>CM063502.1:85999097-86014097 GCA_032207245.1 Pardosa pseudoannulata | reverse complement strand
CTATTTTTGTGCCACAGAGATGATCCTCTAGCTTCTAGACAGCCTAATTATACATTTAAATCTATCTAGATACAGCTGATAAATTTTGCTAAGTACAAATAAAAGAATAATATATTTCCCGAGAACATTAATTTTTATTTACATCTAAATATTTAATATAATTTTGATTCCATTTTATTTCTGCAATATTAGTTTACTGAATATATAATATTTGTATAATATTACTTTTGAAATCAATTACACATTTTCCATATAAATTATTTTATAAATACTTCCCTCCATTATTATTAGTCATAAAATTTTTAAGGCAACTTGGTAGCAGAAAAGGTTTGTTGAAGATTTGGGTTTTAGACAATTTTTATCAATTTTTGAATCATCATACTAGAGTAACATCATAAACAATCATCATACCACAGTAATTCATTTTAAGTGTTCCCCTAGATTTAAAGTTTTAAAAATGTAAAATATATTAAATCTTTTTTTTTAATGACAACAATACTGTTTAGCTCTTTTACCTTTAAGGATTTTAAATGCTTAACGCTAGCATATTAAGCAGTATAAAATATTTATAAAGTAAACATGATTTTCAAGCATGTTATAGATGGTAATATTGAGAGAATTGTCATGGTGATATGGGACTGATTTTTAT
This sequence comes from Pardosa pseudoannulata, assembly GCA_032207245.1. Classification (NCBI taxonomy): domain Eukaryota; kingdom Metazoa; phylum Arthropoda; class Arachnida; order Araneae; family Lycosidae; genus Pardosa; species Pardosa pseudoannulata. Next base: position 86,013,448 of record CM063502.1, on the reverse strand, counting down.
CCTGTACATTCTCCCCATATGTATATATATATATATATATATATATATATAATATATATTATATATATATATATATATATATATATATATATATATATATATATATATATATATATATATATATATATATATATATATATATATATATATATATATATATATATATATATATATATATATATATATATATATATATATATATATATATATATATATATATATATATATATATATATATATATATATATATATATATATATATGTATATATATATATATATATATATATATATATATATATGTATATATATATGTATATATATATATATATATATGTATATATATGTATATATATATATATATATATATATATATATATATATATATATATATATATATATATATATATATATATATATATATATATATATATATATATATATATATATATATACTATATATATATATATATACTGAAAACTGAAAACTATGTTTTCTCCTATTTCTTGAACAAAATCCATCTATTTATTTATTTTTTATGAAAGTATTTCTTACATTTTTTGTTTTTGTTATTTTATTGCCTAAAATCTTCAGATCTAAACAGTGAACGCTATTAAATCAATATATTTTATACAGTTAATTTTCCATCATATAAGAATAAACAGCTAAAGTTTTGCAAGTTACATAATAAAATAATGCTGGTTTACCAAAATAACGTTTCATATGAAAAAAATCTCAAAATTGCAAAGACATCAGAATCCAGTTATAGATTACAGAGAAAAAACATTAATAACATACTGGACATTGTAAAGGAAACAAAACCTGGTATGCATTTAAAAATGCTGAGTGAGTTATGTGGGAAAATACATATTTAGGATTAAAATAAAATGTTTTCTGTATAAATTTCGAACAGGAATAAAATATGTTTAAAAATATCTTGGCGTTTCTACTGTTAACACTCTAATGAGAGTGATTGTTATCATTGCAGGCTTGCAATTCCGTCACTTTTCTCACCTTTAGTCACTTTTTTTTACAATTGATCACTTTTAGTCACTTTTTTAAGTAAACAGTCACTTTTAGTCACTTTTTCATGGTGTTTCACAGAAAAAGTCTGTTGTTGAAAAAAGAAAATCTGAATTAATAACAAAATATTTTAATAAAAGACTAAAAATGGGATGCTCTAATCTTATTTTTCTTATTAAAATGTAATCAGTCATATCGTTTCCAGAATTCATCGATTTTAAAAAGTCGTAAAGAAGTTCCTGAAATCTTCATTTGTACTGAAATGTACAGATAATACATTAAAGTAATTTAGGTCAAAGCACACATTTTTCTTTTTCTTTACAATTTTTGTTTAGATACTCTAATCTAGCTATGTACGTATTTCAAAACATCATTAATATATGCAGAAAATTTTCATTATAAAATTAGTGTACTGTATGTATTCAAATCTAATTTATAGATTTTCTTTAATAAAAAGCACTGTTGAGTTTTGTTAAGCAAAATTTTTAACCTTTTTGTATTTGACTCTAAAATCGTGTCTTGCATGAATCATTTGATTTAGAGTTAAAATAAATAGAAAAATCTTAATAATAAAGCATCTGTAATCAAGAGGAGAGAAAAAAATGTATTTTTTCAATGTTTAGTCACTTTTTAGTCACTTATTCTGTATTATTTGTCACATTTCTCACCTTTTTGAAAGTACCTCAGCAGTTGCAAGCCTATCATTGTAAACAATATTCATGTGTAATATGATAATCTCGTCAAAGAATTTAGAAGCTGCCCTAAAACTTAATGCAATGCATTTACGTACGAAGTGCAGATTCATCATCATACAGAAATCTGTCGCAGAGGGTGCTAAAGCTTGTTAGTTATTCTCTTCTATGATTTAAATTGGTGTTCATCGTTTTCAGTAGTTTGGAATGCCAACATAATAGATTGCTGCAGTATTTCCAAGACATTTCCCTTTTGCGATAATTATGCTAATTGCATAGCAGATTTATATACGAAGGGAATCTTTATTACCAAATGGTTGAATATATTAGCTACAGTTCATACTACTTTCTTAGTTATTAGTGTTCTCCGTTAACTCACCAAATACCACCATATGACTGTTATACTACTAATTACGTATGGTAATTATATCGTGAGAATCCATTGTGAGCATTTACTGCGATCAAGTGCATGAAGTATTTTACAGAAATGTAAAATTATTTTGACTCCAATAGAAAAATCCTAGATTGGAAGAAATTATATGCCATATGATAAAGAATGTTTATACATAACACATTCACTTAAATGCATCCAATCACTTCTGATTTAAAGAACCTTGAATTTAGAACTATTTTAGTATTAATTTATTAATATTAAATTTTTATGTATAGATATTAAATTAATTTATATTTATCTAATAATTTATTAATTGACTGAAGAAATGTATATGTCACAAATTGGTTGACGTTTTGAATCTTTCAAATATAATTAATCTTTAAATTCAAATTCTAAATAAATGTATTTTTTGCTACATCACCATACGAGAATGGTCATAATTTTATAATGAATAATTTCAATATTTTATGAAACTTGAAATATGTTAATATATGTTTTAATACTGTTTGTGCGTTGAAATAAAAATATAATAATATTTATTTCGAGAGTAGTTATTAGTTTCTTATGTTACTTTAAATTAGACATCTTTTAAATTTTGTTTGCTATATCTTGCTATATCTATAACCTGAATATTCTTTAGAAAATAATTATTCTCTTAGAGGATTTAATGCATATTGTCTAATTTTTCTAGGTTAATGAGACATGTTGTTTTAACACTCCGTTGAGTTGAGTGATTTTTTACATCAATATATATATATATATATATATATATATATATATATATATATATATATATATATATATATATATATATATATATATATATATACATTGTAGCGTACTGGGGCTCTAAGTGAGCCCGAAAAAGGATAGCGGAGGCCTAAGTGCAGACTATGATATTTATTAAGAAACACACTCTTGAAGTTATGATAAAATACAGATGAAACGATGAATATCTACAATTAAATAAATGATCGATGCAGGAATCAGCTTCCTAAGAGAAAAAAAGGGGTCGGAGGACTCTCTCAGTTGCTCCCTCGACGTTCTAGCCGATGAGTTCACACCAGACTCGATCGGTCAAAAATCCTCTCTGGGCCTCGAGCTCTGCTCTTCTTATATAGTCGTCAGCCGCAAGAATGTCCGTCTCAGCTGATCGGACAGCTGGTTGATGACGTGGTGGGGAAAGCGCTCGTAGAGCCAGCAGGTGCCAGTAATCGGTTTGCCGAAATCTTGAGCAATCTCGCCGATCATTAATCGCCATCCATGAACAATCTCTTGGAGAACAAGATGGTAAAGCATTGTTGCTGACAATGTAGAGGATTGCTGTCGTGGGAAACTCTTTCTTCGGGACGCCATTGAAGCTAACACTGCGAACACTTCGCAAGCATCCTAATGAATTTCTCCGACAGGATGATTGAGATGGCCCTCGGTATCAACAATCCTCCATTCATCATCCCATTCTGAGCGAAACAACGTCCTTTCATAAGGTAAAGAAGAGCTCAGTTCAAGTGCTCACAAAAAGCACGGTTGCTATTCTTCTACATTATGCCGTCTTTTCTTACGATTTTACTTAAGTCTGTATCAGAAATTCAATGTAACGAGAATTCGTTATAAAATATATATATATATATATATGTATATATATATATATATATATATATATATATATATATATATATATATATATATGTATATATATGTGTGTGTGTGTGTGTGTGTGTGTGTGTAATACATTTTATATAAAACTCCTTGACAAGAACAAAGTTCAACAGCTAGGAGTAATAAAAATGCAGTCGGGCCGACATTGAAGAGAACTGCACAAGTCTAATAGAAACTTCATTCCGGAGCAGCTACAACCCGCATCTATTCTACTGAACAACATACAAAGAAAAGCCACAGAGGTGCACCCAAGAGCGAAGACAGAAAGAATTTTCCCACATTAAAAAAAAAAGAACTTAATAAGTGAATTAAATGCAATATCGGCAAAACGCTAAACCCTTTGCCGACAACAGCTGTGAAAAGTGCTGAATAGACAGAAAGTTTACATTTTTAGGATACAAAGCTTTGGGAAGAATGTTAAGTGGAAAATACTCCATTGATTAAACTATTTAGAGGTTGGAAAAATGATTAAAGGAATTAGAATGAGAGAGAGGAGGTTTTTAAAGAAAATATTTAAGTTAAATAATTTTGATATAATATATATATATATATATATATATATATATATATATATATATATATATATATATATATATATATATATATATATATATATATATATATATATATATATATATATATATATATATATATATATATATATATATATATATATATATATATATATATATATATATATATATATATATATATATATATATATGTATGTATATTTGCCTTATTAAAACTAATTACATCGGTATCTGAAGGGAACCATCTGCATCTGAAGTGCTCGAACATCCATACTAACAATAATATTCAATCTATAATGAAACTCCATTATATAAACGATGAGTCGTACCTGAATAGCCATTGTTCAGCAACTTCTGTTTAAAATTAAAATATCATTAATTTTAATGCATAAAAATTCTATAACAATAATTTTCAAGTCAGTAAAATTGAATAATCTATTGTTCCTTTCCAATTTTATTCATTTATGTATTTTATTTATTTTGGATTTATTGTTGCTATACAATACTGGGTAAAGTTTCATTGAGCTAACGATTTATCTCACTATTTAATTTGATTTAATTTTTTAATTGTTTCAAATTCAAATACCTATATCTAAGTAAAGAGGATATAAATGGGTTTGAAGAAATTTCTTCCTCTCGTCCTTATGATATCATATCATCAGTTTATATACTATTTTATTAGTGGATAATCATATGGGTGAAAAATATTACAATGAAGAAACAACAAAAATAGATTTACGCATTCTTTGAGAATCAAATTTAGGTCCATATTATTGTAGTGTAAAATGTGACATGTATACAATATGAATGTGTAAAAGAAAATTAATTAATTATGTAAAGTATTTAGAAATAATTGATATGGTTTAACAATTCTAAAATCAGCAAAATTTAAATTTAAATTTATTCAACACATTTTAATAGGTAAAACTATTTTCTTTTAACTTTTATCTTATATAAGAATCTAAATTTTTTAATGTCCACTTATAATTTAAAAAAGCATTACCTACTTTAAAAAAGATCTACACTGTATTAAAAATCTTAACAAGATACACGTGTTTGGATCTGAAATTTTTATTTACATATTAAACATTCCACGTTATATTTTACTTTGTTTTAAAACCTTGGAGACCTTATTTAGTCTACAGTAATTTGCTTTATTTACCAAGTATCAAGATTCTAATTAATTTTAAGTTTAAAAAATGATATTTGTTTTTAGAAAAAAAGTTTTAATTCATGTGTTGTATTATTTTAAAACTATGCATCAAATGTTTTTCATTTTTCACAGATATTTATCTTTGTTGTAAAAAAAAGAGGAGAATATATTACAAAGTTAAAATAATGTGATAAAAAATAGAAAAATTTCTTTTAAGAAATAAAATCAGAAAAATAAGGATTGGAAGAGTTATAGTTAAAGGAGACTTGTTTTTTTAAGTTAATAAAGAAAAATAAATTGATTTTAAATACCCCCATGTTAAAAACTAATCGGTTAATTAAAAAAATAAAGTAAACATTTTTGGATATATATTTTATTTACATTTTCCATTTAAAAAAAAATTTACTACTTTGTTAAATTACAAAACTAAAACAACACGAATGATCTAAAATATTATCTATTTCATCAATATTTTGCATTATACTACATTTAAACTAAAAGAATTAAGTAGATATCATCATAATTTCTAAATTTCTAAATGAGTTTCTTATATGGGTTCTTTTACATTATAAATTTGGATATGTTTGATTAGTAATTTTAAAGTTCATTTTAGATATTTGTAGAGCTGCTTCTGAATTTTTACTAACAAACCAAAATATTCAATAAAGTGAAAAGATTTGAAATTGCTGCAACATAAGTATAATAGCTTCTGATAAATTGTAAAATCATTTTCTTACTGTGGATTTTTTTGTTCTTAATTTCCAGTTATTTTTATTCGTCTTTATGTCAGTCAATTGCTAAGAACCTAATACCACGATTTAAATGAATGTAACATGGTTAAATTTCTTAGAGTTCTGAATTTCAAAATCAAATTTTCAAAATATCAAATATATGAAAATCCCCTATATAATAATAGCCTTAGTTGTCTGTCCGCGAATTTATGAAGCGGTTGTACCTGGAATGGATACAGACATCCATATTGGATTTTTTAAGAGTTAGGGTTAGCAAAATATAAAGCTAGTTCGAAATCCACCTCATCTTCCTTTTTCGAGCGTTTAATGCTATAATTTCAAGTCTTATTCTCCCTCTTATTCTATACAAAATTCATTCTTGATATGAATTTAGTTTAAAATAAGAGGGAGCATTGAGAGTGGAGCGTAACATTTAAACTGGACTGTCTTTACTCCTCTTATTCTATACAAAATTCATTCTTGATATGAATTTAGTTTAAAATAAGAGGGAGCATTGAGAGTGGAGCGTAACATTTAAACTGGACTGTCTTTACTCCTCTTATTCTATACAAAATTCATTCTTGATATGAATTTACTATAGAATAAGAGGGAGCATTGAGAGCGGAGCGTAACATTTAAACTGGACTGTCTTTACTCCTCTTATTCTATACAAAATTCATTCTTGATATGAATTTACTATAGAATAAGAGAGCATTGAGAGCGGAGCGTAACATTTAAACTGGACTGTCTTTACTCCTCTTATTCTATACAAAATTCATTCTTGATATGAATTTACTATAGAATAAGAGGGAGCATTGAGAGCGGAGCGTAACATTTAAACTGGACTGTCTTTACTCCTCTTATTCTATACAAAATTCATTCTTGATATGAATTTACTATAGAATAAGCGGGAGCATTCAGAGCGGAGCGTAACATTTAAACTGGACTGTCTTTACTCCTCTTATTCTATACAAAATTCATTCTTGATATGAATTTAGTTTAAAATAAGAGGGAGCATTGAGAGTGGAGCGTAACATTTAAACTGGACTGTCTTTACTCCTCTTATTCTATACAAAATTCATTCTTGATATGAATTTAGTTTAAAATAAGAGGGAGCATTGAGAGTGGAGCGTAACATTTAAACTGGACTGTTTGAAAGCAACCCTCATATACTCTAATTGGTTCCTTCACCGGCTGTAGGCCTAGCACGTTCGGTAGAGGGTCTGCCAATTTGATCAGCGAACATCTCGGGTTGACGGTTCTGTCCCCGACTCAGCCAAATTTTTCCAAATGTCTATTTAATTTAATTTTTTTCTGCTTTTTCTTTTAAATTCTTATTCCTAAAGTCGTTTAATTATTTTCAAAATAAATGTTTATTATTTTTTCAAATTCTATTCCTAAACTATAGATCCGATTCTAAAATAAATTGGTATGAATAAGCGTCGTATCACAGCAAAAAATACTGTAATATTTAAAACGTTCGAAATTCACCTCGTCCCCCTTTTCGAGCATTTAATACCATTATATCAAGCCCTATTTTAGGAGCAGGCGGCTATTAATTTTATCAATTTATCACATAATAAATAGGTAAAAATAACAATTTTTTCTAGCATTATGACGTCATTCCTTTAACTATCTCATTTAATCATCTATTTTAGATTATTTAAATATCTTCTGTATTATTTTCACACGTTTTATTATTAAACTTAGATATTACCTAAATAATTTTCTTTTATATTTGGCTTAAATAATAGATTAGGTACATATCTATTATTTTTGTAGAACGATAATTCTCAGCCAAAAAAACAAACCATTTTTTTACCTGCCTCATAGGGTACCTTTACAATTCTGGAAAATTAAACATTTTACTTATCCCGTCATATGACGGGCTATATGCTAGTATTTTATATTCTCTAAATAAATATCAGAACAAGTTTTACATTCTAGACAAATTTATTACACCTTTCCACATTAAAAACACATTTTGTTTCCTATGATCCAAAATATTGATTTCCTTCCTCAGTATTTTACATTTATTACTGTTGTACTCAGAGAATTAAGCAAAAGTGTTCCATTTTAATAAGATTTATTTCAGTGATTTAAACGGTTTCTTTTACAACAAAACTTTAGCTATATTCTATAACTGTTTTAATTTATTATTTATACATTTATCAATCTATTTAATACAGATTGTAAACAAACCATAAATATCAGATTAAGGAATAAGGTATCTGTTTGCCCTAAATTAAGTTTAATTTGTAATGACTTGGGATAAAATAATTAGTATCTAGTTTACATGTACTACTGAGTGTTTTTGGTTATCTTGTTCTTGTTTCTATTGACTTCTTTCTATGAATCAAACATTATGATTTTATTCTAGATAACAAGGTTAAATTCCTAAATTGGATTTAGCATTTCTAAAAATAAAGTACAAATAATCAATATTCGTAATTGCTTTGCTTCTTCTTTACAACAGATTTTTTCTTGCAATTTTATATAAATCGTATATTTTTTCATTAAAATTTAATACAGAGCAGCTAAATATTGTACCATAAAAACGTTAAAAGAAAATAAAGCAAAAGTTAGTTTAAAGATCTTTAGTGGTATCTGATGCACATTTTAATTAATAATCTGTTAGATAATGCAGTTACAATACTTTGCACATTAATAACCAAAATGAAGTTTCTTAACTACAAAACTACTACTAACAACAAATGTTTTTATTTCTACAATCATTAAAGTGGTATTACATTACATTTACGATTACCATTCTCTCTTAAAAAGCTCATCAGATCTCGGGTAGTACAAAATGTGACCGTACCTATACAAACTAAACCAAAACCACATATTCTCCACATAACTACAATCCTATTTATAATTAAGATAATCTGTATTTGTTGTTGAATTCCATAAAAAAATTGAAGAAAATGTAAAACCACTGCTTTGCGACAAAGGAGCAAATTTGGTACGTAGAAATGTAAGCATAGCCGTGTGCGTGTGCTGAGCCAGTATATTAACTGGCTTTATAAGTTTAGCTTGCTGAATTTCTTGAATTTTTACTGCAGCATTTGGTTAAATTTAAAATCTAACAGTAAATATAAGTACAGGATGAAATAAGATGACGAAAAAAGTGAGGAGATTAGAACCAGACCAGTCTCAAGTCATGAATTATAGAGAGTTCAATTTAACGCCTAGAGTCGTTAGAAACTAAGTTCCAGAATGCTGGATTCATTGAGAAAAAGCTTAACGAAGGTCGTCCAAAAGCTATCACAATCAGAGAAGATTGTTCATTATAGCATTAGTAGAGTTACAGCTTTTCAGTTCTCTTGTATGCGGTCACAGAAACCAGTTTCAAGGGTAACTGTTTCCAAACGACTTCATTAGAAAGAGTAGTTTGTGGTAATACCTGCTATTTGCTTCCCGTTCACTTCTACGAACAGGAGAGACTGCTTAACATCGTGAAAAGAACATAGAGATTGGAGTATAGATCAATGGGCGACCGTATTTCCTATGATGGGTCTCAGTTCAGTTTAACCACTGATACTAACCCTACGTTAATTAGGAGAGAACCAGAGACTCACTAGGTTTCCTCCAATGTCCACAAAATTAGCAATTATGGCTTCATAGATTTATTAGTCTAGGTATGCATTAGGCGGGATGCCCGTACACCCCTTTATGTCTTTGAAAGTGGCACTGTATCTGATGTGAGGTATAGCAGGGAGGTCTTGGAGTCCTGCGTTTGTCTTTCAGACAGATGCTGTTGGCCCTGAGTTAATTTTAACGGATAATAACACGAAACCATACAGAGTTCTTCTGGCGAGAAGCAGACCATAATTTTTTAAAAGGGAGCATATTTGAAATATGGATTGGCCAAGTAGGTCTACAGATCTCGAGCCTGTAAAGTACCTCTGGGAAGCTGTGGGGAAAGCAATTGCAACTCATAAAACCAAGATCCATCCCGGGCCTGAAGACAGCATTGTTGAACGAGTGTTACCACTATCTAAAATTCATAAACTCCATATTTCAAGTATGAAATCTCGCTGCATGGACTGTGTATTTATGAGAGGGAACAATATCCCTATTTAACCCATTTGTTTTTCAATTTTGCAGCCATACTTTGAAACCTTTATGCATGTGTATTATAGCTGTGAAATGGTTATTCGTTTTTTCTTGTATCAATACATGCACTTATCGAATTTCATTAAAATTGGCCTAGTATTCTAGAGATAATTTCTCTTAATTTTGAACATCAGTTTAATAAAGTTAAAATATTTTACCTTATTTATTTCAGCCTCATTAAAATATATTATTCAAATTACTCAAAACTCTATAGTATAAATTACTCAAAATTTTAATCTAATTAACTGCGAATAATCTTTAAAAAGTTTGAAATATCATCATTACATGTCAGACCTCCTTTGTAACTATTAATTTCTATAACATTCTTACATTGTTACCATCCACAAAATTTTTTATATTGATAGAAATTATAAAGTATAAGGTTTTAAGTATATTTATTCTATACTGCACAACGTTATAAAACATTGATAAAATAAATAAAAGTTTTCAAAAATGTTATTTATGTTGCTTGAGACAAAAAGAAAATTAATTCCAAAAGTATTAGTTTTTTATGCAAAGAAAAGAAAAGTTATATCAACGATATTAACTTTGTCAAACATTCATTCTTTGAAACGAGCATGAGCACATTTACCTAAAGTTAAATATATTTAAATATTGTGGTCTTAAGGTTAATTACGAATATTGCTTTGTGCTTTATCCAATACTTTCTAAGCATTATACAAAACTAATTATGGTACTTAATATAAAGTAAAGCTGTAAGTTTAAAATAAAACTTTCGTTGAAATCGAGATGTTGGACTAACTTACAGTATGTCTTATTCACATATATTGGTAATAGTTTTCATGTAACAGTATTCTAAATAAAGATTTCTAAGATTTTGTATTACATAAAAATAAACATTAAAAATATTAAGTTATATCATTATTGCATATATTGATTCTTGAAATGGAACTGTACAAAAAATAGAAAATCCATTAAATAGCTTATGAGATCTGACCCAGTTTCCTATTTAAACTACTCTGAAAATGCAATAGAAATTGATTCTGACAATAATATCCTTTACACAATACCCTCATATATCTCTTACGCTTCTGTAATGTGATTACAGATTACAAATGCTTTTAGCAGTGCCAAAGCTGAAAATAATATTTCGTTGTTTGTCCAGACCATGAAATGCCGTATCTAATATCTTATGATTTCTAAAATTTCATTTATTTTTATGAAATAAAGTACGTAATAATTTCTTCCGTTGATAACATATTATATTTAAACCGGCATTTCGTTCCATTTTGCAATCTATTATTAGAAAAAAAATATCGGAAAAAAAGAATACAGCTTTTCCGAGATTACTTCTGTTTAGTAATCGAAAAATCCATTGCTTCTTATCAAGAGACAAGTATCAGCAACAAGTTCCAATATTTCTCGAGATATCATGATTTATAGTTGAAGCAATCGAAATAGAAATAAGTACCTTCTCAATCATCAGAAATAAGTTGCAGTGGGTATCGATAAAATATTTTTTTGCGCTCATACAAAAAGTCTCTCTTACGCTTGTAAATTGATTGAATATTTTAAAAAATAGAAGAATCTTTTTTACATATTATATTTTATTTTCAGTTAATCAATTTTCAAACATCGTGAGAATTTTAGTTGTATTAACAGTGATAAAAGTTAAAAATATTTAAAAACTAATTTTAAAAATTATATTTAAATAGTTTAAATGCTTTTCATTTTGATATCTAAATGCCAATATTATAACAATTTATTTTACTTGTGAATACTATAATAGTATATACAAGTAAAATAAATATATAAGGTAAAAGTAAAAGTCATTATTCATATTAAAGATAAATTTTCACTGCCATTCTATGAAAGTATAATTTAACAATAAAGCGTAATAAGTAATGCCATAGTGAATTAGAAAGAAAAAGGTAAACATTTTGGTGTATGTGATATTTAAAATGCTAGACAATAATTAATGAAATAACAGAAATTCTTTTAAATAAATAAATGAAACTAAATTTATTTAACTTTCAAATACTTTACATAAAAAATATAATTTATAAAATAAAAAATGTATTTTTATTAATAATTTCTCATAAAGTCATAATGCAATTCTTAAGGTTTACAATAATAATAATTTTTAACAAATAATTATATAGAAGATTATATCTTTTATATTTAACAGAATTATATTTCACTTTTAATTTTCAGTTTGAGTATTTTATTTATTTAATATTAAATAGTTTATCTTATATTTTATATTTTTACATACACGAAAGACATTTGAACTTATATAATTTGATATTTAAGTATTTAGAAATGAAAAATGTATTGGTCATTAACATTTCACTTATTATGTATTAATGAAAATATGTATGATTAATGAAAATTTTGTATTATCTTCAAAGACAAATTACAAAACTAGGCACTATTTTTGAGTGAAAACATTTTACTCTTTCATGTATTTATTATTCATGAAAAAAGCCAAGAAATGGTTCATAAAATATTTATAAAGTAGGGCAAAGAAATTGATTAAATCATTATGTAATTTTTAAATAGTTGTGTTTTTTGAATGTGTTAGGGATAGGTTATAAACATTAAAAACATTTCTTTAATGAAGATTTTAATTCTCTTGCTTAATTATTATGGAAAAATTAAAGAGGAACATATTTTTCTAAATTACTATACTAAAGACGGTATCATAGATCAAGAAAAAAAAATCACAATCTTTATGATCTTAAGAAAAACACAGATAGTCTCATTTGAGAAATGAATAGCTAGTTGGAGGTTGTGAATTAAACAAAAAAGTGCAATTAAGGATAAATTTTATATTTAATGTAGAATTTTAGTTTGATGTGAAAAATATCTTAAGAGTAGTTGTTTGCAAAAATTAAAAAAATAAAAACTGTTACTACCATTAATCACTTTCTCAACAAATCCGAGACAAAAATTTTAGATGTGTTACCAACTGTTAATGAAAGCCAAATAACATTTACGGTTACAAAGATCTAGATATATAAAAGTTTTAAACTTTACTGACTTTTTAATTTTTGTTCCTGCTTAACCTTTTTGGAGGGGCTGGGACAGTGAAGTGTTCCACAGATGAATTAGTTCTTCAGAGAGCCCCTTTCAAAAGGTTAAATCAAGTCCCTCATATAGGATAAGATGGTCGAGAGGGTTAAGTATGGTTTAACATAGCGGTAAACACCATAAGAGATAATCTGCAAATAAACCTCTAATATAACATTAAAATAGGAAACAAAAAACATAATTACCTAATAATCTTTCTTTAAGAGGTCTTTTATACTTTAAAGGCTAAAACATCAACCATATTTCAACCTCTGTTAAAATAAAATTTTCAATGGTATTTTTTTATTCCTTTTAATGCCCATTCGATTAGAGAAGCTCGTGACCTGGAGTCTCTGCGATTTAAAGCAAAAGGTTGGGTATTTCATTGTTTGTAGAGCAATTTTCAGTCTAAAGCGGGACCAGAAGAAAACTCCCTGGCCTGCCCTGTCAGAGGAATCTTTTGAACTTATGGATATTGTGAAACTTTCTTAGGCACCTCTGGTACCATTAATAAAATCGAAATATAAATATCGGTCTTCGATATAAATTATACGTTATAATGGTTAGCATTTTATCCTTATTGGGGAATTGGGATTGATTTATCAGTAAGGTATAACTGTATTTGTGTGTTGTCTTCTCAAAAACTGTTGATAATACACTTCACTGTGCTTACATAATAGAATATTTAACATTTTATAACGTTGTACGGGAAAATGTTGAAAAGAAGGCAAAAGCTCTTGATATGGACAAAAATACCATAAAATTTTATATATAAAAATATAATTCTTTTCCTACTTTTGGACTACTTTTACTCTTGGACCTTTTGAAAAAATTAAACTTAAAAACTTTACTTAAAATTAAAATATTCTTTTTAATCTTTAGTTTTTAAAAGTATTTGATTACTCAATCAAAACTTTGTACGTTTATTCTTAATATTGTATACAATTAGGGAAAATTTGGAGCAATATAAACTTTCTGTTAAAAGATGAACTATCGTACTATTTTAGCTATAAAA
>CM063502.1:85954097-85994097 GCA_032207245.1 Pardosa pseudoannulata | reverse complement strand
TTAAAAAACATAGCAGAAAAATTAATCTGCTGATACGTTTATTCAATTTAATTTCATTCAAATGAATAAAAAAATCTAAACATTTAGGTAAAATTTAATAGTTTTTCTTTTTAGAAATTAAATTAATTTTATATAAAATTATAAAGCAATTATACTTGTGATTTTTAAAATTTCTTTTTGAATACTCTGTGCATAAAATATTGAGTTTACGTATTTTTATACCGTGAAATAGCTAAAAGCCACTTGATTTCCAGAATATTAATTTAAAACTTCAGAATAATTACTGATATTTGCGGCTGGAAGAGGTCTAAATTATTGCTTAAAAACTGGAATATATTCCTTAACAAAGAAATAAAATATGGCCTATTGCCCTATTTTCAGAATATAATATTTTATAATATCGTATAGTAAAAATCTATAAAATGAAATTCAAACTATAAAAATTAACTTTCATTAAGTTAAGTATTGAGTTTTAGAATTATTTATAACTTTCTTTAAGAGATTATTAGAAAATTAAGATGAAAAAAATTTACATACAATTACAGAATTGAATATTTTACACTTTATTAAATCTAAAGATCTGTTTTATCCAACAAATTAGAAGATAAACTTTTTTGCATTACTAAACATGTACAATGGCTTAAATTATTAACATTAAAATCACATACTCTAAAGATCTTATACTATTTCAGAGTCACAGATCGTCTTTTTAGAAACTCTTTGTAAAGTTAGATATATTAGGTTTTCACATATAATAAAAAGCAATTTTACTTTAAACTTCTTTTACATTTTTAGGACTAAATTTAAAAGTAACAAAAAAAAATTCAGTCTAGAAAGTCTGATTTTTTGTAACTTCCTTAAAATTGAGAATTGAAATTAAAGCATAACATTTTTCCATTGAATATATACTTTTAATGAGTTAGAATTTCTACTTAAGTGTTTTAGTACAGTTTAAGTTTAAATATTGACAGTTAAAATTCTATAATTAAATTTATCACAATTAATTCTTTCACAACTGGAAGCGAATGCTTTTTTAGTTGCATATGTCCAGTTTTGTATACGACAGATAGATCAATTTTATCTACTTATGCATGATTTAGCCTATTTAAATGTGTATATTATAAACACATAGAATGATCTTTGCAATTATATTTCAGTACATTCATATCTTAAATTTTTTATCTTGTATATTTTCATTTTGAATTTAGTACATAATACATAGCAACTACCTCCTTTGTATCTTTACCATATTTTCTGACTTCCTGTGTATAAATATGCAGATATTGCTAAATTCCAGAGAGAATTCTTTCTTGCTTATAATTAAGTTTGCTGTGTTTACGACTTTAAACTAAAATATTCCTCTTGCATTAAATTTTAACTTAAATTTAATCAGAAGAAAAAAATTATTTCTGCAAAGCATTTCTAAACTAATTAACTTTCAAAGACTATGAGTTAAAAGAAAACAAGTAAAAGAATTTGCTATTACATAACAGAAGCTTTTTACGCTTTGAAAAACAGAGAAATGCAATTTAAATAAAAGCGTTTTAGATTGGGATATGGAGAGTTTCAGATGAGAATTAGTTTCAAATATTTATATATATATATATATATATATATATATATATATATATATATATATATATATATATATATATATATATATATATATATAATATGACTAAATGATGCTGAAAGTGGAGTTAAGTTAGCAACAATAGTTTTGTATTTTTTGTAAAAGAAAAACAATGCTGTTTGATTTATATTTGTCACAAACTACCTTGTTTTCAAAGTAATTGGTATTATATATGAAATTTTAAGAATAAAATTATAATCCCCCTGAAAAATAACAGAAAATAAAGACTAGACTATGACAGAAGCTAAACTAGTTATCATAATTGCAGTCAATGCCAGACAGCTAATCACCTTGTGACTCATCTCTGTATGGTAGTCGTCAAGATATCGATTCCAAAGACAGAATTGTTTTCGTTGCCACGGAAAATAGGCATGCAGAGTTAAACAATATACTTTACAGCTGTAATAAAAACACGTGTTTTTGCAAAATTTAAGTAATTTTCTCGAAGTATAAGGCCTTTTAAAAGGTTTCAAGCATTTGGGAGAAATATTGACTATACTATTGCTTTCTATGTAGACAGAGACGAAGTATATCAAACGATATCGTTCATTTCAGTAGAGCTCTTTAATTAAATATTTCAAATGCATTAATTATATAATCCCATCTTGGCAAATTTGGAATGATAAAGTTTGTTCTTAAAATTGTGTGATATAAATTTATAAAGCATCTATGATGGATATCTCTATTTTTTCAAACTATACACAATCCAACATGATTTTACATTAGTTTAAATATTTTATTTGAAGTCCAGATTTAATGTTTAATATCATATAAAAATAGTCTATAATGGTACTTGCTAGCATTACTTGCAAAGAAATAAAATAATACTTAACAATCAATGTAGCAGTACTCAGTAATTAAAAAAAGCATACTCTATTGTTTAAGTTTCGTTGTGTTCTGTTTATTATATTTTTTGTGCTTTACAATAACTTTAAGTAGGAGATTATATTTTTTCATGTAAATGTCAAACGATAACGTTCTTGGTGTTGTAGCTTTTTCAAATATTAGAATAAAATAGTTTTTAAATGAGTTTTTTTATTTTTATTTCTAATTTAAGTTAAGCTTTTACAAATTATAGGTAGGGTGTATACTATTACAGGACTGCTTATGGTTTAGAAGAGACAGGTGGAAAAGTTTTAAAATACACTTTATATTTCATTATCTTAATTGCCATCTACATGTGACTATTATACGTACATTCTCCATTTTGTGTATGAAAGAAAATTTAATGTACTTTTTTATTTTACATGAGTAATTAATTCAATATTTCTTACTTCATCATGTAAAGCTAAAAATATTTTTTTCTATAATGACAAGAATTTTAATGAATTTAAATTACTGATAATGTAAGAGATAACTGATTGTAAATACAATCTCTGTTGATGTGGGGAAGATTTGAAAATTCTTAAGGAATATTGCCCCGACATTTGTCGTAAACTTCTTCAATTCACCGTAACACTGACTGAAAGAAGCTTCGAAAGTGATGTGTAAGGATGGCACCCTGTTCTACTACTATACTTAGTCGAAGTTCTTAGTCCAAGTCTTAGTCGACGTGTTCTCCAAACATTGACGATGCATGTTCGATGGGAGATATATCTGTATAACATGGCGGCCAAGTAACAATGTAGTCTTGAGGTCTTAAATTAAATCTTTAACAATGCGTGTAAGTTGAGGTAACGTATATTTCTGTTACAACGTCGCCTCAGGCAAAAGCTGGTTGTAAGAAATGATAACAGGTCACAAAATCTGATATACATAACACTCACAGGTTCGTGTACAGTTCATGCAAACTGGAGGAGTAGAATCCAATAACACTATATTTAACACACTATAACACCGGGTTCGGAGACAGAATAGCAATGCATAACAAAAGATCTAAACAGAATCTCTTCTTGACGTTTCCTAAATCTATTCAGACACCGTGGCGTTGCAAACAAAAGCAGCATAATTCATCTAAAACTACAATGTAATTCCATTAAGGGTTCCATCTATGACGTACAGTGTGCCATTGAAACTCAAACACCTATAGTTTAAAGTCAAAAGTAAGATAATCAATGAACATCTAGCGGATAATCCAACATGCTGAACCATGACGAGTACCCTGTCCGTTAAAGTTCCATGTAGACCATAGAGTTCCCTATCAAATCAAACCAAACCTATATTACTGTGTTGCAAAGGTAGTCTTGTTGTTCGTACGGCCATCTATTTTTGTGTTACAGACCGTATTCATTGTACTACGGTTGTGGATATGTCAATACGCACCAACCGTGCCATGCGAACAACATTCCTGTTTGTTTCAATAAGGAGACTTAATCCTCTTATCGGTCATTTGTTTCCTCCTGCATTTCACGATTCCATATTCCCATCATTGTAATTTGTTTACATCAGACAATATGAGAAACGCGATGACCAACTTCTAAGGCGAATAACCCTAAATCTCTGCATGCAACGATTTTGCTTAGGACAAAATATAAAACGTGTTGAAATGATGCTATAAGGATTTTCTCAATCGAGTACGTACTGCATGCACACACTATTGCACAAGAGTACGTTAATCGAAACATGTATCTTTGACTTACTGGTTCTTACTACTCAATATTTCCTTTCTTTATACATAGTTTGTCAGTACTGTACATTATGACATCCTGCACTACAATCTTATTTATTCCTTAAATTTTGTTTTATTCTTCTCAGTAAACTTAATTTATATTCTTTTAAACATGGATATAAGCAAAAATGTATAATTAAATTTCCTAATATAAAGTAAAAAAACAAGCTTAACATTATTAATAAATTAATAACTAAAGAAAATTACATGCTTCTACAAAGCCACTTCCACTATCACAGAGTATTTCTTTCAAAGCATAAACTATAAAATACCTAATTATTTTACCCTCGAGATATGATGCATATGATATTTTCTGCTTAGGATGTATAATATCAACATTGTCCAGACTTCAAAGCAATAAAACTTCAAGACTCTATCTACAGTTTGGGAATTTTGTAAACAAAATGCAGGTGATGTCTGTCGCTTTATGATGTTAACTCTCCCTCACATTTCCACCCTCTGAGGCCTGATATACGACATAATATATCATATTTCTTTACAAACTTAAAGATAAATGTCTGAGATTATGTCTAAATTTAAGAAAAGTAAAATATTTATAATTTATATATATATATATATATATATATATATATATATATATATATATATATATATATATATATATATATATATATATATATATATATATATATATATATATATATATATATATATATATATATATATATATATATATATATATATATATATATATATATATATATATATATATATATATTACATATATAGTATATATATATATATGTATATATATATATATATATATATATATATATATATAATATATATATAATTTATATTTATATACATATATAATATATATATATATATATTTATTTACTATACATATAATTTAATATATCATATACATAATATATATCATATAATATACTATACATATATTTATATATATATATATATATACAATGTTTATATATATATATATTATATATATTTATATAAATATATATATATATAAAAATATTTATATATATTATACATATACATATACATATATATATATTTATATATATTATACACATATACAAATATATATATATATACAAATACTATAATATACATATATACAAAATATATATATATATATATATATATATATTATATAAAATATATATATATATATTTATTATAATTTTTTTTAATTTTCTGGCAGGATAGCGGGTTAAAAGTTTCATTCCAAAAACGTTTAGGAACTGAAACTTAAACTGCTTGAAAAATCAAATAGATCCTTTTACTAATTAATTTAATACAGTTCAGAGATCCTTGCAACTGTCATCAGATAGAGCTACGGGCGTTTAGAGTAATTTTGTTTTGGAAAACATGAATGTAGAATGAAGAGGAAACGCGGAAAGGTTTTTGAAATAAACATTTAGCGTGTTGACGATTTTGATTTTGAAAATTTATAATATACTCACAGCTCTAATGTTTAAGTTAGAAGAATAATAAAATAATTGGAGATATTGTATCAATTATTCTGTTTGTTAAAAGCCAGAATGATCTATTTTTAACTTATTGAGAACTAACAGTCTTAACGCTTAGATTCCTACTCATATGATTACAAATAGAAGCTACGCATTTTGGTCCTAAACACTATTCGGATAGTATGAGACAGATAGCAAAACAAAAAAGGCAAATAAATTACAATATAACCAGATTTAAATCAACATTTCGATGTTCCTTTTCGAAGGAAATAAAACTTACGCCTCTCATATATAACAACGTAAAAATTTTATAATAAAACATGTATACATAGAAAAAATAAAAAGTAATATTTCAGTTTTTTATGGTCTTCAATCTTATGTTCATGTCCATTTTAACTGTACATAAACTGAAGAGCCTTTATAAATTATTTAAAACCACATTTAACTAACTTATTCGCATAATCTCTTTCACAATTTTTATGGCACTTGATGTCTTTTGACATTTTTTAAACCCTCAACTAAATAATATTTCTTAAAATGTATGAGTTTTGAAGCATTATTTCTAATAATGATTGCTTCAACAATGAGTACGGGACATCAATACTTATCTACAATCTAAACTTGTGCACTTTACTTAATTCATCCACTAAAATAGTTTTGATAATTTAAGATAAGAAAAGATCTACATTTTCATAAGAAAATCTTGTAGTGGTTGAAATATTGAAAACATTAAGGTATTTTGAGATGGCTTCATGAGGAAATTGAATGTAGGATTAAAAAATTCAAAACTTTTATTATTTAATTCATGGTGAAATAAAGAATTACTTAAATTATACTACTTAAAATACATCTCAACCCTCATGTTGAAAGGTGGTTGAAGTCAAAATTTCCAGACATAAAATTTTAAACTGAGTGACCAAAATAAAATGCATAAACTTTTGGAATGATCTTAATTCATATTCACAGCCTTTATCAAAACTTTCCTTCCTATTACATCTTAATGTCAAAATCCATTTTTCTAAACATTTGCTCTCTCAAGTTTCTACATTATGTAATTTTCCCCAATCTAAAGTCTGCTTCCCTGATTTTCCTTCTTATTCACAATGGCGTGCCCAACAATGAATGTACATAAACAAGCATACACGAACGAAAGACTAAATGCAAATAAAGGAGATGAAAAAATCAATAACTTCCTAAACGTAATGTAAACATCCAATAACAGCCATAAATGCAGAGTACAGTTTATGTCTACATTAGAAGAAGGTCAGTTTTATGGGATTTCAAACGAGGTCTGCAAAAGTCTGTGTAAAAAATTTAAATGATAGACAAGATAATGTAATTAATCATGTTTCGTAACAAGCCTACTAAAGGAAGACAAACAGTGACTTAATGAGAAGAATGGTACTTTCCGGTAACATATTTTGTGGTTTCTAATCTCACTGCTGTCATTGAATTTCGTAACCATTAGCAATAATTTTTGAATAGCAGGTCCCGGTCTAGTTTAGTAATACACCGTAGTACCCCAAACTACACCACATCTACTTAAAACCACATTAGTTCCTTTGGAATGTTAAAAAAAAATACGATTATGATCCTAAATCTTTCTTTAAGTTATGCATGCTACTTGCCTGTTTAAAATCTATAGAAATGTAAATTTACTTTAAGGATAACAAATGTACTACAGTTATTTGTTCAACATATCGCAGTATATCACTATGCAGTGTTGCGCCATAGATTACTTACAAAACACACTAAAGCCAATTAAATGCTCTAAATTTGTTGATCTGACAGTTACAATAGCTTTGCATGAACAATATAAAATGGTTCCCTATCTCTTGAAAGCGAGACAATATATTTTATTATGTTGACATTTAAAGCCTTATAAAATCAATATGTATATCTACTTACTAAACTATCATTCACATACACACATTTTACTTCGAATGGATTGATACCATTTCAATTAAAATATTTAAAAAAACCGTTTATTCTGGCATTTTAATCAAAATATACGAACAAAATTACCATATATCCATATATATATTATTGAAATTATTTGACCATTCAGATTCAAATGAGGGAATATTCAAATGCTGGGAAATTTCACAGTTCTTTCGAAATGTCTAGGAATCTTTGTTGATTAAATTCGTGATAAAATCAAAGAAATAAGAAGAGATAAAATTATTTTGATGTGTGAGTAGAAAGTGTTGCAATTGGAAATATCTGACGTAATCAAAACCCTTTTGCACTATCGATTGCAAAAAATATTTTATTTATGTCTTTTATATTTAACAAACTTAAAAATATCAATTATATATAAAAATGGCATTGTTCCATGCAATCCTAAAAAAAGATTCTTGATTTACAGAATATAACTATTTAGTGAATAGATTTTATATTAATGTTTTCTATTCCTATTTATTTAAATATCTTGATAACTTTCCAAAGAACAAGAACAAAACCCCCTTCTATTTGCCTTTCATAATGCTTTTCTGGTGAATCTTATATCTCAAACATGTAAGTATAAAATACAAAGCACTATAAGGATCTTAATCTAATAATTTTATTAATTCTCAGATAATTTTCTACCTTTCAGCACCTGTTTTACATTATGATATCAAGTACATAACGAAAATTTTGCTTATACGTCAGTAGTTTATTTACTTTTAATATATTCTAAGTACAATATAAAAATCCGTGTAATTATTGCGTTAAGAACACATAAAAAGTTGTGACAAACGAAAGTATAAAACACTTAAGGATAATAAATGCGAAAAAATAAAATATTCTCAGAGGTGATAAAAAATACTGAATTAGATTATGCATTAAAACAAAAACCCTGCCTAAGTAATGCATAAATTAACCTTTCAAGAGAATAAAGGAAACAAAAATTACAATAAAAATTCCTCTTAAGATTAAGCAATTCATTTCCTTTTGTTTTATTCAGATTTGAGCATTCAAGCGTAAAGTTATTAATTCACCTGATTTTTATGCTTTACTTTACAGAAAATTGTTTAATCAGTAAAAACATAAAGGAAATAATATTTGTTTTTTAAATGTTTAAATGTAATGCAATAACATAATATTTTTTCGGATAATGCATGAAGTGTTTATTGTATGTGGTTTCACAAATGTCAAAAATGTTTTCTATTACATTGATAATAAAATCTCATTATTTGTGAATGTAATTTAAATATTTAAATTGTAAAGAAAAAACAGAATACGAAATACAAGCCAAATAAGAAAGAATCTTGCAATATATATAGAATGTCCAAATGGTATCTTTAGTAATTCAATAAAGTATACTAAAAATCTAATAATTTTGATTGTTATTTTTATTAATTATAATTGAAATTATTCAAATTGCAATATAGTAGTGAAAAAGAGGTTTTACACAAAATTATTATTTATTAAACTATAAGATATATTTTAGTTACATTTAAAAGGTAGAATTACATTTTTAGGTAGAATAAAATCTTTTAATTTTTTTCTTCCTTGCTCGATTTGAAAGTTTAAAAATAACTAATTTACTATAGCTAGATAAATATATTTAAAATATTGAAATATTGAAATGCTTATAATATTGAAATGTTTTATTGGCATGCTTAAGAAATATTTGGCTAGACTTCTTACAAATTTCAGGAAGGTAAAACTACATTTCGCAGACCATAAAAAACGTAACTTGACTTCCGTTTTTCATTTAATTTTAAAAATTATACTCTTGGCAGGTATATGTGGCAGCTTACATCATTCTGAATAACTGTATAATTTTACTAAATCAAGTGTATAATGCGTTTTGTTCCTATATACAGGAAACAAAATTATTTTTTATGGAATTAAGCAATATTTTTAAACAGTATCCCGTTTTAATTAAGACCATGTAGTTTCTCCAAACACATTTTCAGTGAATGAATAAACTTTACTAGATAATATTGATCTTTATTCATTTATAGCGATTATAAATCATTTATAGAAATAAATCATTTTATAGTATTATATAAATAATAAAATATATAGTATATAAAAATCATTTTATAGTATTAGAAAGCTATATGCAAATATATATATGCAATTTATTTATAATGCTAGTGAGAATTAACAAAGCTTATAAAACTGAAATAGAAACAGGAATACAATGAATTGAAGCAAGAGCAAAAAATAGATGTAACTTGTAATTTGAAGTAAATTAAATTGGAAAAGAAGCATTATGAGAAGCGTTTAGTGGTTTAGAAATGTAATAAACAACTGAAATTCAAGAAAATTGTAATCATGTAGTAAATTAATCAGACAGAATTTAATCAATCAAGTTTAATCTCAAGTTTAATTCAATAATAGCGTTAATTACTAGACAAGGAAAGTATCATAGATTTTTGTATGGTACTCATTGTGTAAAGTATATTAAATTAATTTTTCTAATTACGATTTTTTTAATTATTGTGAAGCTTTCACAAGTTAAAATCTTGTTATCTTTTATTGTAAAAAATAAAGTTTATTTTAAAAATATAATTTCATTTTTGTATCTTGAAATAAAATACATAAACTTGTTTCCCTATTAAAAATTTTTGTTTAAAATTACCAAGCTTTTAAAAGTTTTCAATAAGCATCATTGCATCTCGGCCGTATTCCGTAGAGACCAGTGTGACACACTGAACTAGTTTTCATGACTTTTTCTAAAAATAATATAATATTTCAAATATATATATTTTTGTGGAGAAATTATAACACCTAAGGAAGAATTTCTAGAAAAAATATAAAATTTCCGTTTCTTTACATGTTTTAAAAAACATAAATATGCTGTTACGGGGTTACAGATATAAATGCCACACCCGTAACGGTATATTTATAATTTTTTAAGCAAATACAGAAGAAATTAAAATTCTTTACTTGTGGATAATTTCTTAATTAGGTGTTATAATTGCTTCACAAAAATATATATATTTGAAATATTATATTTTTAATAGAAAAAGTGATAAAAATTAGTTCAATGTGTCACACCCGTTTCTATGGAATGGACGATCTATATATTTATTTATATTGCATAATTAACAGTTAGATTATAGGATGATATAAATTAGTCTAATGAAGGCGAACTCAAAAGCTCTCATTTATTCGCATACATGACAATACTACGGTGATATATTTTAAATCATGTTGTAGTAGACATCAAGTGCAAAATCAAACCTCCACATCTAGAAGTTGACTATAGACATCTATATATTTGCTTCAGTGTCCATCTGTTTTAAGGAAGATTTAAAAAAAAAGATCCTGTGAAACTTGTTAAATTTGATAGCTTTGTTACGTTTTTATTTTTGGAAATAAATGTTAATTTTAAAAACATAATTTTGCTTTCGAAAAACTAAATAAATTATATATACTTATTGACCTTCAAACATTTTTTGTTACAAATTACCAATTATTCAAAAAGGCCATTGGATCTGTGCATTTTATTATATTTTGTAGAAAATGATCAGATACGTCCATATAAACTATTCTAACAAAAGTATTTAGAAAAGTCCTCATCTTTACATTCAAATGGCAATGTTGGTATAATAGATTTCTTGATGTAGTAGACACGATGTGCGATTTCAAATCTTTACATCAAAACAGTTGACAACTGTCGTTCGTTTCAGTTGTTGTGCAAGTGGTTTGGGAAATAGATAAAGGAAGAAAACTGTGTTCTATAACAGTTTTCGTAAAAAAGTGTTTTACAGTGATTCAAACTCATTAACCGTAAATCTGTTTAGTGCATCTTTCCCTTTCATCGCTGTAAATAAATAAGTAGCCAAATGTAAATATCAACATGAATGAGGTCATGACATTCGACTTAAATATATCCTGAAAAGTGTAAACATACCCAAACCATCGAAAATTAACTAAGATTTTGAAAGATCAGTGGACAAAAGTTCTACATATTAATTTCTGAGTACGGTTAAAGAAACAATAAAAAAAGATAATTAAAACATTAACGTAAACATAGAACTGAAAAATGAAATACAAATCATTAATCATTAATTTCACAATATTTTTATAGTATTTATGTTGCCCATCACATAATTCAATTAATATGAGGACATTTCTTTTGATATTTAAGGTGACACCGTGAAATAAAATAAACAAAAGATTTCTTGAAAATAGCTGTAGTACTTCACTTTGCATTTTGAAAACTTTCACAGATAATAAATACATTTGTATACATATTTTATTCCAGAAATTTTCTCATATCCTCGAGTCAAGGCGTTGCAAAAGAAACGAAGTGAAAAACCACAAGAAATGGAAGATTTATGTTGTTGTCTTATGCCACTTGGTAAAATCAAGCATGATTCAGTATGAGGCCACTCGTATTAAAACAGAGGGTTGTACCTTTCGTTTTAACAAGCACCTCAAGGGTGAAAGTGCAACTTATGATCAAGTGGGTAATCCTAATTTTGAAGCGAGGACGAAGCAGAAGATCCATAGACTTGGCTTGTCACACCTAGAGGTATTGATAGAGAACATTGTGAAGACCAACATATTTCACCTTGCCCCAGTCATCTTTAACGAACACGGTAGACCTGTTGCAAAAGAAACGAAGTGAAAAAGCACAAGAAATGGAAGATATTTGATGTTGTCTTATGCCACTTGGTCAAATCAAGCAGGATTCAGTAGGTGGCTACTCGTATTAAAACAAAGGGTTGTACTTTTCGTTTTAACAAGCACTTCAAGGGTGAAAGTGCGACTTATGATCGAGTGGGTCCTCCTAATTTTGAAGCGAGAACCAAGCAGAAGACCCATAGACTTGGCCTGCCACACCTAGAGATATTGATGGAGAACATTATGAAAACCAACATATTTCACCTTGCCCCAGTCATCTTTAACGAACACGGTGGACCTAAGGTCAGCTCGGGCTCCAAACCAGCAACTCTCCAGTTACGACAGTGTTACTTTTGCAGACTGAACTACCGCGACACATGGACGATTGTAGATAAGGCTAATAAATGTGGAAGTTGCAGCTTTCCGATTGTGTATATTATTGTTGTACAATAATATAAACAATTGTCGTATAATTATAAAATTACCTTTAACAACATATTTTTAAAACTAATTCCAAATAACTAAACTTATCTATTCCAAGAATATGACTTGAACCCATAGATTTCGAGACCAATGTGTGATTTACCGATATTTTCACAGAAAACGCTAGAAAAATGTAGAATTGGTTAACTATTTCAATTTTATCCATAAAATGTCACAGTTGAAAAGTTTTAAGTAATTACTAATAGTCAACTACCAAAACCATTTTGTATGCATTATCTAATATGAAAGCTATCATCAAATTTACACATAAGAGCACGAATTACTATAAAACTTAAGATTAAACTTTTTAAACTTTTATTCTAAAAAATTAAAATTTTAAGCTTTAATAATACTGGAAATATGGCATAACTTTGATTTAATGCCTATTTTAAATTTTTTCGACCCTAAGTACACATTTTAATTTATTTCTTGATTATTGTTTATAAAGTTGCTGTTTATAAAAGTTAATAAACATAATCACTTTTTAAGAGTCATCGTCTATCACAGGAAATGTAAAATTCTTTCACTGTAATTAAAATTACTAAATACGTTTAAAGAAATTAAATCAAAATATCTCTATACACAATATTGAGCATATATATATATATATATATATATATATATATATATATATATATATATATATATATATATATATATATATATATATATATATATATATATATATAATTTGAATATAATGTGAGATATACTAAAATGAAGTTGCCAAATCTAAAAAAAGTAAAACTGCAAAAACATTATTAACTATGTTTTTGCAATTGCTCTTTAATGGTCGTAAGCCACAATAAAGCAATATCTATTAATTTAAATATCTTAGAGTATAATCTAATACAATATAAACTCTTTTAAAATCTTGTATCTTGCGCTCCTTATAAGAAAATTAGAAATTACTAAAATGTATCTGCCTAATAATGATTACTTCATTATTAACTCTCAGTGAATTGAAATTGTTACAAATACTTTATTTTGAAAATGCAGTTGCATAAAACTCTTTACATTTCACTTTACGTCTCTTTACGTAAGCAGCGTTTTCATAATTCCAGAGCACATACAATACTTTTTACTTTTAATTCAGAATATGCAGGACTAATTTAATCTTATCATGTTAATGGCTAATTTTTATGCAACAAAATATAGTTTCTACTATAATTTTAAATATTATGAATAGGGAATGAAATGTGTAACAAAATTTTGCTTGCTGTATTACATATTTTACAGTGTTTCTTAACGTGACAATTAAAACAAAACTCTGAAATAACCATAATTGCCTTTGAAAGACTTCATTCCAGGAAAAACATAAAAATTGGAGAATAATTACCTAAAAAGGAATCTGTACCGTCACGAATTGTATAATTATTAAACTTTGTAAATGAAAGTATTTGAGCAGGAAATTTTTAAATGTATTCTATGCGTGAGTGTTCATATCCAAAATAAAATTTCACGCATATAGTTATGTGTAATGAAATTCTTATTCTTTTTGCATTATTGTCATTACATAAAAGTTAAAAGCTGCATGAATTTAGACCTACGCAAAGAGAATCTATAAAATTTACCTGATTTTTTCTATTAATAAAAAATTAAGGATTTTACAAATCACGTCATAGGTAATAATTTCTATTTCCACCCACTTTTCGATAGTAATCCAGTAGAAACACAAGAATATGCTGTATGTATATGCTTAGAAGACATATATTTCTATGAGTATTTCATATATAATTTAAGAGTTTTCTTACAAATTCCTTTAAAGTTTTAATCTTAGTTCAAATTTTATATTAATTCGTTTGTTAGTAATTATAAATATCATGAATTATTTGTAGATGACTTACAGTAAATGTTTCTGTCATTTAAAATTTTAAGATTTTGTTTTCTTAGTGTATATAAATAATTTAATGGAATATTAAATTTGTTTTGCAATTAAATTACATAATGATTTGATACACAATATATATATATATATATATATATATATATATATATATATATATATATATATATATATATATATATATATATATATATATATATATATATATATATATATATATATATATATATATATATATATATATATATATATATATTTAAATGTAAGGAAATATTATATAATATGGAGTCGATAGATTTTGAAAAAAATATCTTTGCATCTTTATTTTCTTTTATCCTTTGTCATCCCTTTAATTTAATTTTACCACAAATATGCATTGTTTTAAAAAGTATTATCATTATTATAGTTGCATTAATGTATTAGAAAAATAGCAGAAAATGTAAAAAAAAGCTAATATTAAATTCATTCAAATATTTCTGATCTACATATTCGGTAATGAATCGACTTCTAAATGTCACAAATTGCTAAAATCTTTTATCCATAATAAATAAAGATGAGGCTGTATAAATCCCTTAAAGTCAATGATAAGTGCATTCAGATAGGTTTTCAAGGGAAGTAAAATTAATAAAAATTTACTACTCAAGTAACGGATAAATCAGTAAGCTATTTGCCTCACATTTTACGATTCTTAAAAATTTTACAAGCTCGTAAAAATGTATGAAAGAAGTGCTTTTAAAGCTAAGGCATCTATTTAGGAACTAACCAAAGAAAACAAATAGTGCATAGTAAAAAGTAAAATACCGAATGAATAAAAAATCCGTTTAGCTTTTTGAAAATTAATTTATTCCAACTAAGTATTCCATTACATACAATTTAAAATTTTTGTATGTTAAATAAAATTAACTTTGATTATGTAAAAGCTAAGTGTGTATTAGACTTTTTAGTAGTACATGCCTTTTGAGACATTTTTATCTTATTTCTATACAAAAACAGTTTGAAATAATAAACTAGAAATTCCTTTGTTTGCATAATTAAGCAACAATATTTTTATATGCAATATTATACGTTTTATAAGAAATTAATTTTATGTCTATCGCTTTTTAAATGAATACAATTTTCAAAGTATATAAAATTTTTCTTTATGGATCCACAATTTTTTAAAAATAAATAATAGAATTTGGAAAAAAAAGTTATTAAAATTTTAATCATTGTCAATGAAGTCTAAAGAAATGCTGAATTATTTTTTACACTGGTAATTGTATTTCAAAATAATTTATACAATTCTTAACAAAATGAAAATTTGATATTTTCATTTTATATCTAGTTTGTTTAACAAGTATCAAAAGAAAAAAAAATTGGTGCAACCGAATTACATTCAAGCATATCTGTAATGCAACCAATTCCTAGAAAAATATGCTTTAAAATAATTTCATTTTTTTCAGGAATAATTAAATCCCGAAATAAAGTAGGATCAAGGCTTTATTGAAAATATGCTAGAAAAGAATCACAAACTACTACTATTTCAATTGAAGTGCACTACCCATTTTTAATTATGTGTAAAAAAGCTAATAGCACTATTTATATGTGTTTCAACTTATTATTTTAAATACATGCACATGTACAGAAATAAAATGAGACAAATCAATTCAGACTAAGACAGAAATTTATAATACAATCTAAAATATTAATGTTTTATAAGCGTTTAATATATTTTTATTTTTTACCTATAAATATCTATTTTTTGTTACAAATTTAGCTAATAATTTTATAACTGGCAGATTAATGATAGCTTAAAGAAGAACAAAAACCCCGGAACACTGGTTCTACTTGCAGCCAACGGAGTTGTATGAGATAGGAAGTTTTAAAGAGAACAAGACCTGTGGCAAGTTTTGAACATGAATGGCACTTAAGTAGATAAGATAACAATTAGTAATACATTCATATTGTAATTAAATGCAATTTTATTATTGTATTAAAAATTACATGCTTTACTTATTAATACACACTAACACTTTGCACACAACTTATATATACGTGAAATATTTTAAACAAACTTTACAAGAAAATTCACTTTAGTGGCTCTATTTCTGTTTTATTTAACAGTTCCAAAGGTTGTATCAGTATTAATCATTTCAGTAACGCATCACAGGAAGCGATTAATGAAAATTTGATAATAAATATAAACTTAGTATTGCTTCGTATTAATTATAAGTAGTTTAATAGAGATCCTATTAACAGATTGTGTTAATTTCAATGTAGCATGATAGCAAGAATAGATAGAATAGTCTACTCAGTTTCACTGAGATAAATACATCATTTGTTTACGTTGTAGATATTCAACACATTTATATAAAGGATTAAAGACACATTATATTTCTTTATAGTCAATTAGAATTAATTAAAATAAATAATTAAATTAGTAATATTGTTTAGTTTCAGATACGTATACGAATTCACAATAATTAAATGCTAATTGCTAATTTTAGAAAATATTTAATATTAGTAATCCTATTACCAACTGAACTTAACAGTCGAAAACAATTTTAAATATATAATTTTAAACTTATCTATTTTTTAAATAACATTAATTTTAGCCGGTAAATGATACCAGCCCCCATAAGATAATTCTTAAACCTAAAAATAAATTTCATTAGTTACTTTTAGTTAAAACACTTAAAAGGTACTAAATGCTAATAATTATAAAACATTATTCAGATTTTAATTATTCTTTTAAAGTTCATTTGTCGATGTATAAATTTTCTTTCAGAATTCCGGTAGAAAGTGGATGCAAATTGTATTATGAAAACATAAGAAATTTTAATGAAATTTGTGCTTCTCTGTTTGAGTGAAAATAAATTTAATTAAGCCTGAAAACGTATGAAGTAAGTAAAAGGGTCTAGGAAATAACTGTACTGGATAAGATTAAATTGAAAAAAAAAACAGACTTTTACTCATTTTATTAATATTTTAATAAGCTTTATTTGAATGTTTTACTTCCAACATCTTGTAAATATATACATACATATTTCACTCTCAAGGACTGGAAATCTCATTACCTTAAATTCAAAGCTTGACAACAATGTATGTTTCTGCTTCACAATGTAGATATGTATACATTTGTATGAAAGAAAATTAAAGCGAATTCTGTGAGGAAAATAAAGTTCTTTTGTTTCTAAAATAAATGATGCTGTTATGTTAGAAACTAAACCACTTGAATTTCTTTTTTCATTTTTCTATTCACAAGAAGGTTAACTTTTTTTGAATAGACATAAAATTTAGAATTTTAGAAATTGCACAATACTTTAATATATGATTTATTTAATAAGAACTTATTAACTTTCTATTTTAATTGAAAAAAATTTAATATTTATGCCAAAATAGCTATTTAGCTATCAATAATTTTTCAGGAGAATGTATCTGTTTAGGGGTTTTACCCAATCATTCATTAGTGTCCCAGTCCCTTTATCCTAGTAATGTGTTCGCCAACTGTTGATTTACTTAGATGAATTGCTCTTATTCATGCATTCTCCTAGGTGATGTCCAAAACGTGTTCATTAGGTTGTAGTATGGACTTCCAAGGTGTACAGTTTTGTCACATGAGGGTTAATGAGACCAGAACCTACTGTTTAAAACTGCTTACAAGCATTCAACAAGACAGTGAAGTTTGAACAATCATACTCTGGTACCAAAAGAGTAGTTATATATTTATTCAGATATGAATTGGCTTACAAGTTTATGAGACTGAGAATTGCTTTCAACAAATGCTATTCTAATGCACTAACTTCTGCAAGAATACATACCTATATTTCGAATGAGTTAGTGATTGAAAATTTAAGGGTTTTTATGTTGTTTATATGGTTAATATAAGTTGGTGCACTGTAACGCAGTTCATTGAAACGTATGTATGATGAGAATGCTTGTATTTTGAGCAAATGATTAGTAGTTGTAAATTTTTAATAAAGGAAAGTCTAATATTTTCTCTAAAGTCCCGATTTACTCCAAGTGTAGACGTTCAGTTAGGTCTGAAAGCATCTCCGCAAATTTAAGATCATATTCATGAAGGAGATATTTGATCTAATTTGACATTTCTCCTGCTATACAGGGAAAGATTATTGTTCTTTCACAAGAACGCTATTTACGAGGCATCGCTTGAATTCGGAATATATCGTACAGCAGTGTATCAGAGATGACGATAGTAAGTTAAAAAAAACGTGGTTTTGGATTAAAAATATTTTAAATATATATACATATATATATATATATATATATATATATATATAATCAATAGTTATATTTTAATTTTTCTTCTTTATTTTCTATCAGCTGTTTATTTAGAACGCTAATAACTTAACTCCCTTTTGTAAGATGAATTTAATTTCGAGTGTTATCCTTGTCATTACCTCTAATTAGTTTTACCATTTGTTGAATCTGTTATCATATTTCTTCATAAATGATCTGTTTTCATAAACAATCTCCGATACCTATTTTGATAGGTTTTTAATCATATTCATAGGCCGGCAGATGTTCAATGTAGAACCCTCACAATCTCAGTCTCAAATATAGTTTTTGTAGCATTGGCAAAGGGAACGGAGAAATTATCTTGATAAAGAAGAAACCAATCCGTCTACGAACAGTTAGTTCCCTTATCCATGGTACCGAACGCTGGCCGATTGGTTAGGCTGCTGATCGTCGGTACCGCAGTTCGTGGGTTTGAATCCCACCCTGGCATGAATGTTTAAGCAGTAGGTCCCGGTCTCATCAGCCCTCGTCTGCAAAACAGTAGACCGTAGCGTTTCAAACCAAACCAAACCAAACCTTATCCATGGTAAGTTTTTATCCAACAAAAAATTACCACACACCGTAGCTGTAATATAATGTATAAAAGTATAAAATAATATATTTCTAAAACATGTATCAATTTTGCCCGACAAGTATACTACACAAAGTTTTTGGCATGTATTTTGACCAGAAAAATGATCTATTTCTTCCATGTA
This sequence comes from Pardosa pseudoannulata, assembly GCA_032207245.1. Lineage (NCBI taxonomy): Eukaryota > Metazoa > Arthropoda > Arachnida > Araneae > Lycosidae > Pardosa > Pardosa pseudoannulata. The sequence continues at coordinate 85,974,500 of CM063502.1, read as the reverse complement.
AGCTATATCATTTTACTTAAATAATGTTTAAAAACATCAGTTTTCATACTGAAATACTACCGCGCTTTACTATTGGTTAACTATTTTTCAACTCTTTACAACATATCCTTATATTATCTTAGATTTTTTTCCAAGAACAATATTTTTTAATCTCTTTGTAGAGAAATCTTTGGAGCTCCTATTCATATCGAATGGAACGAGTTGAGAAGTTGATTTTGACTTTCTCAAAGACATTACCAGAAGTATACAGATTTGAAGACTTCATTGTTTTATGAGACGCTCTCTTTATATCAGATGAAATTTTCATGATTAGAATTTTAATAGGTTTCGTCTGTCATTATTGACCATATATTTTACTGTTAAGAAAATCCATTTTGTTAGCTTTCTTTGTGGGAAGGTGGAAGGGAGAACATTTTCCTTCAGATTATTTATTCTTTTGTATCTAAACGGTAACTCTGTTTTCATTTAAATGTCTTTTTAATTTTAATACATCGATAGAGTGAGTTTATAACCCCTTTAAACAAAGGTATTGTCAGCTTGACTTCTAAACGTTAAATTAATTTTTATCAAGAGCATATGATAAAATTTTTGTATTCAAAAGTTGTGTAATTTAGATAAATTGATTAACATTTCAGTTGGTTTTTAATATAATAAACTTTATTATTAGTTACACAACATGTGTCTTTTGAATTTTTTATTAAATATTCACATGTTTAATGTAACATTTTGTGGTGAACGAAGTAATTTTGTGACCAGTGTACATGTGGTACAGTTTTCCTTATTTAAAAATTATGCAACACCGAATTAAACGTACTGAAATAGAAGTACACTTTTTGAGTAAATATGTTTAACCATACGTTAACAATCATGTTTTTTGTAAATTATTCATGTATAAAACGATTAGAAATAAATGCATATATTAGAGTGTGGTACGCAAAAATACAGTTTAGATTTAATGATATTATCGATCAATCATTTGTCATTTAAATTTTTCTGTGAATAAATTTTTGAAAGTCATACAGTTAGTACCAAAACTGATAATCTTTAAAAACTTCCTTGGAATAGAATCTATACACTACGATCTCCCAGGTACTACTGTAACTCTACGTATCAATCGTTTTTAAAGTAAAAAATTTCATCAGTTGCACTTGATACTTGAAGAAAACTAATACTTGTATTAAGTACTTGTATTAAGATATATTTTATCAACTTCTGTTACTTTGTAGAGTTGAGATAGCTTTCTTTTGATCGTAGTCCAAGAAGTAATAGATAATGCTTTCACTTTCTCCTGCAGAGGGATAACAGAAAGGAAGGGCGCAGCTCTGTAATACCGGAACACACGGGTTCGAATTTTAAAAAAAGGATTTGATTGAAAAATTTAATTATTTTAGAATTTAAAAAAAACTAGTATTTTTTATGCTATTACCTGCTTTTAAAAGCAAGAAATAGCATAAAAAGCTAACATTAACATCAACATTAAAAAAGCTTTATGATAAAAAATTAACATGAACATAAAAAAGCTTTTACCTGTTAAAATAATACTATTAATAATTTGGACTAATGATAAAAAACTGCTGGCATTGAAGCTTGCATTTAAGTTCTTACCTGAAAGGTTTGGATTGGTTTATACTTACATCTTTAAGCAACATATGTCAAGATATTTGTCACTGCTGATAGAGCCAAGGAGGATGACGAATCCCATACACCACTCTTCAAAACCATGGCGAGAAGGATCACACCAGACTATATTGTATTTATTATTCTTTACCGAATGAGGCTAAAAGGGTCAAAGGCCGTTAAAAACTAATGTAGTACCCCATGAAAAATAACAAATTACCAAAAACAGTTAAAGATTAAGGCAAAATAATAAAAGCACATATAAACACAGTAAAAGATACCATCATAAATAAATATGTTCTATTGATTTGTAACACAAGGGATAATGAAATTGTACCTACTGCTTAAAGTCGATTCTAAACTGTTAAGAACATTTATACCAGCGCAATCGAAGCCGTGAATTCTGGTGCCGAAGATAAGCGCCCTACCCATTTTGTCATCATTTGGATAGTAAAGAATTTAAATGAACTGTATACAAATGAATTTTTCAGTAATTTGAAGCTTTAAAATTTCAGAATAAATCTACGAAAATAATATTTCTTTTAATATATCATACACAATAAAACTATTAACTTTTTCAATATATCAAATTTATAAATCGCAAATTTGGTCAATGAAAGATATACTATTATTAAATTACGTTTTGCTATATTCCTTAAATATTTTTGTATACATATATAGACGATAGTATCATTATATTTTCTAATAGTTATTGATTACAGGAACTTCAAATGAAGAGATCCAATGTTTTAATAAGGTTAGAGGTCAACAATAGCCCAAATAATCTTGAAACTTCTGTTTACTGAAAATGATGAGTTACATAATTAATCAACCTCATGCACAAACAAATCGATATCTTTCGGTTCTGTAATAGTACATCTAATATAGTGAATACATAATGTCCTTAAACTAGGCTTCATTAATACTTTGTACTTGAATTTGGAAATAGAGCTGATTAGCAACTTCAAAGTTTTTTCATTATGGCAAAAGCTCAACTGTTGGAGTAAATATCCTTGTATGATGATATTCACAAATAATTGCAAATATTATTTTGCATTATCGCTAAAGCATATATGAAATGTATACCCTGATTATAGACTATATATAATTATACAAATTGTACTAACTCAGGTTAATATAACTATGTACAACAATATTTTCTGTATTGTTTATATGTCTAAAGGGCCGATTAGATAGGGATACTTAAACTAGAATATCTGTTAAAGGTAAAAAGGGACATGCAAAATGACAGTATTTAAATAAATTTACAAACACGATGTCTCCGAAACTTCAAGTCAAACATAGACTTTAATAATAATGTAAAATGCTTGCATATAAAACGAAACTTCAATAAAACCAAAATTTTTGTGATAATTTTTACTTTTAAAGTCATAATTCATTATATTTATTTTTGTGTATATTTTACTTTGGTCGGAACATTAACTTTTCCAGTTGATTTTTTAAAATTTTCTTTATTCGTTTAAATATTTGTTATAACACATAGTTTTCAGTTTAGTATCTTTGCACAATTTATCAAGTTACACAGTGTATTATACACCGTTATACAAATAACGAAAAATTTGCTGAAAATGAATGTTGAATAATAAGACGATTTGGATTTGTTAGGGTTAGTATAGCTATGCGCCTAATGTTGTTTGTATTATTTGGTTAGTTAAGCTCTCTTTTACAAACAGGACTGCTGTCAATTTTTCGCTTCATGATTATTAAAGCAGAATCTATCTCAAACGGTGACAAAGGTACTACAAACTGACCTCTTGAATAAATACCAAATGAGAAGTCTCATCAAAATATACAGTGTATATATACAGTATATGTAGTTCAGTTAAAACACTGATAACAATGCCAAATACTTCCAAATGAAACATATACCTTAATTTTGTGGTACTTGTTTTAAAACATATTATTTTGACCTTGATTGGACTTTATCTTAGAGACGCCATCAAATCTTCAAAAACATTTTTTTCTTAATATCTTTGCCTTTCTAAATATTTTAAATAAAATTGAACTGGTTCAATTCGATGTCCAGGTAGCTTTCTATATGAATAACAAACATACACTAAAATATTAAACAAAATGATATGCAATACATGAATTATATTTAAAATTGATATCCCTCGATTCAATTTAAAAAGAAAATATTTCTAATTTCTTTCAAAATTATTTTATTGTAGAATTTATTCTTTAAGAATTTGCATTACAACATAATTTCTATTTACTTAAAAAAGGAGATTAAAAAATGAATATTTAAAAATTTAGATTTAAAATCCCTTATCCTCTATCGGATGATTTTGAATGTCTACACGCATCCATGCCAGCAGACTCAATTCTTTGATGTGGAATATCGGTAAGGTTGCTAGACCATAAGCCAGTTATTGCTTTTTTATAAAAAAAGTGGAAATATTTTACTATGTTCTATACATATTGTCTATTGTACTGAAAATAAAAAAAATCAAATATCGTACTCCTTATTCTGATAGCTTATGAAAGGAAGAGAAGAAACGGAGTTTTTTGATATGAGAAACCAGACAGACTCAAAAGTGTTTCTTTTATAGGAAAAAGTATGCAAGAGAGAATGCAAAGGTAATCAATAACATTACGCATTAGATTTGATCTTTTATTATGATCTTTTATTATGTTAATCCACTAATTTAGTTTGAGTCTTACGTTATATATATTTATACACAGACACATTAAATTCACGGAAAATATTTAGTTATTCCTTTGATATATTTCATTTAAATGAATACTTTAATGAATATTTTTAGGATTTATTGTGAATCATTTGTATACTAAGCCTACAATATTTGTACGAAGTATAAAATTACAATGGGTATGCATGTAATTAAAACAATTAAACGAATTCATAACAAACTAAAAGAGTGAAGCAATGATGCTTTTTTGCGGTAAAATATTTCAGTTAATATTGTTTCATACATTTTTAAATAAAAGATAAATATCATTTATCATAATATTTACAGTATAATATATGTTCTTTAAAACACTGTGTATTTTTCTCTCCTATAATACTGCATAAAGTATTGGTTTGGAGCACTATGTTCTACTGTTTTGCAACACGAGTGGTAAGGAGACCAGAAGTGCTATGAACATTCATGTCGCAGTGGGATTCAAACCCACGAACTCAGGAACCCAAGGTGTGTTGCATAAAGCCATAGTAAGAGTTTATCTTTTTAATCAAAAATATTTTCTTTAAACTTTAAAAGAATTAACTCTTTTACTTTAATATTTCTTAATTTGGCATTTCTAGTTTTTAAATGGTGTCTGAGCTCAATTAGGGTTTCAGAAAGTTCTAACATTGTCCTTATCGGTTCCCCCTCTGTCATGGTCTTCACAATATCGCTATCGATTAAAGATAGCCTCTCAGTCTGCAGCTTATCATTATGGTTAGAATCCCAAGCTTCAAAATTTCATCCTTTTTCTACAAGCTCTATTTGAAACTACATCTCCTTCAAAATCAGTTACTAAATTTCTTCATTCACATGTAAGAACTTTTCTTGTTCCAATTCGTACAAAATTACAGTGTCTTACTTAATTGGTAACTATTTATGCATGATAGCGTTTCGCTTAATGATAACAAAATCAATTTTCCTTCAATTAATTTAGAGGATTAGTTATGTACGTACACCGATAAAAAGATACACTGATGTATGGTCCAGATGAACTCTTGCATGCGTAATAAATCTTGAAATAGCACCATAGGAGAGAATTTTCCAGTATACCTAATGTATTAAAAAGTAAAAGCATTTTAGAAATTTAATTTTGTATTTTAAACTTTATACGTGTATTAAATAAAGATGAATCAATCTAACTAATTTAGAAGAGCAGTTATCTGCGTACACCGATAGAAAAATACACTGATGTATGGTCCAGATGCACACCTGCATGAGTAATAAATCTTGAAATAACACTATAGGACAGAATATACCGGTATACCTAACGTATTGAAAGATAAAATAATTTCAGAAATTTAATTTTGCATCTTAAAGTATATTCGTGTATGAAATAATGATGATCACCCGTTGATATGGTTTTTTTAATTCCCATGTATTCTGATCTAGAAATTGACCAAGTGTCGAAACATCTTTCGCAATAAATACCATGTTAGTTTAACATATTCCTCTAGGGATTATTTCTACGCTTTTTTATTTTACTCACTTTGAAAACTGAACCGAAGAAATAAAAAATGGAACTTGGATCTTTCTGTATTTTGATCAAAAATTGATTGCTGTATTACTTCTCAAAACTCAAAAAATAAATCATGAAAAATTTGAAAAGTGGTTTCAAAATTAAACGTATTTGGGTCTACATGAAAGCAAATAGCAGAACATTTAGTTTCGGAATGAATAATGCAGTTCGTCAATACTAACTTCAGGTTCTTACTGCAATTTAGAATAGGTATATTTACTATCAAACAATTTACGAAAATTGTGTTTTATAAATCCGTTGTCATTAAAACTTATCCACAATCCTATACACCCATACACATACCGTAAAATTTGAGTAAATCGAGTAAACATCAATCGGTTCTAGCTATTGTAAATCATCATACTTTCAAATCGTACTTGGTATGGCATTGCAAGAACTTGCATTGTTCATATAAGATCAATGAATAGGTGCGTTAAAGTACCACGATGACTGCACAATAGATACCTTTTAACATCGCTTGCCATAACAGTAAACTTGATCCTTTGAACACGAAGTAGACATCAAATGAATATAGGTCGAAATTGTAGGTTGTTAGTATTATGTCTTAGTGACTTGCCCAACTCTATTGTTTGAAATCCTTCCAACCTATAAACTTCTGCACATAGTAGCTATCGAGTACATTGGGTAAAACTTACAATTACTTCTAGTTATATTAAAACATGACAGTTTCAAATCGTATACGTAATGTAATGATAATTTTTATTATTCGAATACAACTGAAAAATATGTGCTTTACAGAATCCTAATAATTCTATAAAACATCTTAACTATTTTTTAACTTTAAATATTATACATATTCCTGAATAAGAGATATATTTCGCCCATTTTTTATTGTTTTTAATAACAGTACAGACTTCTATTGAATATAATGAAATAAAAATAGCCAATTGATGCCCGATTATTGATGTAATGTAGGTATTGATCGCTACATTTGTGCTTCTAGGAATGTTTCCATATCTTAACCGGAATTACATTATATCATCTACATGTCATCCAACGTACCTAAATATGCTGAGATACGTACACTGTGACACTAATGAGCAAATAGAGTAACATTCAAAATCAGTTCTAGTTATTGTGAAACTCGAAAATTTGAAATCAGACTTGTTATGTTATGAGAGTTTGAAGGATTTAAATAAGGCTAACCGGTGAGTTTTCTGGAACGCTATATGAACTACGTAATAATAAATTAAAATTTACTACATTATTTCATTTTCTACCGGCTTTCTTTAATCTTTGTAATGAATAATTTTAGTCTCAGTTAATTACAGGATATTTTTTGAATCATCGGAAGTTTTTCATCTACATTTACATAAATATAAAAGCTAAATTACAGAAAGTATCTAGGATATTTAGTGAAATACAAAATTATTTCTAATTATTGCGAAACACTAACATTTGAAACTATACTTAGTATGATATGGGAAACTACGTTGTGAAAATATGATTTTCGAAGTGCGTTTCAGGGCATAATAAAAATTGTATAATATAACTTTATTAAAATGTATTATTTAAAAACCACTTTTCCTATGATAAAGGGTTTAAAAGGTGTAGTTTAATTCAGTATATGTGACTATATTGTTTGCATAATAATTTATTCCTTAGCATATCCAGACAAGTCCATTTTCCATGAAACATAAAAAGTGGGGTTTCAAAGTCGTAGTAAATACATGTACAATTTGATCAGAAAAATAAATTAGGAATCTACTCAAAGAAGAAAGTTATCAGGATAGATGAAGACAATTAACATTAACACATTTTATTGCTCCGTTCAATATAAATTATTGAAATGTCTCTTTTGTGAACTTTTTTTCTAAGAAATAATTTTGTTTTCCTACTTAACTAGGTCTGAAGGCCTTTTTTTATGTGTAAGGCGTCAATACAAAAATGTCCAACCATATATATTGTGAATTCTTATATAAATGATAAATATTTAGAGTAACATTCATATATATATATATATATATATATATATATATATATATATATATATATATATATATATATATAATATATATATATATATATATATATATATATATATATATATATGTATATATATATATATATATATATATATATATATATATATATATATATATATATATATATATATATATATATATATATATATATATATATATATATATATATATATATATATATATATACATACATATATATAATACATATATGTATACATATATATACATATATATACACATATATACACATATATATACACGCACACATATATATATATATATATATATACATATATATGCACACATATATGTATATATACATATATATATATATATATATATATATATATATATATATATATATATATATATATATATATATATATATATATATATATATATATATATATATATATATATATATATACATATATATACATATAATATATATATATATATATATATATATGTATATATATATATATATATATATATATGTATATATATATAAATATATATATATATATATATATATATATATATATATATATATATATATATATATATATATATATATATATATATATATATATATATATATATATATATATATATATATATATATATATATATATATATATATATATATATATATATATATATATATATATATATATATATATATACATATATATATATATTGAATGCATGTATGTATGTATTATATATAGTTCATAATATGCGTGTTTCAAGTTTTACGGGTAAGAAAAGGCCATTTTTTATTTGGTATATAATTTTTATGTTAAGTTGAAAAAAAAAACTAAAAGTAAGTCAAATATTTTTGTAAGTGAGAACGCTATAAAAAATGAATTCTTATTTTTATTTATGAGGAATCAAAGAGAGATGGCTGGCTGGCTGGATCTAATGCCACTTGGTCATACCAAGCCGGAATGAGCGCTGCTCTTTGGAATTAAGACAGAGGTGTGCGCCTTTCGTTGTTAACGAGCAAAAGTTAAAGTAAGACTTTCCTCGAACACATACGACAACTTTTTAGGGAACTCATTCACACACTGATTCATCTATCCACAAGTCAGAATTTAGATCCAAACCAGACACCGACTCATCCGTGATTCAGTACCCCCAGAAGTATAAATTGGTATGAGAACTTTGCACTCATGAGATATTTAACGTACCCGAACTGCTATTAGCAACACAGCAGTCTTTGGCTGAGAACTCGCCACATTTCAGTTACGGGACTGGCGCTCCACTAGGCTACAGCGGACGTTCTTCAATAGAGATTGTTATATTAATTATTTTAAATCTTCATACTGACTATGTAATATGTATGCAGTGCAACTTATTTAAAGCATAAAATTATAAGAATTGTAACGACCAAAGCAATCCAGAATCATCTTTATTTTTTCATTTCTTATGTATTTACGCATCACGCAACTATTGCAATTAACGAGTTAATAAGATATGTAATAACATATGTAACTAATAATTATTTTTAGCTTTATATTCGTTATGTTTAAACATCATTACATAAATATTTTAATGTTTTGATTTACTCTTTAGTACTAATCTAATATTTAGAATTGGAAAAAGAATATTTCCAATTAAATTGTAGAAAGCTCCACAATTTCCCTATAGGTCTTAAAATGCATCAAAGCATTTAATTATAAGAATTGTAATAACCAAAGAAATTCAGAATCATCTTTAATTTTTCATTTCTTATGTATTTATGGCATTACGAAACCATTGCAATTAATGAATTAATAAGATCTGTAATAACAAATGTAACTAATAATTATTTTTAGTTTTTATTAGTTATGTTTAATCATCATTACGTAAATATTTCAATGTTTTAATTTCGTCTTTACTTCTAATATAATATTTAGAACTGAAAAAAATATTTCCAATTAAATTGTAGAAAGCTCCACTATTTCCCTATAGGTCTTAAAATGCATCAAACCATTAAGTTATAAGTATTTTAATAACCAAAACAATCCAGAATCATCTTTAATTTTCATTTCCTATGAATTTATGGCATTACGCAACCATTAAATTAATGAATTAATAAGATATGTAATAACAAATATAGCTAATAATTATTTTTAGATTTTTATTCATGTTTAAACATCATTACGTAAATATTTCAATGTTTTAATTTCCTCTTTACTACTAATCTAATATTTAGAACTAAAAAAAATATTTCCAATTAAATTGTAGAAAGCTCCACTATTCCTCTATAGGTCTTAAAATGCATCAAAGCATTATATTATAAGAATTGTAATAACCAAAACAATCCAAAATCATCTTTAATTTTCATTTCTTATGTATTTATGGCATTACGCAACCATTGCAATTAATGAATTAATAAGATCTGTAATAACAAATGTAACTAATAATTATTTTTAGCTTTTATTCGTTATGTTTAAACATCATTACGTAAATATTTCAATGTTTTAATTTCGTCTTTACTACTAATCTAATTTTTAGAACTGAAAAAAATATTTCCAATTAAATTGTAGAAAGCTCCACTATTTCCCTATAGGTCTTAAAATGCATCAAAACTCTGAAATAACTTTTCCAGATAAAAACATTTTTTATTCTTTTGACGTTGGTATGAAATATTCTGACGGTATGATTTTGGTTTTGAAAGTGTAAGCTATATCTTCCAAAGCTATGAATAATATCAGAATTTTTAAAGGATGACATATTTTTCCGCCAGTCATAAAAGCAATACATATATATGTTTTTCTATTTTGTTTTTGAGTATTGCAAATTGTTGAAATGTTTATCACAAATGCTATTTTCAGATGTTAAAATGCAACTAAATTTTTTAGGTTAAGACGTATATATATGCATTAGTTTAGAAAATTAAATGTTTAATATTTTTAAAACTAGGGAAATACATATTTGTTTAAAAACATTTTCTATGCAAAATGCCGTAGCTTTGAAATCCGATTTTTTTTATCAAAATATTGAATATTCTTGTTGTTTCTAAATTATATAAATGGATATATTTATAAAAAATATTTTCTTTTTTACTTGACTGCAATATGTTATTAGAATACTTAACAGATTGAATTGTTATAAAATATCCATAAATGTACATTTCTAAACTTAAGGAATTGGAATTTTTATTCATTCTTGGCACAAAAATTGATTCTGTGTTTATGAAACCTCTGTAGAATATATTACGGAGAAACACATTAGCTATTGAAAATACGTCATTTTCCTCTGTGTATATGTTTATAAATCTGTATAATATCTAGAACTTTTGGCACCCACCAATGTTACTTTGAAATCGCCAAATTTATTACTATGCACTACGCGAAGATTGGCGGTTAAACTGCAATCACAGTTGCCATGGTTACCATGGAATTGAAACTGCTTTTCAAAAAGCTAAATAACCAAATGTTAGGAAATGTATTTGAGTGTAAAAGAACGTGTTTTTCAGAAGTTAGGCAAAGAATTTTATGTGCAGTGGGAAATAAAACATCCTTACTTCTACTGAATTCAAAAGTACTTCATGTTTTGTAAGAAAAAAAATAGAAAGTGGCAAGCTTATACATAACCAGATGCTCAATAATACGATTTGAAGATTTATTATTTGTCTAATAAAATTCAGCTAGGAAGTATTCGAGTTATATTCAAGACACATAGTTTGCGATGGATGAAATTAGATAGCGCTTTGTACTTAATGTACGTTGGAAATTGATTTTGACTTAGTATAGACCAGCTGTCGGGGAACCGGGGTAAATTACCCCAAATGGGGTAAAGAGAAAATTTTTGGGGGTAAAAATGAAACTTTTTTGAGTAAAAAGTATATATTTTTAATTTGCTATTTTATAAACTTGTTTGTATTTTTTTCAACTTAAACAATTTAGCGACATACGCAGGCCACGCCAGCTCACTACCCACTACACTAAAGTGTTCTCATTGCGCAATACAGCACATTTTATTTTACTTTAAATTGAGTACAGTCTTGATACACGTACTATCAGTTGGATTGTAGATCCTTTTAAATGTGATATTGCTGTGATGCCAGAAGAACCTTCAGGTTTGGCAGAAGCAATTCTTGAACTTCGATCTAATACTGAACCACGTATTCAATTTGAGAGTAAATCAAATTTGACGTCTTTTTGGATTTCAAAAGCTGCAAAGGCTTTCAAATTTGCACATGAAGAGGCGGTTAAAAAATTGCTGCCATTTGGAACAACATATTTTCGCGAACAAAGCTTTTCCACTCTAATGAACATAAAAACGAAGAACAGAAATCGATTAAACGCCGAAGACTGCATTCAAATCGCTCTTACATCAAAAAGTCCTAATTTTGAAGCAATTGTATCGAACATGAAACAACACCATTTCTCCAAAACGTGAAAAAAAATTTTCAATTATTCTTTTTTTTAATTTTTTCAATTCTAATTATTGTTTGTTTTTGTTTTATTATTATTATTATAATTTGTTACAATATCGTTATGGATTACTAGGTATTACATTGATAAATTGAATAAATGAAGTTTAAATAAAATTTTTAGTTGTTTTCTTTTCAAAATTATCATGGGGGGGGGCTATAATATGAAAGATGCTAAAAAGAGGCGATTTCTTTTTTTTTTTCTCTTCGCCATGGGGTAATATCAATTTACACAAAAATATTTTGGGGTAGTGATTAAAAAAGTTCCCCTACCAATGGTATAGACACTTAATAATATATAAGCGCTTATTACTTTGAGGCTGAAGTAAAAATCTTCAAGTTATATCTTAAAATTCCAAACTTTAATATCATGGTTTTAACTAAAGAATAGTTTTTACTCTAAATGTCTCTTTTTTAATAATGACATAATCTGAAATATTTCTCTACTAAAATAGTACAATTTTATTTATAAAAATAAAGATACATTTCTTAACAAAGTGAAATATGAAATGAGTATATTATTAAAAGTTTTTTAAGAAATTCGTTCAGTTTTTTTACATGTAAAGTACATATGCGGTTTACGGGATTAAAATTCATAAAATATTTTATAAAGATTCAGAATGTAAGTGCAATAAAATTTAGTATGTTTTAGAATGACTTTCTAAGCTCCGTTGTGAAAACCTTAAGTGTAATTAACTTGAGACCTATCACTGAATGTCAACTTCGTAAGGCTAAGAACCCATTATTGTATGAATACTGAAACTTTTTGGGTAAAAAATGTTATTAATGTATAATTCATAAAAAAGATCATAACTTTTCATGTCAATAAAATAAACATACTTTAAGTGAATTTAGTTAGTTTTAATATTTTTAATTCCTGTTACCATCGAAATAATTTATTTACTTTCTAATTTGCAGAAACCAACAGACCCACTCTACCAGAGATAGAGGAAAAGTCATTGAAATTCATTTGGAAATTCATTTGCTTAAAAATGATATCTTTTAAAAAATTGCTATCATAAATCAGCATTTGTTTTACAATTTGGGCAGAGTTAGTGTTTGTTCATTTCAAATATATGATGAAGTTTTTCCTAAAAATTCATTTCCATCCATGCAGTAATTTTCCTAATTTTAGCAAAATAAAATGAAAGGTATTTATAAATATCTTTCGGTCTTAATAATGACATAATCTGAAATCTCTCTGTTCTGAAATAGTCTAATTTTTTATGAAAATAAAGATAAATTTCTTAATAAAGTGAAATATAAAATTTGTATATTATTTAAAGTCTTTTAAGAAATTCGTTCAGTATTTTTACACGTTAAGTACATATACCGCTTACTGAAATTAAAATCCATAAAATTTTTGATAAAGATTCAGAATGTAAGTGCAGTAAAACAGTGTTTTCGTATGTTTTAGTATAAATTGCTAAGTTCCATTGTGCAAACTTTAAGTGTAATTAACTTGGGACCTACCACTGAATGTCAACCCCGTACGGATAAGAACCGATTAATATATAAATATTGAAAATTAACTTTTTTGGAAAAAAAAGTTATTAATGTACGATGCATACATAAAATCATAACTTTTCATGTCAATTTAATAAACGCACTTTAAGTGAATTTAGTTAGTTTTAGTATTTTTAATTCGTGTTAACATCGAAATAATGTATTTATTTCCTAATTTGCAGAAACAAACAGACCCACTCTACCAGAGATAGATGAAAAGTTCACTTACTGAAAATTCATTTACTGGAAAATGATATCTTTTAAAAATTTCTTATGTTACCTTTTCTCATTTAACAATTGGGGAAAATATCAGTAATCCTCCAAATCTCATTTTGTGGTACCTTTACATCTTAGCGGTATAACAGAGAAATTGTTCTTTATATGTTCGTCTTTTACAGGTGCGGTTGTAACATAGTTTCTGTATATGGATGAAAATGCAAGCATCCATAAAACCGAAATTATATCAGAAATATTGAACGCATGGAATGGTTTGCCATTATTAAAGTTTATAGAGCTTGCCAGTGCTGATCTTGGCAGTATGATGCAGACCACTAACCCTTCTCGATAGGTACAAGAACTAAAAAAAAAAGAGATTGGGACAATATCATTAAATAATTCCTCAATAAATTAGTAGAGAGTATTAGGTGCAAAATATATCCTAGAATCTATGGAGACTAGAGGAATCTGGAGGGACTATTTTTTACTAGGAGACTTATGTCTAAAATTATTTCATCAGGAAATAACCTATTTATGTCCTGGATTTTTTAAACAGGCCGATTTATTATTCCTTTTGTTGTGTACATTTTAACTGTAGTAATATCTTTAAAATTTTGAGAGATAAATAAAACATTCTTCCTCTATTAGATATGTACTTAGTTCCATTTCTTGAAACATTTACTCTGATTATTTAATTTAAACAATCCGTTATTTTGCAATTGCCAAGCAATTTAGAATAAAAGTTTAATATACATTCAAATAGGAAGACAAACACGGATTTCCCCCTCAAAACACTAAAATTAAATCAGCATTTGTTTTACAATTTGGGAAGAGTTGCTGTTTATTCAATTCAAATATATGATGTAGTTTTTCCTAAAAATTCATTTCCATCCATGCAGAAATTTTCCTGATTTCGGCAAAATAAAATAATTTTTGTTAAACTACTAACATAGTATTCAATCTATTAAAATATTTCATCTCTAATACATTTGATGAAAAATAACCAGTACATTGAAATAGAATGAATCAATTTTCACTGCCATAACGAGAAGTTAAAACTCATCAGTATTTCACTAAAATGGTGACAAGTTAATTGAATAATTGAATTTTTCATTCAACAAGTGAAGCGGATATGATCACTATAAATGTATTCAATAATGTTCTATATTGGGGTTTATTCAATTTATTTTGACAATTGAATTTGCAACTCGTCATATTTTAACAAATTTGTAAAAATATGTTATATGATTTGCAAAAGTATTGGTAATAAAACCATATACTTGTTTTGTAGACACTTTATATAAACGATTATGATATTTCAGAAACTATATAATAAATATGGTTGTATCTTTTATAAAATGCTTATACGATTACTGTTTCATATTATTATACAACCTTGGATAATTTGGATAATTGGATAACATATTAAAATAAGAATTTAAGAGTAAAAATTATGTTGCAAGAAAAAATTATTCACATATGTTTTTAAACTTTTAACTTCAATCACACTCTACAATATTTCTATAACATTTCCCACTGCAAGGAAATAATATTAAAAACAGTCAAGTTTCATTCACGTTTCAGTCACGCATCCGTAGGATGCATTTCTAGATTTAAATCAAGCATTTGTTAATTTATTTGAATCCTTACCTGAAACCTGTATTGCTCGATATTTCTTTACTCGATTGGATATAAAAGGTGTATCCTATCCTTCAAACTTAGACAAATAATAGGACTGATTTGGAAGAATTAAACTTGTAATGGAACTTGGAATCAGAAAGGGCTTTTAAAATCCAGAAAATCATAAAGCATATGTACAAATTGAGACGAGAAAGAAACTTTTAAAAAACAACATTAAACATTTATCGTGCAGATTAGGTGCAAAACATTCCGTGATGTCCATACTAAATAAAACTGTAACATTAATTGTTCAATTAACAGGTCTCGGACATCACTTCATAGAGTACAGCATAGGAAAATGACTGGTGGACGATCTCGAAGGTACAGGGTTTTCCTGAATATTCACTGCACAGGACAAAATTCGTGCCATTACTTTTGATTGCGCCACTGGAATCACATAAATGAGGGGTTTCATCTGAACCAAGATGAAGAAATCCAAATTGTTAAGGTCAGACAATTAGATATTCCATATACTATGTACATATTGGTCAGTTTGTTATTGGAATAGAGAGTCATTCCTAATGCAACCCCGAACACGGACACTGCGGATCATCGCACACAGTCCATGTACTTCCAGTGCAGATACTGAATAAGTGTAAAATATACATATATGATATCTTTCTCACAAGTGTTATTGAACTACCCCCATAGATTTAATTATCTATATCTGAAGAAATACTTAATATAGAGAAGGAAAAAAGAAACTTGGAGCTATTAGCTACTTCCACAAAAAAGCAGCTTGCTGGGTACCATTACCTTTATTGTTATCGCGATTTTCACCCATAAGACACCATTTGCGATCTTATATTCCATTGCACTTTTTGGTCATCTTGATCAGTCCTATCATCCCTCTAAGCTTGTTGAAGGTTTTCAGATATACCCTGTATGTGTTCAGTTATGTGTTAGTGATACCACACATATGTCTTACCCTAACAACCAATACATTTATTCTCTTGTAACATTTTATTGTTTGAAGGAGAAAAAAACATTTATTATTTATATAAAATATGTAAAAATAAAATTCTACTGTTCGTTGTTTATTTCCATTTTAGGTATCATTCTTAAATAGCAATTTTATGATCTTCGGAGAGTGTGTGTATCTTTTTATTTAATTAAGTCTTGAATTTATACAATTTCTCCTGTGTGTTATTATATAATTATCTAATTTACGTTCTTGTTGTATCAACTTGCTTTAATAACTTATTATTTTCCATTAGTATATCTCTGTGCCGTAATTATCAAATAAATGGAATCACCAGAAAACTCCCAAAAGAAATCTTTATTTTGCCTTTATTGACAAAATGTGTCTATATTATTATAATTTAAAAGATTCCCATTTATCCTTCGCATTGATTGATTGTGTCATAAAAGAATTTCATTAAATGATTTTAATTGAAAATATATTAAAGTTGATTACGTTGATCTCCAGTAATTTCAGTAGATGAGGGTTGCACAAAAGTAGACAGAGTGTAAATATTCAGCTTCTTTTTTTATGATACATATTTATCTTTTATATCAATTTATAAGTTCATTGCAGGAATTTTATTAGGTGATTTAAACATTACATGGCAGCATATTATTGGTAATTATCTTAAACTTGAATAATATGAAAGAATAAACACCAAACAGTTAGGATGACATAGTACACTAACTGCTGAGCTTGATAATAACAAGATTATTTTTATGCCCCATATATATATATATATATATATATATATATATATATATATATATATGCAAAACAAGTAGCATATATATATTCATAACATAGACGGTAATACAATTCAATACAATGTTCAAATTTTTCATTTACGGTATACAAACACTGGTTAGATTTTTAAAATATAATGTATTTAAGCAGATAATTCTTTATGCTAAAAATAATAAACTTTTTATGCAGCTATTTAGCTGTACTAATTCAATTTACTAATATTTTATTTCATTTTGTAGTAAAAGGTTTCCCCCTTGTAATAGAGCAAATATTGAGATGTGAAAGTCCATAATGCATTGAATAATAGATAATATAACATATCTTAAAATTCATGTGACCATAAAGAATTAAACACTTTTGTTTTTGTGTAGTTAAGAAAGTATATAAATTCTGAAAATGAAAATAAATAAGAACAGTTGTTAAATAAACAAAATTATTAGAAACGAGTCAATTTTGACAAACGTTTATACAGATAAAATAAAGAACTTGTAAAAGATATAGTATGTCTCTCATTTTATTTAATAATGCCAAAAACAGTGAGACGCGATTGAGTATTTTACAATTCTTGAAATCAAATTTGTGTATATATGTGATTTGAAATAGGTATACAAAATGTAATAAAGCTAAGCTATAATTTCCCTCCTTTAAGATGCAAACTAAATTACACTAATGTCAACAAATTCAATTTAAAAACGATCAACAGTTAAGGTGCAACTAATTCACAGATTTTATAAAACTTTCCTTGATTTTTACGAGTACGAGTAAGTTAAAATTTCTTTTAAATACGGTTGCACACGTGGCAAGGATGCGAATTTTCCCTTGGGAGCTAGAAACATATTTATCAACAAAAGAAAATTTCTATCAGATATTTGTTTTGAAAGAGAGATAAGGTGGAATTTCTTGGGTATTTCGAAAATCCATTCTTTTTCCCACTTCTCTTTTTTATGAATATGCAAAGTGAATAAATTAAAAAGAAAACTGGCTTTATTTCTTAGAAAATATATAAATATTATTTGAAGAAAATCGGCTTTGACGCTATTCGATTTAAAAGAGTGTATTTCGTGCCAATTTAAAATGCATTTATTCTTTTATGCGATTTAATCTGAAGTCGCATTGCTCGGGGATTTGATATATTTAAAAAGTTTAAGTTTAAGAGAGATAGAAAATGGATACGTTTATTCGCACCAATAGATTCAGTTAAAATGATTTAAAAAAGTATTCTTCTCATAGAATTGATTCTATCTCTACACACATTAAAAACTTAATTAAATATTTTTAAATGTATTAAGACTCCCTTAATGATTGAAAAATTTTTTAATCAACGGAATGTTTGGTAATACTTATTATTTTTTTTAAACAATTTTTATACTTAGTTATTATATAAAGGTAATTATCAAAGTAAATGGGTCACTACTTTTTAAAATTTATTAAACAAATATCAAAAATTTTGAATATAATATTTTTCTCGTGTAATTTTATCAAAAGTTAACTTTACTTTTTTTTGTAATATTTTTCTACATGTTAGAAAAATTTTCTAAGTTTTCTTACTTTGTTAATTTTACTTTGCTAAGCCAAGTATTTGTAAAACAATCTTTATCGACAATCTTAGTACATCTGTGTATTGTTTATCTTACATAAGTATTAGATGTTTTCTGCAACTAAAATATAAACCACACTAACTTTGAGGAATGTTAAATATATTTTCGAGTAATAGATAATCTAGATTAATTATTACCAGACCTGCTTTGTCATATTAAGATGACTTTTGAAATTGATTCTATTAAAATACATTATTTACCTAAGCAATTTATGTACACTTCAACGTCACTTGCGAGCCAATATTAAATTTTCAATATTATATTACCAGTATTAGGTTTTCTGTCTCCCGTGATGTGTAACAAAGCATATGACTTTGTGTTGTAAGAAAACATAACTACTAAAAAATCACAAATATAGTATTAATATCATTTTTAAATAAATAGATAAAAAATTCCAAAATTAGAAGTTACTGCATGATCTAAAATAATATTTTGTGGTATTATTTTCCTCAATATTATCAGATTTCATGGGTATATTTAAAATTTTATAAATAATTCATTAACTTTATTGAAGCAGCTTACAGTTTGGGACATTCCATATTAAATTTATTAGGACATTTAACGATTGATACTTTTATATAGTTCTTTACTTAAATATAATTTTCAAACATGACACTTTACTAATGAACTGCATAAATGTCGCAATATTCAAATGTCAGAATTAAACGATATATTAAATGATCCCACATGAACTATTGATAACCACCGTTTATACTTTACCAATAAGTTTGCGATTTAGGAGACATTTGTTAGGAGAAGCAATTTAAAATCGAGTTTATCAGCTCCAATATTTCTACAGCATAATTTTAGAATTTCTCATTGTTCTCATAAACAATATAATTCCCAAATATAGATAGCTGAAAAAAATGTATTATACTGCGAGTCACTGTTTAAGTGCTATTAAATATCACTTAACTAAGATCTTTCTATGAATTTCTGATTAATAAATAGTAGAAAACTAGTATTTTTTTATGTACAAAGGTGTGCAAAACTTAAGTAACAGGCGGTTTTTTTTGCTATAACTCCACGAGACATCATCTGAGAGACATGAAATTCAGAAATGAGGGAGAGTATTATGTACGTAAAGGAAGACGAAAGCATTGGCGCTGAAAAAGGAGTACAATGCATACCGTATGGTATCAAACAAAAACAAGCTTTACTGAGTATCGTGATTCATGATTGTCTATCCAAGAGGAAGAACAACAAGCAGATATTCCACCTGCTGCTTAGCGATAAGCCACCTGTTGCTTAAGTTTTGCACACCAGTGTATAACAGAACATTGGTTGTTATGATGTCTTTTACATATTCTTCTTCTTGAGAGAAGATTGTCTTTGCAAAGTTTAGTTTGGTTTGAAGCTCTGCAGTCTACTTTTTGCTAGTTTACAGTTAAATGAGACCGGGACCTAATGCTTAAAGCC
>CM063502.1:85909097-85944097 GCA_032207245.1 Pardosa pseudoannulata | reverse complement strand
TAGCCAAAAACCATTTTTTTATAATTTTATAAATTCTATTTATAGTATATTTTAATAGTTAATGTTTTTTTAGAATTTTTATTTAGAAAGAAGGGTATTTTTGTATTTAAAATTTTTTGAGTGTGTATCCCCCCAACTCTTGAAGAAATATTGAAGATAACATTTATCAAATTTGTATCAAATATGATTTTTTAAAAAATGTTTTAAAAAATGATATCTGTTTCTTACACTATGGTTCATTAAGATAATATCGCTGATACATATCATATATCTTCTTAATTATTCCAGAACCTTATCATATATTTCGTCCCTAGAATGCTAAATTTTAAAATACTTACGGGATGATAATTATCTCTCTTCAGGGTGAAGTCTGCATACGCAGGTTTGAAATAATATTTTAAAATCTAATTTTAATAAAAGCGTATCAATCTTTGAGGATTTCATGATTCTCTCTGTCTAATTTTGTACAGTAAATATGAAATTATGTAATATTTATATTTAAAATAATATCTAAACAATAGTCTGGTAATCTCTGGAAAATGTTAAACAAAATTTCGCTTTATTGTAGGCAAATTATAAAGTATAATCCTTAAACATTGGAATATTTATTATCAAGTTATTCAAATATTTAGATTTTTTTATCTAAATTTAAAAGCTCACTTATAATTCTCGTTGACAATCAGAGAAAAGTAATGATGTCAGATGGTTCTGTGTCCACAAAGCAAGAATATATTTACTTAGATTTAATACAAACTTTCATCTGAATAATGCATTAAATGATTGGTAATCCATATTATACACTTATGTAAAATTGGAACCAAGTTGATTTTTAAATTGCCACAAATCACACAACGAGACCATCGATGTGTTTTTTACACTATATTCGATGACATATTTTCCCACATACCATCCAATATGTTAATGCCCTCAACCGCTTAAAATAAAATTAATTGTGTTTTTTACGATGATCTTCTTTGCTGGATTATGTTTAGTTATTCCCGAAATGTAGAAATTAGTAACAACATATCAGTTTTTTATTGTTTTATATGGTAGACGAGTTTGGGCCATATCAATAAAAAATATTCCAGTCCCATGATTTCGGGAAAGCAGAACTAAGAGTTCCGAACGTATTTCTAATTTATTTTTGAAGACATCTCCAACAATTGTTAAATTCAGTGGACGTTTTGGAAGTTCTTTATCTATAAGTAACAAGGTTAAAAGATTTACATAGTTTGTTTATCGTTTCTATTGATTTTTTTAAATTCCCTTGTTAATTTTTGATGAAATAAGATAACAGGTGTTTAGTTTGGTTTCGAGAACTAAACCCTACTGTTTTGCTACACGACAGCTATTGGGATGGGGACCTTTTGCTTAAAGCTATTCCTAACAGAAGAAAGAGGAATAACTTCAATTTAAGTTTTTTAACATAAAAACGTTATTTAATTGTTCATACAAACCTCTTCTATGTTACTAATTATTACTATATTTATTCTAATTATTAATAAGTTGATGACACATTTTTGTGGGTTTATTAGGCATGTACATTATATCTGGACATTTTCGAAGAGAGAACATCAGAAATGTTATAGATAACCATTTGTCCGTGAGACCAAAATTGTTTAAAAAATGATAATTACAAAATTGTTTCCTGAAAAAGTTCTCAGACGTTGTAGCCAACGTCACATGGATGTACTGAGGGACACGTCCCATTTTCTATTGTGGGGAAGGCAGGTTAGAGTTATTTGTTAAAGACATGTCCAGGAGACGAATGGCTAGCATTCTAGGATTAATTTCGAATTACCTTTGACTCACCATCAAAATCAGCCACAAAATTCTGAACAATTATGATAAATTTTTGCCATAGATTTAGGGCCGGTATCACCAAAGACGCTTAACGGCTAACCTCGATTAATCTCTGTTTAAATGAAGAATTGTATTACACAATTGATTAGATAAGTTTAATCGCGGTTACCCCTTTAAAAGACTTTGGTGAGACCGGTATGATACTTGATAAACGGCGATTTGTAGTACATTTTATTAAGCATTGCCTTTTCGATTCTGGCATGTTTTAAAAGAATACCGATAATGGCGAGCATTCTACAGAAGCAGGGTATTCATAACGTATGATATTAACTCTAATGAACAAACTTTATCCTGTTCATTCTTATTTATTGTGTTTTTAATAAGGACTTAACTGTAAAATGCATTTTAAGAGAATTGAAAGTAAGGCTAGATATAAATTAACACAACCTTCTAACATTTTTAACACTTTGAAAGAAAATTGATTTAATATATGATTAATCATGTATTATTACTGTTTAATTAAGATGATAATGTAAAAAAACTACTGAAGTATATTAAAAAATAATGATGGAGGCACCAGTTTGCATTCACGGTGAATATTTCTAAAAACTCAAAATTAAAGCAATTAAAGTATATTCGAGTTATCATTCTAATTTTAATACAGTTTTGAAACAATTTCAGCCATATTTCTTAAATGACTTATGACATACAAAAGGGCAAAAGCAGACGCTTTTTAAATGAAAAATAAATCATTTTAAATTGCATCGCATTTTCTACTGAGAACACAATTATGAATTTTTATACATGAGCGACACTGTTTTGATGTAGGTGAACTCATTTATAATCTTACTGCACGTCCATTAACACTAACACTGACACTGTTTTTAAGGAATGCTGTAAGATTGTAAGAATTATTAAGGAGAACATTTAAAAGAACATCTAAGATACTTGAGATATTGAGTATTTTTATGATGCTGTGTTCATTTATGCAGAATAAAGTTGATGAAGTTTGTATCATTTTTAATTCTTAATAATAACAAACAATAATGGAGTCAGCTATTAATAATGACTATAAATTTTAGTATGTTATTTATTTTATTGATGGTTTATTCACTCTATTCAAGATATATAAGTTAATGATATGGATTGAGAGAGGAAGCTAGAGAAATGAGTGATTTAATTCGATATGGGAGAGTCATAAAAAAAGTGGGACAAATAAAATTGCTTTAGAAATACAGCCTTAATAAAAATGGCGTGAAGTAAGATTTGCATCTATTTTACAAAGACCACTTAATGTCACAAAATATTCTTAAATGATATCAAGTCAAGTGTAAAATTTAAATTCTTAGTTATAGTAAAATCTTTTGATTGTTTTTGTTCTTCATTTTAAATATTAAAATATTTTTATTTCTGGTATATTATTTTATTTTTACTGAAGCGAGAGGCAAAGAACAATATACTGAAATCAATAATTATAGAGTCGTAAATACGAAACAAATCAGTTTTAAAGAACATTTTGTAACTCAATAATTTAAAAAAAATCAAAATATGTCTTTTTTTATTTTTAAATTACCCATTCACATTTTCGCTAGTTGTTTGTTTCGTTAGTTATTGTTTAATTTAATTGTATACTTGTATTAAATTTTATAAATTTGATAAACTTTGTTACTGAGACATTTTATTTTTTGTTGCTTTTGTATCCAATATATGTCATATTTTAAAATACTTTTAATGTGTTGAAATAAAATTTCAGCTAAACATTTTTTCGATTTCCAACTATATAATACTATTTCTCCACATATATTTATTTTAATGATATTCTATAGGAAAATATGAAAGGTTATTTTACGGAAAAATCCAAGTTTTGTACAAAATTTAGAATATTTTAATAACTTCTAGAAGTACTTAAGAACTTTGCATTCAAGGCACAAATATAGATGTTATTTATTTGCTGTATAAATATTGTTGAAATATTTTCTTTAAAATATGCTATAGAAAATTTTATAAAAATGTAAATTTCACAAAATTTTGTTGAATTATTTATTTTTAAAAATAAACAAGTCTAATATTTTCTCCAGTTTATAGTTTTTTATTTTGTGTTAATAAAAGTCATGTGAGTTTTTCAATAAAATATTAAGTAATTTACAAACAATGCTTCAAATTTAAACAAGCACAGATGCATAAATTACAAGTAAATGCGTGCTTGTAGTGCTTAATTATTAATATTTAAATATTTTAAAAGTGTACGGAATAAGGCTCATTTGAATACACACCTTTAAATCTTACAGTTGCTCTGTAAAACAAGATTCCAGTGGTATGTATTTTTATGTTTATTAGCTTTAAGAAAAACTAATGCCTTTCTAACTGAAAGAATCACAATAGTTTCCATTCCTTATACAATAAAATGCTTAGAATATTTTCCTAGGTCCTTTATAAGAACATAACTGATAAAACAATATTTAGTTTTCTTATATAAAGCAATACATTAAAAAAAATTTTTAACATTTATATACCAAGTTAAAACTTAATTTACCAACAAAATATCATTTGAATTTTGTAAAATAGAGAACTGATTAATTTATGTGAATATAATGTTATCTGTTTTATTCTCTTAACCTTAATTGTATTATTACCAGTAATAAACCTTTTGTATAGACCGATAAAAACTACTTTTTCTAAATTTTAACTTGTTAATAGTTTTAGTTTTTAATTTTTAACCTTTTAAGTTTTAGTAGAATGTAATATATATATTATATATATATATATATATATATATATATATATTATATATTACTTCGATTTGATACATAAATGTGACTTGTAACATACATATATGAAAAGTAATGATAAGGGTACTTTGATATCTTATGACTAATATTTCTTATGTTAATATTTAATGCATACTACTTTAACCAAATAACCATTACAAAGGTAGATAGTTATTAAAAACAATAAAAAATCTTTCTAAAAAACAGAATAGTTTTCTAAAGTCAAAAAATAGGCTGTTGTTAATGGAGATTTTAAGTCTGGAAAGGTATATATTTTATTTTATTTTTTTTTTATGCTTTTAACTATTTTTTTTGAATTTTTTTTTACTGTCTGGGCTACTTCTAGTTTTTTGATTAATAAATGGAAGAACAAGGTGGACCTTTCATTATCTGATCAATTAATCAGAATTATTTCTCTGCATAGATGCTTTTAGTTTTCGAAAAATTATTTAGCAGCTGTTCTCGAGATATGTTTTTTATACAAGAATATCTCTTAAACGTAGAAAACTAAAAGATTAGAAAACTAAATAGGATTTCCATCCGACTTTTATTAAATCAAAAAAGTCTTTCCGATTTTTTCTAAATAAAGTTTTTCTTAAATAATTTTCTATGAAAATTTTTTTTTTTGTCTTTATATGTATTTTTTTTTTTTTAGTAAATTCATTTATATATTTTTATTATTATAACTAATGCTTTTCGTGAAAAAAACAGTAATAAAACTTAGTTTTTATCATAAATAAAAGTTTCTAGTTATTAATAAAAATAGTTTCTGATAGTAATTTTGAAAGTATTTTGTTTGCTTTTTTGTTTGTTTGTTTTTGTCTTTTTTTTACTATTTTAATTTTTTTTTTTTTTTTAATTTTTTTTTTTTTATTTTTTTAGATTTATTTAATTTATTATGTGATTAATGTTTTTTAGATTAATGTTCTAAAAAATTAATGAAAATATATTAATTTAATTTACAAAGTGATAAAAAAAAATTCTTAATATTGTGACAAAAATTAAAAACAAACTTTTAAGTAAAAAAAATGTTAAGAGTTAAACAACTTTAATCATACTAGTAGAAATTGAGTTAATATGTGAATTTCAACCTAAATAATTCATACTTTAATATATAAATTTTTAATTTACTAAATATTACAATAATTTTAGTTTGGAGAAGGAACACATTTTGATTTTTATGTAAAATATTGTTGCAAATATGAAACATTTTAAAACGTTATTGTAAATAAAATAATGCTTTAACAAAGTAAAGTACAATTTATATAGGAAAATAAGTGTATAAGCAAGTGTTTGACTTAGGGGAAAATATATCTTTTAAATGGTATTAATTGCATAGAAAAAGACATTATAAATCTCTCAAATTATCAATTGAAGCTATAAGTTTTGTAATAAAATCAAACATTTTCAGTTAAATGATTTATTTTTTAATTTAATGAAGCCTATTTTTTGTAATTTATTTGTAGTAAAAATAATACAGTATTTTAAATACTATTATAGTTCAGTTTTTAATAAGTAGATTGGACTTCAAAATGTTCCAGTCACATTAAATTTAAAAAAAAATTATATCCATACATTTTAGTCTTGTTCATTAATGTGTGGTATAATATAGTGATTTTTCCGAATAAAACGTTGTAAAAATTTAACTTTTTAATTTATGTAATTTTTGTTTAATATAGGTGAAGTTAGTAAGTATAATTCCATATACATTCTATAAATATGTAAATATGTTAATATGCTAGAAATATTTTATAGACTCCTGTTATTTTCTCTGTTTCAAAGAAATTTTTCAATTTTATTTTAATTCATTTCTTGTCTTAAACAGTGGAGGACCGAAAATACATTAATACTTGAAAATTCAATGATTCATGGAATAATGAACATTAATAATTGAAATAAAGTGAGAGATCAAAACACATTTTTATTTGTTTCTCTTTACTGTCATTGAAGTTTTTATGCTTAGTAATTAAAATCACCGGATTAGAGGGCTAAGCCATTAGACTCCTGCTTCACCACGCCTTGAAGGCGATGAAAAGATGAAATAGTATAGATGAACAATCGCGACATGTTAACATTATTTTCAAAAGGCATTGTTAGTGACTTTGTACAATCATAATTAAAAATGGCAGGAATGAAGTTACTGCAACTTAAAGACCCTATATCCATAAGATGGATATTTGAACAAGTAAAGGACAAGTGTGGCTATGAAAGAAATGATTATGAAGTTTGATCTTAATGAGAGATGCTAAATATCCCCATTCATCTGTAATTTCTTACCAACAGGTATGTTGAATGCTGCTTTTTATAATATTGCCTTCATACTATAGTTATTGTTTATGAACTAAAGCTGAAATGTTGAGCATTTGTTATATAAAGAACATAATTTTTGCTGAAAAATAGGTTTTAAGCTAATTATTGATTTTGCTAGACTATAAAGAAGCACTTGTTGGCCATTTTTGCCTTTTTTTTGTTCTAATAAAACCCTATGTCCTTTTACGAATAGGGGTGATTGTTTAAAACTCTAACTACATTATTCTGTGAACGATTGAATTTTCAAACGTTAATGAAGATTTGAGTCCTAAGTATTAAGAGATTTTACAATATTTATGATGAAATTGAAATGCAAATAAAACTTATTAATAATTAAGTTTTCTTATGAGAAGCCATAAAATTTCTCTCTCACTCTATTCCTCTTGAAACTTATTTCTTCTTTTTTACACTATTCATATTATAAAGCCAATCACATTTCAGCAGTTAAATAAAATACAACTTCAAATATTAAAATTCCAGATACATAAATCCAGAATCCAATAAAATATTTGCGAACTGTGCTGCTTTCATTTAAAATAAATAGTTCATTCCTTAGGATATAAAACTAAGAGAAATATGGTTTGCATAAAAGCTGCATACGTGATTGGAATAAAAATGAAATAAAAGGTATTCCGGTAGTAACTATTTTGTCCTTTAAACCACATATTTTTAACTATAAACATGTTACTATAAATGATCTGCGTTGTAGTATAGTGTATACACCAAAACATGGCTATTGTAACGCTTTAATGCTATAACAGAGTTCGCTGAATGATGGATTATAATCCTGGATTTTTCCATAAAATGGAAGCAGAACTCGCATATCTTTCTTCAAATTGCAGATAGTAGAAAAATAATTATTCTATGTGTTAGACTTTTCTATTAATTACTTAGTTATTCTTAACATATGTTGCAAATACTTGTAAACTAAATTTTTGGCTAAATTACTATTTTAAGACTAAATTTTTATTTCTATCATAAATTTAAAAAAATATATTTTACTAACCGAAAGATAGACAGGTAAATTTAGTACCATAAGTCCTTTTTCGTCGTTTATCAACATAATTATTTCTTGTCATTACTGTATCATTATTCAAAATAATTGATAATTTTTTTTAAAGATGTCTTTGGTTATGGTGTGGAGATGTAATAAGTCACTTTATTTTATGAAAATTTTCTAATGAAAAGCTTGCAATCCATTGCGATATTTTCGGTGTTTCAAATGAAACAATTGGATTTAGCTCATTTACAAACCATCGTAGTAACTGTCTGTTTAGAACTCAGACTGGTTCAAATGTATATCCTAACATGTGTAAATGCATCATTACAAAAGATACCCAATCTCTTTATTAATAAGATGACAAGAACTTTAAAGATGCAAAAAATAGCTATTAAATCGGAATATAAACCTACATTTAATGGTGCGCATCATTTGAAAAAAAGGAGATTAACTTAAAATGGATACATATTTCTGAGTGCTCATTTTGCCAATATGGAGCACCGAATGTAACTCAGATGTGCTTGTTTCAAAGACATATCTAGACAAGAATATTCGCAACTGAAAGAAATATAAATAATCGAAATTTTAATTCTAAATCAAGATGGAAGAATAACTTTCATCTATACTTCCCTTGTTTCCTTTTCTTAGGAATAAAATGCTTAGCTTGAAACTTTTGTTCCACATTCTTTGTAGTTCTGATGAAATCTAAATTATTCATTCGAGCTTTAAACTCTGACGATGGCTTAATTTTAGACCAACCGCGAATGCCAAATCCTCGAAACTGCTGAATTAAGATAATTCTCATGAAAACGACATCTTTTGCTCGAGGATGACACTGTTGTTATTTCTCTCAGAAAGCTGTCATATCTTTTGCTACACTTACACAAGAAGACTGCTCTTCAATTTTTGAGAAATATGAAATAAAATAGTGTTTTAAATTGTCTTACTTGTTTGATTAGTATTGTGATGGCCTGTACACTCAAATAAATCAAACTTTGACCAAATATGTTGGAAGAGAAGAAGAGGAAGGAAATTAAGAATTTTAGTCGATAAAATCAGTAAAACAAATCAAATCAATAAAACAGTCCATTTGGTTTTTATCATTATAAACAGACATATATTAAGCATAAAGGAAAGTTAAAGCAGAAAGTGAGCATAAATCCCAACATCAAAAGGAATCTGTTAAAGAATCAGGAATTTTTTAATGATGCTCCAGATTTCGTATTAGCATCTCCTATTGCAGGTGGCAGATATAAAAAAGGCCTACATTTTTTCTTGGGTATTTGAAGTTTTCCAAGGGAGGTAAGAAGTAACATTGCATTACATGAAAAAATCGGAAGATACTAGATCAGACCAGAAGAAAAAGAAACGTCATATGAAACCATGGAATCCTGTGTTAAAGTAAAGCTTCACTATTCTCATAAACAACAGAAGCCAAATTATACTTTATTGATAAAAGTTAGAAAAAATAAATGAACTCTTACAAATCGGTATGGCTTGGTTTATTCATTTATTGTTGAAAAACGTCCTTATAATGTCATTTTTTTTAACTATTCAGAACTGAGTCACACCCGTAACACGTTTTTTGAAATAAACCTGGTAATTATCTTTGTCGTTGAAAATTTACAAGTACCACATAGTATTAAACATTTGACCATCTTTATCACACAAAAAAGTAATGACTCTTAAATACTACATATTAACCTAAAGATTAATAATTATCAATCTATATATAACACCTGGTAAAATAACTGTCACACCCAAAACAACATATTTATAATTTTTTAAACATGTAAAGATGACACAGAAATTCTTTAATTTTTGCAAAATGCTTCCATGTTTTCTTCATGAAAAACATATACTTGAAATATAGGCACGAAAAATATAGGCTCTTTAGAAAAAGTGATAACAGTCATAAGATGTGTCATACATGTAACTATGGGATGACCAAGGTAGCATATCATATATAAATAAATAAATAGAAGAAGTGTTTTCCTGAGATTATGGAACTTTTCTGTGTGAAACCATAGTATGTGAAAGCGTAGAAAAATACATAGAGTAAAGCCATCAATTCTCATGAACGACAGAGTCCTATCTAATTTTTATCAATAAAAAATAGAACGAATATTTTAATTTAACTATTACAAACATGTTTGGCTTGGTTTATTTATTTATTGTTGAAAACATCACTTTTAATGTAAGATTCTTTAAAAGAATTCTGAATTGTGTAACAACTGTAGCATGGAAATATTCCCTATAGAGTTGATTTGCGTATATCGGTATAGTAGTTTTTAAACTGATTACTCTATATTAAAATGGAATATTTTCTGAAATAATACGTCAAAAAAATATTAATCATATACTATAACATTTGCTAACTATATACAATTGAATGTTCGTACAATTGTAATGTGTTTACATTTCTTTAAATTTTAAAATTCTTGTAAAAATATTGATAATAAACCATTAAGTGAGAAAAATGTTTTAAGCTTCAGAAAGCAAATCGAGTTTAATGTTAAACATTTCAATTACTGTTAGACTAACGTTACGCCTTTTAGCGTCTGTTCAAACTCATTAGGGACTTCAAATAATTAAACCACAGTACCAAAACTATTTATTTAAATTAATAAATTTCTGTGTTTTCAGAGACAGTACCATTGTTCTTCCTTTATACATAAGTGTAGACTGAATATCAAAATACGTGTGAGAATTATTTACTTTTGAAAATAATTTTGTACATAAAATAAATATATAAAATCCTCTTACAAAAAGGTATTTTTTTAAATAGGGAATTTTGTATAATCAGTAGTTACACAAATTTTCCAGCAAATATAATTAAACTATTTCTGTGTTGATTCAAGCTTAATAAAACACTGAAATATTTTCTTAATGGAATATATCTTGCTCTTGTGTTTAAGATTGTGCTGGATCTGATAGGGTAATAAAATAACTGATGCAGATACCGAATGATCCGCTTCTACTCTTATTAAATTATACATATCTCATAGAATTATAATTATACAATGAGTCATCAGAATTAGCATTTTTATATTTTTCATTAAAGTTTGAACTGGATTTCGTTTCTCAATATATAGAGGCAATTTGTTGTAGAGATGAAGCATTACCATCTACCGGCTGTAGTTAAATTCGTTACATAGAGCATTTTCCTTATGTATGTAATTCTAGATAAACCGAGAATATTCAGGAGTATAATAAAAAGTTTAATAAGGAGAAAAAAAATCTCAGTGTCTATAGTTGTGTGAAAGTTACATGGTTTGCAAAAATACTCTCACACAAGCATAGACACACAGATTTTTTTCTCATTTTTAAACAGTATATGGTCAAATGCCTCTTATATTTTGAATTGGTAGGACAGAACCATGATGAGGACATAACCTTGTGTTGTTAAGAAGTCAGTATGCATTAAAAAGTGAATTGTTAAACACTTAGTTAAATAAGTAAGACTAAGTTATTAATCTTTTGAAAATTATTGACAGATTTATTAAAATTCGTATCTGTATATATTGCAGTAAAACTAAGTAAATTGCAATTAAAATATTTTAAAAATGAGATAACATTTTATAAACATTCACTTTTTTAAAAAATATTTTGTTAAATTTAAAACATTATTTAGGCATTAATTTTTATAGCTTTCGTATATTTTTATTTATAAATATATAAAAAAATCTTGTAAACATTATTAAGTATCACTTTATTAATAGACTGTAGTACTAATTTCAAGGGAATATTTTGTTTGTATGTTAAATTTCTGTGTAAAATACAGACATTTCTACTAGTAACTTGTTTTTAATAATCTACATGAAGTAAAATATTAACCAAAATACCCAGATGCATTTAGGTTAAGGAGTATTAAAAACTAAACATATTTCTTATATAATTTTTATTTAGTTATTTAATTTGAAGGAAAAATAAATGTAATTATTTACTTATACTTCAATTCATATCTGTACAGGATTTCATCCTAATTTATAAAACCACTTAATAATGTTCACCATTTACTTTATCCTCTGACATAAAATGACGAGTTAGGCTCATCATTCATTTCATGTGTCACTCTTGACTTTGAGTAGTCAACATTATCATTAGCTATGTTCGATGGACGCTATGCAGTACATTTTTAAATTACTCAGTTACTTCCCTCGTGAGACGATTCTGGTGTGTTTGCAGTGTTTAATATGCTCCTCTCACAGAGAGTCAAGCGTGAGAATAACAAATTTGCCTCCACAAATATTTAAATATGAAAGAAGCCATTAAATCGACACCTCAACTTTAAACATTAAAAAATATGCTTTAATTTTTTAATTTTTTTGAAAATTTAGAAATTTTTGAGTGTTTAAAAAAACACATAGAAATATTGGAATGTTTAAAACAATATAATAAAAAAGTAAACACTGGAAGGGTTGGGCATTTAAATCACAGAAATGGTGCTTTGTTTCTTTATACAGCTGACTCATTACTTTTAACGTTGAAGTACTAACTCGATATGTTTTGCTCTATAGAAAAACGACTGTTTCAGAATAATTAATTAAACTAATACCTTTTTTTCTATTTTCACAGTATTTTGTTCTTCATGTACAGTAGTAGAGTTTCATTTTACAGTTTGTACAACGGTCTGATGATTCATTCGTGCCTATATTTTTCATATTCTATTTATTATGTAAAGGGAAAATGAAATAAATATCAGAAAAAAAGGTCAGAAAAGTGGCCAAAAAAGCAGCGATTTCAGGAAAATCAATTTACCAACAAGAAAATACCTGAAAAAAGTATAAGTGCATCGAATAACAAATTGGTTCAGTCTTTGGAAAACAACAGCAGTGACAATGATTTTTAAAGATTACTGTTTTATTGACAAAAGTATTGTTTTTAAAATGTTTGAAAAGTCCCTGCAAAATCAAACAAATCCTAATCAAAATCTCATATGATACCATATATTTTTTCAGCAAGTGACGAGTATATTCCCAAGTTATTATTATTATTAGAAATGAATTAAAAATAATTTATACTTGAATGCAAACTTATTTTAAGTTAAATAATGTTTCAATAACAAAACAAACAGAAACAATTTTGTGTCAAACTCTAAAAAATAGCCGGAACTGAGTAATTGAAATAAAATATTGTTGTCAAATTAAATTACTGTTAAAGTAATTTGTTATTAGAAATTAAACTTAATTTAATATTTTCTTTTTTACATTTAATTAGGAGTTACTACTTGCCCTTACATAATCAATTTAAATAGTGTAAATAGTACTATAATACTTATCGGAACAAAATATACGAATTTCAATGAATAAAAGTGTATTAATTAATTATGATTATTTCTGCTAGAACTATAGTTTAAATAATTCTAAAGTAAAAGAAGACTTTATTAGATTATTTATTGTGCTAATATGTACAAAAGCAAAAATAAAATCACTTTACACGTTAAAGAATTATCGGAAAGTTTTCAGATCTACTTATAACTTTAAGCAAAATACTCTTTTCGAAGAGTTGTTAATATGTTATTGAAAAGCTACCTTATTTAATATACCACTTTTGGCTATATTACCATTAACTAATATGTGCTCTTACTTTACAATATAAATATCTTAATGTAATGATAGTTTAAACAAATTATATGTCATATATATATATATATATATATATATATATATATATATATATATATATATATATATATATATATATATATATATATATATATATATATATATATATATATATATATATATATATATATATATATATATATATATATATATATATATATATATACATATATATATATATATATATATTATATATATATATATATATATATATATATATATATATATATATATATATATATATATATATATATATATATATATATATATATATATATATATATATATATATATATTTATATATATATATATATATATATATATATACATATATATATATACATATATATATACATATATATATATATATATATATATATATATATATATATATATATATATATATATATATATATATATATATATATATATATATATATATATATATATATATATATATATATATATATATATATATATATATATATATATATATATATATATATATATATATATATATATATATATATATATATATATATATATATATATATATATATATATATATATATATATATATATATATATATATATATATATATATATATATATATATATATATATATAACATTATATGTCATCTATTTTCTTTGACAAATACATTACCTTTTACATCGAAATATTTTAAAATATTTATAATTATTTTTAAAATAAAGTTAAACTATTCTCAACTAAACACTGACTTAAATATTTTTCGAGTCTCAACATACAAAGAAACAAAATCTCTCTCAACCTAAAAGAATAACCAAAAATTTTCCCTAAATCAATTTAATACTTTGGGTAAAGCATTCTTATTTAAAAACAGTTAAAGTAAACTAGTCTCGAAAATGCTCCTTCTCAGCGGGAATTCGAATCTGCTCAATGTTTGTCTTCTACTCAGGTTGATTTAATGTAATCTTTGACTCGAAATTTTTTCCTCAACCACATCAATCACTTTTTTCTTTATTGCTTCCGTAAGAGAAGGGAAAGGAAATATTTTATATTTTACTCTCACAGAAAAAAAAACTCGTTTAATCTTTCAGGTACACATTGTTTAATTGATAAGTTTGGGAAATCTGCTAAAAGTAAAAGCCATGCAAACGAAAATCACATGGTTAAAGACGTATTTGTTTTAAAGTAGATTTTTATTATCTAATTCAAAATATTATGTTAGTAATACAGGCGCAGTACGTACTAGGTACCTTTTATAATTTCTAAAGAGGCTGACTCTCTAGGACACTTTTTTTTCATATTTTAACTCTAAATATTAATAACTGTTTTAAAAGTAAGTATTACAAGAAAAAATAAAAAAAAATTAAATATGAGTATATTCTATTTGTTTAGAAAAATTAAGAATACGCTTACACACACACACACACACACACACACACACACACACACACACACACACATATATATATATATGTGTGTGTGTGTGTGTGTGTTTGTGTGTGTGTATGTAACATTAAAATGCCTTATTTACATATTTTAATATTAATTTAATAACTTCTGCTCATAAATTACGTTGAAATTTGCACCGTAATTCTGATTTTTCCCTCCAGACACGCTATAGACTTAATTCATCCTCTGTCTGTACTTCTTTAACCAATAGTAAACGCTTCTCTTTAGAGGCGGGTATTTTTTATCACGGGATCAAATGTGCTTAGGGATTACTCGTATTATTTTACCCTACTTAAAATTCCTACTTAAAAACTGTGAGTGCACGATGTTCTACGAAGTTTTGGGACTGCTATATTGATTTGATGTATCGTCACCAGAAATAAAATGTGTTGTGCTTTTGGATGAATCTCGCCCATATTTCATATATATATATATGTGTGTGTGTGTGTGTGTGTGTGTGTGCTTGTGTGCCTGTGTTTGTGTGTGTGTTTGTGTGTGTGTGTGTAATATTAAAAGGTCTTATTTACATAATTTAATATTAATTTAATAACTTCTGCTCATAAATTACGTTGAAGTGTGCACCGTAATTCTGATTTTTCCCGCCAGACACGCTATAGACTTAATTCATCCTCTGTCTGTACTTCTTTAACCAATAGTAAACGCGTTCTCTTTAGAGGCGGGTATTTTTTATTACGGGATCAAATGTGCTTAGGGATTATTCGTATTATTTTACCCTACTTAAAATCCCTTCTTAAAAACTGTGAGTGCACTATGTTCTACGAAATTTTTGGACTGCTGTATTGATTTGATGTATCGTCACCAGAAATAAAATGTGTTGTGATTTTGGATGAATCTCGCCCATAATTCATATATATATATATATATATATATATATATATATATATATATATATATATATGTGTGTGTGTGTGTGTGTGTGTGTGTGTGTGTGTGTGTGTGTGTGTGTGTGTGTATGTGTGTGTGTTTGTGTGTGTGTGTGTGTGTGTGTGTGTGTGTGTGTGTGTGTAATGATATGTAATGGATTCGGTTCCGTTTTTCACTTTCCCATATTTTTGTCAGCCCTGGCGAATGTTCTCGAATGTTCCCCTGTGAATTTCTTCCGGTTGCATAGCGAAATATAGATTTCTGACGCTTCAGTTATATTCCATCCACGTGACTTGTAGGGATTGCTACTTGGCTAGTACAAACAACTGTAGAAAGAGACTGTTTACGGGCAGTTACGGAGAAGTTTCGGCAGTTTTTTTCGTAAGAGGAATCATGAATAAACTACGATAGTTTGGGATTCCCTTTGTCTTTATTTCGTTGTCCTTCTCTTGGCAAGTGACTGCAGGGCTGACATTGAGGACAAAGTGTATATTTTTTAGCATTCTATGCAAAGCTCTTGCCTTGTAAAGACGCATAATTCTTTCCTCAATAAATTTTAAGTTCCACACCGTTGGACTTCGCTATCTTTAATAGGACGATTGCATATTATTTTCAGGTATCCTTATTTACCAGTAAGTCCCTGCAAATCCAATAATAGGGGCTACTTTCCCGTGTAATAGGTGAAAGATAATTTCCCTGGTTACACAAGCACACAGATACAGACACACACATACACAAACTTAAACACACACACACACACATATATATATATATATATATATATATATATATATGTGTGTGAGTGGGGGTATATGTATATAAGGATAAATACACTTGTTTATGAACATGTATGTGTATGCATGTATATATATTTTATATTTTCATAAATTAATCTTGTTTTATATCAAACAATCAATTATGTGTAAAACCAAATTCAAATTTTTATTTATAACTATTTCTTTGGGATTACATTTATATACTTTCATAGATAATCTAAGTATACAACATGGTATCAGTGTACTTGAATAGAATCCAATTTGATTGGTATGATCACAAATAAGCAATTTAACGTTAATTTTCTCTCTAATATATACCTTCACTTTCTCTACTAAGAAGTAATTTACCTATCATTAACATACTTGGCAAAGTTTAAGCACCATTAAGTACAGATATGCAATTCATTAATTTCCATTATATATATTAAGAACTCTATGTCAAGTTTTGAATGTAAATTCTGTGTTTTCTGGCTGCATGTTTTTTTTTGCATGTCTCTTAGTTAAAACATTTTATATTTAACGGAAATAAGTATATTTTCTGCTGTTACAAATTTCAAACAAAATTATGTTTGTTATTTTGTTGTGTTTTAATAGGTTATACACTGTGATATTGCATTTAATGCCTAGTTCCAGGCAATTTATTTTGACCCCGAAGGTATGTATTAATACTTATTTTCGGGTTCTGATTTACGGATATTCGAATTTAAGAGAAAAACAAACTTGTTTTCTACGTAAAACTAATCAGGCATTTTTATAAAATGAAATTAAAAGAACGTTATATATTAGAAAAAAACAGTAGTAAGACATTTTTAAAAATATTTTCATCTTTGTCATTCAGTTTTGTGTTTCACAATGGTATTTGATTCCAATTTGTTTAGGTTTCAGAGTCCAATTTAGTTTGCAAAATGTCTCAAAGAATTACTGCGTTCACTCCTTACAAATGGCTTGTGTTAATATAAATAACTCACCTTCAAAACTGAAGGAAATTTACCCTTTTTGTATAATCTTACAGAATTCAGAAGAACTGGTGTAAAGGGAAATGGTGTGTTAGGCTAAAAAATGTTCAAGAGAATAAAGCAAAGTAAAATAAAACAATAATTTTGACATTTATGATCCTAATAAAAATATAAGAATAGTTACCGTAATCGTAGCTTGAAATTTATTGAAAAAAGAAATGTTAAAGTGCAATAACTTGCTGCTGCCCATGCTGCAGACTGATTCCCAATACATACTTTCGATGCGAGAGCTGATGACTTGCCTGTTTGAAGAATTTCAAGTAGCATGAAGAACTGTTTTCATTTCTATAATGAACCTTAAAAGTGGCCAAAGGAATCAGAATGGTATCCTAGTAAAATTTCACATCTATGTGTAGGGTTAATATATATATTGTATATCTATCTATCTATCTATCTATCTATCTATCTATCTATCTATCTATATATATATATATATATATATATATATATATATACAGCTATACCTATGCATACTTTTATGTAGGAGTATGCTTTTATATCTATGCCTAAAAGCATACTATTATATGTAGATGTGCAAGATGTATGTAAAAAAGTGAAAAAAGTCAAACTATGTTTTTAAATGAATCTCAACCTTATAATTTACCAGTTTTATTTTGATTGATTTTTTTAATTCATTATCTAAAATGAGTTCGTTCTTAACGTTGAGTGAATATATTTATGTACAGATAATACCAATAGTTACAATTTTAATTCCACTTGATAGCTGTTTCTATAGCTACCTATCTCTCTAAAAATAATATTAATACTTTTCTTTCATTCGTTGAGTCGTTTGATTATAAAAAAGAGGTTAAAATAGTTTTCAGATGTGTAAGTAAATTATTCATGCTCAATGGGGAAAATAAATGCATGTAGGGCAATTAAATTTATAAAAATCATAATACATACTTTTTTTTAAGCATAGCGAACTTTTAAGCGTAGTGAAATATTCATTACTAAATAAATGCTTTCACATGAACTCCAATTCATATAATTTAGATTTTTTGCGTATTTTATGTTTAATAAATCATTTTGGTTACATAAAAATGGGTAAGAATGAAAAATTCACTGAAAAGAATTAAATTGTCTATAATCACAATTAATAAACAATGTACAAACATGAAAAGTTACTTCACAAATCTCTGAAAGATTCTATTTTTTTATTAAAAAATTAAATTTTCTTTCCTTACTTATTAAAGATTTGAGTATGAATATCCAATAACTCCGGCAGAAATTATATTTTGTGCAATGGTAGCCAAATATTTAAAATTTTTATTTTCATATAAGAAACCCTTCTTCATTTTTAGCATAATAATTAAGTGTGACAGCAGCTGGTGCGTTCATTTCAAAGAAATAGCATTATATAAGGAAAACTGAGGGATTTATTTCATACATGGAAAAATACTCTATGTACTTAGCATATGAAAAAAGTTCCTTTTGAAGTCTTATACTTGTAACAGTTTAATAACATTTAGCTCTATCTTATATGTGAGAAAAAGTTTAAAAAAAAATGAAAATATATTTTACTTTTATTGAAAAAACTCTACAAGTATAAAAATTTAATTTAAAATATTATTTCACAAAGTCAAAAAAAAAAAAAAAAAGAAATGAGAGATAATATTTCTTAAATATTTTATGTAAATTTCTTGCATAAAAGTATTGTACATTTCTCATGGAAATAAGAAAATTTATTATTACTATATTACTAAATGTGCACTAAAATGGTTTATTAAATTTTATAGAATATTTATTCTATAAAAACGTATCTATGTGTCTGCTTTCCACTGAAAAATATATCTTAATTTAGGAATCTGTATAAAATATATTGAAACCGACTAATTGGCACAATAAAATAATTGGCGCGACTGTATGTCACAACACACTGCAACTATATGGGTCCTATGAAGAGGAAAGTTATCTTTAAACGCGTCTGGTATAAGCTGTATAAAGCTGTTATGAGGTTTGCAGTGTAGTTTTAGGGAATATCTGCCTATGGATAATTTTCGAAGCTTTAAAATACTACGGATAGAAGAACGCCATTAAATTCTTCATGTGACTAAGAAAAATGACTTGAAAAGTGTTTGATATGATTTAAAAAGTAATTACGAATGAGAGCTTTTAATGAGCTGCAAGTCTGTGAATCAGTAAAATTTGATCCAAGCGCTTCAAACTCTTTGGAGAGAGTGTGGAAAGGAAACATCTTGAAAGACATCAATCATTGAGCAGAAATGTGGACTATAACAACATGAAGTGAGATTGCAATGAAGTACTCGAATAATCACAAGCCACTCAGAAATCAATAAAACAAACATGTACACCCCTGTTAACCAACTACTGGCAGATTTAGAAAAATATGTTCCAAATAAGAATCTAGATCATATAGTGTAATTTGAATCAGCAACTCAGTGATCATTATCTTTCATTTATGGATGAGCATCGTACCCCTTTTAAAGTTCCAATATAGTTCCGGAAAACTTTTTCTTGTTCCTTATAGTCCAAACATCCCTCAATCATCGTCACTGGACCGCATTAGAGATTCAATTCTTCTACGTACTGTGTCTTCAATAAATAGAGTGCCTTCCAACCATAGAAATCTCATAGGTAGGACTGTGTCGATGCTCATAGCTACTTTTATGATAAAATCTTAACAGTGATGATAAAAATTTAAATGTAGTTGAGGAAAAATTAATTTATGGGATACATTTTTAAATTACTAAGGTATAAATACATCAAATATGATCTCTATATTAAAAAAATTAAGAACATTCCAGAAAAAAATATTTTAATTCTTTAATTAATAATATTTTAATAAACTATAAAGCTGTATGCCTAGTTTAATTTTTCAATCCAAAAAAATATTTATATTTTTGGTTTAATATTGACTTTTTAATGATTTCTTGTCCGCTCACTCGATTTATTATACATAGCTACGATTGCGCATTAACATCCATTCAATATATTTATTCATCTTTCAAATTTTATTCAACCATGATATTTAAACTTGATTACTAACATATTTGACCTATGGTATTATTCATTGCATAATGAATAGTAGATATGTTTAGCGCAAATTCAATACAAAAAGATGAATAATGCAAGAAGGGTTAATTAAATTTTATGATAGGTGGTAGTTAATTATCTATTGAGCTTAAAATTGTATTTAAAATTGAAATGAAACAGCAAATGCAAATGCCACCTACATTTTATTTTGCCATTTTAATTAAAATAAACATTTTTAACTTATTTGTTACAAATAAATATTAAAAATTTTAAGCGCATAATCAGTTTTCAGTAAAAAATGAATGCATCTGTCTTAGAAAAATATACTCAATTTCATTTTCTTTGAACAATCCTTAATTCTTTCTTAATAAGATTAAAACTTAATCAAAAGATAGTTTTGAACATGAGAACAGTAGTATTGACATTTAATTAGGTGTATAATGAATATATCTTTTATTTCTCCATTCACACTTTGTATACTTGAACTTTTCCTAAAATGTAAAACAAAACAAATATATAGTCAGTTTATTTTTTTATCGTGTCCTATAATAAACAGAATTATTTCTCACAACATTAATTTATATTGTATATGCGTTTTAAAAATTTTTTTAATTAACTTTATACAGGATAGTTATAATTTAATCTAACATCTAATGGTCCACCTTTACAAGTGTTCTTTAATAAAAATTACGCAAAATGTATCTTTATCTAGTTAAAGGTATTTTTATTAAAATTTTGAAATTTGAATTTTCCTTGCTCTATTAATGGCAGTTTAATAATTTTGAAAGGTACAGTAAACAAATATTTATGGAATGGTAATTAGTAAAAAATCAAAAACAGATAAAAATAAATACATATAATACATACAATACTGTAGAAGAAAAAAGGAAAAATCCAAATTTTTTTTAATATTTAATAACTTTTTTGAGTCCAAATAAAATAGAAGAATATAACTTATACTGAAGAATAATGAACAAAATGATCTTTCTCAAATTTACCTGATTTATTTCATAAAGAGGGAATCTGAAATATAAAACTAAGAGTTCAATCTCTTTCAAACCATTTACAAATGCATATTTAGCTATACATGGCTTCTTACTCTTTAAATGAAAATTATTGATGGTACTTCTTACACACAGTTACCTTAACTATTTTACATATTAGGAAATTAATTTTAAGGAGTTTCTATAAATTACATCTGCTTACTTGCTCCACATTAACGTTAATAATCAGAATAATCATCATGTACAGCTCGGAAAGTGACTATATATGATAGCAGAGAATAACTGAGAAGCTGAAGAGTAGTAAAAGGGAAAGTTGCAGTTGAGTGGACAGCTTGACAAATATCCGATGGATAGTATTCATGGTGTGAATATCTAGCCCATATGTTCTATAGATGCCGGATTGTGCTAATGTCCAGAAATGTTTATGCAAAGAAGGTAAGGGCTTCAACATGGCCTTCTAATCAATATTGTATTATAGCAATATGATATGTCGTGTTTTGATGAGAGATAACATCATGATCCATAAGCAAATAAATATATCTGAATAGTTTCACATAAGAAGTAATAATCAGTGAATAATTTATTATTTTTTTATATTAGCCTATACTATTTGTACATATACTATTTGTTCAGACAACCATCCCTAAACCCGTAATGAGCCAGTCTGAATCCATGAGGTTCTCGTCTTAATATGATTTAAACATGTTTGATCATCAATGATTATCTATTTATCATACGTAGATTACTCTGAAATTTTCGAGAGAGGGAAGATGATGAGTGCAAAAATATTTGTTGATAAATATAAATTTGAAAAGTTTTATGGCTAAGAGCGGTAATTTGTGGAAACATTTGCAATTTACCTGTTGTAAGGGAAAGTGCCAGGAAAAAGCGTAGGAGAAAATTTCATGTATTATCAAGTTAGAATTTTCTATAAATTTAAATAGAGGTTAAATCAAAATGAATGCCTTAAAGTAAACAATTAGCATTTGGAAAGGAAGCTCCATCCTGTGATACGGTATTCGGATGGTTAGCAGAATTTCGTATAAGTCGAAGCTATTTTCTGATGGAAGAAGATATAGGAAGAATCTTGTCAGCTGCAGTCTCAGTGTGTGTTTGATACAAAAAAAAATATAACATTGTATCCGTGACTTTACATAAAATTATATTTTTCATAAAAAACTGTATAAGGCAAATTTATTTGTCATTTTGTCTCCTATAATTTAACAAAAAAAAAAAAAAAAAACAGCAGAGCGTGTCAGAATCTTAAAAAAAACCTATGACTACTGAACGATAGTTTACTCTACGTTATATCTAAATTCATAAATAGTATTGAAACGTATGCACCTTATTTTTTAATTTTTTTGACATTCCAAAATGTCAAATAAGTAATGTTAGGGTCTTTGAAAATGACACCAAACAACAATGGTGAAAAAGAAGCAAGCAAAAAAAATAGTTGTTCCAGTTAAGTTGTAATTTATAAAAAGGTTCTTTACAATTTGACTTCCGAAGGTTCCTTAAAAAGTATTACTAGGTACTGCTATTTCATTAAAACAAATCTTTCTGTACATTTTAAATTTCTGCTTTAGAATTAATGTAA
Source organism: Pardosa pseudoannulata (assembly GCA_032207245.1). NCBI lineage: Eukaryota > Metazoa > Arthropoda > Arachnida > Araneae > Lycosidae > Pardosa > Pardosa pseudoannulata. Next base: position 85,920,874 of record CM063502.1, on the reverse strand, counting down.
TTCTCATCATTCTAATTTTCATATGTTTAATGTCTATTACTTACCTTTACATTTATTTGGGGAGAGAGAAATATTTACAAATTACTGATAAACTGATGCCCACATTTTTATTTAACTTGTTTACTGTAAACAAGTCGGTAAATTTATAAAACATGTATAGGAGATACAAGGTTTAAACTGAAAACAATATATGTAACAAGAGAAAACATATAACAATTTGTGTGGGTTATGCATAAGCAGATCGTGAATATTTCTTTACGATAAAAAACATTAAACGTTTTCTTGCTAAAATTCTAAGGTAATGGTGCACTTAAGAATGTAATCTCGAAATTTAAACAAATAACTACCCATAACTTTTACATAAAAATGATGTGCGGTTAAAGATACCTTTCTAATGATAGCAATAAATTTGGCCTATGAGTTTGAAAGACCACCCAATCCTTATTTTCTTTTAATTTTATAGAAAAAGGAAATACATTTGAGGGTATTTTGGGATTAGACATTTTTGCGGAAATTAAAATGGCAGTTGAAGATGAAATATTTATTTAAATAATCTATATATGTTAATTACACTGCAAACAGTGATATTCTTTATAAGTTGTAACACTTTCTTTTGAATTCTAATATACTCTGTAAATAACTAATAATTTAATATAACAAAATGTAATGTCTGATATATAATAATTTGTTGCATTAGGAATCTTAAGTTTTACGATAATGCTGTAGCGTTTTAATATTTAAATTTAAAATGGTATATATAATTGCTTCTCTTAGTGATGATTTCAACTCAGTGTACACCTAGACCAGATGTCTACAAGAACTCTGATTTAAACTCTGACCAAATTCTGTAGATTATATTTCCCCTATTGTTATGAATGTTTGTAGTGGCTTAAACTAGTCTTTAAATAGTACTTTTGAATAGAAACAAATTTCTAACTTAGTGATCTCAATCTAACCAAAGCAATTTCTGTAGGTTCTGTCAGGTGAACTACATAATGTATTTATGTTATTATCGTCATTTAAAGGACTGAAATGATAGTCCCACCTATAAAAGATCTAAAATTAGTCAGACTTTTATATTGATCAATACATTTCCGACTGGAGAGGTACTGCCTTCCAGTGGGCTCTGAATCCTTCCATAGGGGTGGTAACGCAAATGAGGGTCGTTAAGGGAGTCAAGGAAGACAGCCAATAAACATAATTGTATAAATATCCATAGTGTCTATAAAAATAACCAATACACAAGGCCCATAATAATGTATTTACCATAAAAACTATGATAATATTTTTCCATTGCAAATTTCTCGAACTTTCTGGTTTCACTGGGCTAGAATAAAGAAATTCGAATTTTATTCCCTTTATATAATGCAGTTCCTTTGTATTTGGCTGATCATAGGCTCATTCAGTATGTAGTTGATTGTCTAATCAAATTAACATTGTAAAAAATAAGACATTCCCTACAATAATCAGCGTTTGCAGGCGCAAGTTCTTTATTTCAACAAATAAATATCACTCTGGCTAACAGCTGCCCTTCTGTGTTAGCAACATCATTTTATTTCACTTTCAAACCGCATCATTTCATTTCACTTTAAAAAAAATATCATTTCATTCTCAACAAATATAGCTGAACTTGGAGATTTACGCACGTTGCAAGAAACTGGATGCTGGTATTAACAACAGTATAGTCACCCTCAGTCTGGAACATTTCAATTTCTTATTTCTTATTGATATTATGTTTAAGTTAATTTTTAATGTACATTTTTATTACATATGATGCCTGTCTTTATTAGTTTTTACTTTGTGATTATTAATAGATAAATTGTTAAAATAGGTAATACAAAACAATACTTTAATATAAAGAAATATTATGGATGACAGGACGTTGGAATATTTTATCCTATAAAGAAGAAGGGGTCAAGAAAAGTTTAGATGCTTCTGCATCAATCGAACATCGCCACTCTGTCAGAAACCTACATAGGGCGTTTGCCTGCTCAGCTGGAAGGCCTGGGTGAAAATTCCGTATAATGTTTCGATGTCTCCATGAGATGAATTTGGTTTATCACCATAATATCAAGACTGACTGAAAAAGAGAGCAGCAAAATGCTGAAGTCCATACCTAATAAGTCATCTGAGATCGGTTATAAATAATATATATCCCATCATCTCAAATTGCACGTATTTCTTTTTCATACTTTGGACTAGGGTGTGGATGATATACTCACACTAGGTACATTAGAAAAACATGAACATTATAAAAATATAAACACATAAAAAATCGGTGGGCGAATATCAAATGTGACAAAGTGGTTTAACTTTTTCATTTATACCAGGCAAAATGTGGAGTAAACCCTGAATATTTCATGGAATAAAATCATTTTAATTATAAATATCAATTAAATAACAGAAAATATCTAATGAAAGTAATTAGATAATAAAACCTTTAAATTAAGTTTTGAAAAATATTCAATTAAGAAAAAAATAATAATCAAAAGAACATGACACTTTTAAAAAATTAAGGTATATCAAACACATTATCATTTTTATATTATTTAAAGAAAAAGATAGGAGTAAAATAATTCGCTAATGTAACGAATATTCATTGAAAATTCACCCTCTTGAATGATTTCTCTTAAACAAAAATTTAGACTTATATTGCATTGAAATTTTCCCAAAACATGTATCTCTAATTTATAAATATTTGAGATCAGTTCATTGAAGGTACATCTTGAAGACAAATATATCTTGTATCTTCACCTAAGCCAGTTATAGAAGTTTCTACAAAGATTGTTTTAGAAACCATATGCTGAGTATATAATAACACACTTTTTGAACGCAATTCGTAGTGTCCTTAAAACTCTACACAAATAATCATTAACCTTGTAGATACAAAACTGTCACCGAAGTGCACAAGTAGAATGTCTCCCTGCAATGTATTCTAATGGAAAATTAATACAGCTAAGCACTTTCATGCGTAATGGGATATGGTCAATAAAAATTGCCCTGTACAGTGTTAAAGACCTAATTATCCCTAAGATCTCGTAAAAAAGGCACGGAAATTAGGAAATAATTGTTAATGATTAAAATAAAAAAAGGGGGAAGAATTGGCGATTTCTGGACTGACTTTGAAGTAAATATTGATTAACTAGTATAAATAACTGGGGAGAAAATAATTTAGTTACTTAAAGGACTAAACTTTTATTATATGTACATATATATATATACATACATATATATATATATATATATATATATATAATATATATATATATATATATATATATATATATATATATATATATATACATACAGAGAGATATATATAATATCATTTACATAATACACATTTATTATAAATAGCTATTATAGAAGATTTTATATAGCATATAAACTTTATATAAATGAAAATCAAAGAGGATCTACGATATATATTACAAATATATATAATATAATTTATATATATATATATACACATATATAAACTTTATTATAATATATATAAAGAATTCATATAATAGCAGTTTTTATATAAATTATATATATAATCAAATAAACAATATTAGTAAATTCCTTATTTAATTAATAATGCGAATATAAATTCTTCTTAGACAATAAATTGACCATAATAATAAGTTTTAATATTTATCGGTAAAACATTGATAGAAAATTTTAGCAATAAAGATTAAACTACCATACGGAGAAATGTATTATTTCATACTATTCCAGGAAAAGGACTGAAGTGATAGTCCAACCTATAAAAGATCTAAAATTAGTCAGACTTTTATATTGATCCATACATTTCCGACTGGAGAGGTACTGAATTAAAGTGGGCTCTGAATCTTTCCATAGGGGTATGGTAACGCAAATGAGGGTCATTAAGGGAGTCAAGGGAGACGGCCAATAAACATAATTGTAAAAATATCCATAGTGTCTATATAAATAACCAATACACAAGGCCCATAATAATGTATTTACCATAAAAAATATGATACTATTTTTCCATTACAAATTTCTCGAACTTTCAGGTTTTCACTGGGCTAGAATGAAGAAGTTCGAATTTTACTCCCTTTATATAATGCAGTTCCTTTGTATTTGGCTGATCATAGGCTCATTCAGTATGTAGTTGATTGTCTAATCAAATTAACACTGTAAAAAATAAGACATTCCCTACAATAATCAGCGCTTTGCAGGCGCCAAGTAAAAAAGAAGTTCTTTATTTCAACAAATAAATTTCACTCTGGTTAACAGCTGCCCTTCTGGGTTAGGAACATCATTTTATTTCACTTTCAAACCGCATCATTTCATTTCACTTTAAAAAAATATCATTTCATTCTCAACAAATATAGCTGAACTTGGAGATTTACGCATTTTGCAAGAAACTGGATGCTGGCATTAACAAATAGTATAGTCACCCCCCCTGGAACATTTCAATTTCTTATTTTTTATTGATATTATGTTTAAGTTAATTTTTAATGTACATTTTTATCACACCTGATGCCTGTCTTTATTAATTTTTACTTTGTGATTATTAATAGATAAATGGTCAAAATAGGTAATACAAAACAATACTTTAATATAGATAAATATTATGGAAGATAGGGCGTTAGAATATTTTATGCTATAAAGAAGCAGGGGTCAAGAAACGTTTAGATGCTTCTGCATCAACCGAATATCGCCACTCTGTCAGACATCTACATAGGGCTTTCCCTGCTCAGCTGGAGGGCCTGGGTGAAAATTCCGTATAATGTTTCGATGTCTCCATGAGATGAATTTGGTTTATCACCATAATATCAAGACTGTCTGAAAAAGACAGCAGCAAAATGCTGAAGTCCATACCTAATAAGTCATCTGCGATCGGTTATAAATAATATATATCCCATCATCTCAAATTGCACGTATTTCCTTTTTCATACTTTGGACTAGGGTGTGGATGAAATACTCACACTAGGTACATTAAAAAACATGAACATTATAAAAATATAAACACATAAAAAATCGGTGGGCGAATATCAAATGTGACAAAGTGGTTTAACTTTTTCATTTATACCAGGCAAAATGTGGAGTAAACCCTGAATATTTCATGGAATAAAATCATTTTAATTATAAATATCAATTAAATAACAGAAAATATCTAATAAAAGTAATTAGATAATAAAATCTTTAAATTAAGTTTTGAAAAATATTCAATTAAGAAAAAAATAATAATCAAAAGAACATGACACTTTTAAAAAATTAAGGTATATCAAATATTTTTTTTTTTTTTTTTTTTTTTTTTTTTTTTTTTTCTTTATCATTTTCATATTATTTAAAGAAAAAGATAGGAGTAAAATAATTCGCTAATGTAGCGAATATTTATTGAAAATTCACCCTCTTGAATGATTTCTCTTAAACAAAAATTTAGACTAATAGTGCATTGAAATTTTCCCAAAACATGTATCTCCAATTTATAAATATTTGAGATCAGTTCATTGAAGGTACATCTTGAAGACAAATATATCTTGTATCTTCACCTAAGCCAGTTATAGAAGTTTCTACAAAGATTGTTTTAGAAACCATATGCTGAGTATATAATAACACACTTTTTGAACGCAATTCGTAGTGTCCTTAAAACTCTACACAAATAATCATTAACCTTGTAGATACAAAACTGTCACCGAAGTGCACTAGTAGAATGTCTCCCTGCTACGAATTCTAATGGAAAATTAATACAGCTAAGAACTTTCATACGTAATGGGATATGGTCAATAAAAAATTGCCCTGTACAGTGTTAAAGCCCTAATTATAACTAAGATCTCGTAAGAAAGGCACGGAAATTGGAAATAATTGTTAATGATTAAAATAAAAACAGACAAATTGGCGATTTCTGACTGAAATAAGTATTGATTAACTCGTATAAATAAGTGGGGAGAAAATAATTTAGTTACTTAAAGGACTAAACTTTTATTATATGTACACACGCACACATATATAGTAGGTAATCAAATAAACAATATTAGTAAAATTCCTTATTTAATTAATAATGCGAATATAAATTCTTCTTAGACAATAAATTGACCATAATAATAATTTTTAATATTTATCTGTAAAACATTGATAGAAAATTTTAGCAATAAAGATTAAACTACCATACGGAGAAATGTATTATTTCATACTATTCCAGGGAAAGGTGGGAGTAAAGAATTGTTCTAGTACACAATTTATTAAACGCCCACACTTTCATGTTCTTTCACATAACTTGCTTTTCAGAGTATTACTTCCAACTAAAATACAACAAAATATATCATTCAAACATAGAAACACTTGGGTCCAGTTTTGAGAATTCGTGTTTTTAAAGAGAAATATGCATTTTATTCCTAGTTGATGTATCTACACTACGGATATGAGGGTTTAGAAAACTATTAAGCATTGGTATTAGAACAGTGAAATTCGTTGCAAAATATAAAACTTTTTTTGATTAATTTGTATATATTTTTTCTATATGCTGGGTTTATTAAATATGCACAATAAAAGAATACTTACATTTTTATGATGAACGATACCTGCCATATATAGTATAAAGATAAATTGAGTAAGATAATATAATGTATCACAATTAAAGATTTGTTTATACTAAAAATTTGCACACAAACATACTTATATATAACTATATATGTATATATAAATGTAATACAGTAATGTGTTACATTTTTCATCATATATACACATATACTTCATGGTTCAGGACAAAGTAGAACTAACTGAATTTTCGACAAAGAGAACAGTACATACAGAACATTATAATGCAAACAGAAAAAGGTACAAACTAAAAATTAAAGTGTTTCTTTACAGTGATATATTATTATAATTTTGCCTTTATGATTATGACAAGTATATAACTTTGTATGTGGTGTGTGTGACGTATTTGCTTTTTCATGAATTAATGATAAGTAAAGAGGGGGCAAAATTCTTCTTCTTTTACTTAAAGATGTTCACAAAACTAGGAATCACAGGCTGCAAAATAAAGTACCACATATAATATAGGCATAGTTGATTAATAATAGATTTACGGATAGAGCAAATTTGACAATTTAAAATTTGACCACTATACATATATATAAAACTTTAATATCACTTTTCAATAACATACGTTGGTTTTTAGTTAAGTAGTAAAATATATGTAAATTTTCATTCCTCTTCCCCGCAGACCCTTTCATTTCGCATTATCAAATGCGGTATACATATTTTCAAGATTGTGAGTTAATTTGACTCATAGAATGTATATGAAAATAAATAAAAATAGTATAATGTAAATATAAAGTATTAAGTATATAAAGTATAGTATAAAGTAAATATAGAGAAGAAGTCGAGCACTTCCATTCCAGTGACAGAAATTCATGCTACGGACGCACGGAAGAATTGTCAAGTTCAACAATCATGCAACAGAAACAGATGTAGAAACCATTGTGCTAAATGTATTGAAATATTTGCGGAAAATGGGTTCCAAACACAGATTTTATATGTGAAAAATGTTTTCCAGGAATTTTTTGATAATACACATTTCATGTAAATTTATTTGGAACTATTTTCTTTGCAAAAACTTCAATTTTCTTGTATGAGTCAAATTCCTCACTTCAGTAAAAATAGGTACATGATCAACATCCTTAAACCTAGTGTTAAGAACTGATCTCATGCAGAGCTGTTTATTCTTCCCAATGTTATTTTATTTTCCAAAATGGAAAATATACAAGAATTACTACCTGTACGATCTACTTGAGTGAAAAAGTATGAAGTAACGTATTTTAAACTTCTAGAGAATGATGGACTAATTAGTATTAAACTAACCGACATTGAATACAGACTCAACTAAGATCATCACTGTTTTAAAAGCTGATAAATCATTTGGTAGCATTTTATAGACACAAATTCAAAAGTTGCAAGATTGCAATTCACATATCTTACAAGCATGACGATAGTAACTTGTTTTTGTAACTTGTCAATTTTCAACAAATTTAAAAAAAAATTATTCGTCACTAACACTCACACTCGTTTAGCACTCACTCACATTCGCTTTCTACATCTTTCATTGTTTCCTCAAAACTTATTTTTGTATTCGTTTTCCAGCAAAAAAATAATCATAGGAGAATAGTTGACAAGAAGTAATCGGAGAAATATAAACAAATAACTTATGTGGGAAAAATTGGGACCACATTTATAGAACTTTATAAGTGTGACAACATTCATTTATACATGTTATATGGATATAGAAGTTGATTAACATATATATATATATATATATATATATATATATATATATATATATATATATATATATATATATATATATATATATATATATATATATATATATATATATATATATATATATATATTATATATATATATATATATATTATATATATATAATATATATATATATATATATATATATATATATATATATATATATATATATATATATATATATATATATATATATATATATATATATATGTATATATATATATATATATATATATATATATATATATATATATATATATATATATATATATATATATATATATATATATATATATATATATATATATATATATATATATATATATATATATATATATATATATATATATATATATATATATATATATATATATATATATATATATATATATATATATATATATATATATATATATATGTATATATGTACGTCAGACAAAGCAGTCAATTTTTAGATGTTTTCAGTTTTTTGGGAATTTAAATTTAATAAATAATATTGTTTTGGGTAATTAAGTAGTTTACTAGTGTATTCTACTATATTTATAAAAAAATTTATTTGGAAAATAAAATAATGAACCAAAGATTTTAATATTAATGCATTAAAGACATTTCCGAATTTTACCGCATTGGATACTAAGGGTATGCATGTATGAATTCAGCTAGGAAATGATATGTTATCTATATAAATCAGATAAATGAATTTTGCAATTTAAAAGCTAAAAAATATATTCCGAGTCATTGATGGTATGTATGCAGCTCAATATTTTTTCTTTTATTTAAATATCAGTAATTTTCTATGCTTCAAGAATTCACAATATCTGAATTGAAATAAGCTGTACTTCCATATTCAATACTTAACATTTTGCCCTTCTGCCTACATTGTTCGTGTTGATGTTGAATGCTGCCTAAATTGAATTATTCCGCTCAAGATTCCTTAAGCATTTCAAATTTCGCCTTTCTGTTCCTTTGTGGGGAATCGCATTTCTCTCAATTCTCAGTGGATCATTATTCTCCTATTACAGTGCCAGAAATTATCTCTATATTTAATAAGAAACGCAGAAATAAGTTTGGGTTCATTTATATTCTTTGGGATAAAAGAACTTTTATAAGAGCTTATTAAACATGGAATATGTTTTCTTTAATTTATAAAATTAAATTCTATTACACACAGTTACTTTTAACAAAAGTAGTGAGATGTGGGATATCCGGCTGTTTATCTTTGAACACAAATTTTTCATAAAATTATTGAAATTTTGGAATAAAAAAGGGAAATAAGCTATTTAACATAAACCCTTCACTTTAAATCTTTTGTATTTCCTATGATTTAAATTTACACACACATGCATACGCACACACACATACACACGCACATGCATACGCACACACAGAAACACACACACATACACACACACACACACACACACACACATATATATATATATATATATATGTGTGTGTGTGTGTGTGTGTGTGTGTGTGTGTGTGTGTGTGTGTGTGTGTGTGCGTGTGTGTGTGTGTGTATTAGAGTGTATTATGATATTTTTCATCATTTTCGGTTTCTATTCTGTTTTTCCGGTAATTCCTTTCTAGCAACAATGTTCTCGAATGTTACCCGGTGGATTCTTTCCGGTTTCATAGTTAAAAATAGAGTTCTGAAGCGTAAGTTACGTCATTCATGTGACTTGTAGTGATTGCTAATTGGCTGGTACAAACAACTGTAAAAGATGTACAACGTTTTGAAGATGGTTACAAACGTTGAGTGAATTGAAGAATTGTAGACCCTTCTCCTGCTATGCTCTGGGAATTTAATAAATATACCTACAGATTTCACTATTTTTTTAATCCTTTATCGAAATGGGCAGTCCGTTGATTTTTATCCATTGTGCAGAGTGCTCTATACGTTATACTCCCATTCAGGTACGCGTACCTTTTGAAATTGCTATTGGAATGCTAGAAAATGCTAGAAAATATCGAAGTTTATGTACTGAAGTCAAACCGAATTGTTTCAAATATTCCCTTTGTAAGTTTTCGGGTAGAATCTTAGAAAATGTACTTGTCGCTAAACCGATGTATCTCATACTTAATATTTTCTTTCCTAAGATTGGAGTTTAGTTTACTTTCTGTAAAAATAATTTGCTTGTAACGAAACATAGACATTAATATTTTCAATCACCCATATAGTTTTCTGATTCTGCTAACTTTAAAAAATGATCTGGGAAAGGCTCACCTGCATCAAATCATTGTTATATTTTTATTTAAATACTATTCAGATCAAAATGTTGAGTATTGCTTTTTATATGACTTTAAATTTTCAGTTGGTGTAGTTATTCATCTAATAATATCTTCTACTTTTGTGAAATTTTGTACCACTTTGTGCCTTTTATAATTTACTTTTTTATTGCCTTTTTTTTCTCATAGAACTATAATGTCGTTAATATATACACCAAAACTATGTATAATTATGTCTTATATAACTAACCTAATTATATGTTATATATTATATATTATCTTATATAATAAATAATTAGGACTATTCTAAGACTGAATTTTGTAATTTAAAAAGCAATCTAGGAATTGAACTGTGATCTATATTATGCGAAGACTCCCCTTCGTATAAAATCCCAATATCTAGTAAAATTGCCCTAGAATTCATACACCTCCTCCATATGAATTTTCTTAACTATCAAATTTTGTTGCTATGATATAATATAATAATGCAAGTGAATTACATTTCTATCTTTATAAAAGAAATATGAAGGAGTCTTAGTCCAATAATTGCATACTTTATAATTGAGAAAAAATATATACATATTTTTTATAATAAACGATACATGTTTATTTTCTATATAAGTACATTTTGTAAGAAAAAGTTTTGACAAATTTTTCTCCATAAATTGAAATTTGAAATTAACATGAAATTCGATGTTTAACAAATGTTTAAGCATATTTTCAAATTAGAATAATCTAATTAAAATTTTCTCATGCTTGCAGATACGTGTAAAACACGAATTTTATGTTTCAAGATATTTTTTGTCCACAATTCTATTTTTCTCTTCATATATTGAACTTAGTTTAACCACCTATTCAAAATATCTTCTCTTATTCTAACGGAAAATACAAAATATTCCACATCTCCTCTTTTTCAATGATGACTTATGTCTTCAAAATGATAGAGTGTGGAGTAAATAGCAAGGACCTTATTTTCGTGAACATCTAAATCATATTTGTCTGATATTAGAATACAAAGTTAGTTCTAAAAAACTTCTAGCTCTCCTCTTTTGTTTTATGCTATTTTGTTTACTTGTTTTCCTAGTTCGTGACACAGCTGACGTTAATAATATAAAATGCGGAAAAGTAGAACACAATTTTGTGAATATAGTTAAAAATTATCTATAAATATAATATATTTTTTTAAAATTTCATATCGTACTACAACATTTTACGTTCTGAACAAACACACAATACACAAACAATATATATACCTATATTATATATATATA
>CM063502.1:85894097-85901597 GCA_032207245.1 Pardosa pseudoannulata | reverse complement strand
GAATATGTGTATAATTCATTAAATATATGTGTTTAAGTTTCATGCTTCAAAAACCAAGGAACATGAATAAAGATTTAAAACTAAAATACAGATTTTAAACCTAATTCAATACAGTTTTTATATCTAACTTAGCCAAGTGTCCATATAAATCAGATTAAGTTTCCACAGTCGAATCTATCAATAGCTCTGTTGTAAACTTATTACTCATTACTGTACTGTGAAGACAAGTATTAATGAAATTTCAGTTTTCTGATATATACTGAGTTCTTTTAAAGATGATTACACATAGATCTTTCGAGAACTTTGTAAAATTGATTGAGTTTCAAGTTTACTAGATGTTTTATTGGATTTGGTTTTATTAGGACAATAGCAAAATGTTGATATAAAGTAGTTTTATGATAGTGTTTACTGACTAAATGTTTCTATGAACCTATAGATGAATAATCTTAGACTTGTGAAGTTAAAATTTTACCTGTTATATCATTTCTTCAAATAATAGTAAAATTGAGTAAGTGAGAGTATTTTCGTCTCTGACGTTTCTATGATTGAGACATATGCAAATGATGATATTTGCGGTCTTAAGGTACGTACTGCTTCCGCCGGTATACATCGTGTAGGAAACAGCATCGGCATTAGTCGCATGGAAGATGCTTAAGCGATCCTTAAGCGACATATCTATCTATCTGAAGCATCCAAAATCCAGAGAGGCCTATGTGATTAAGAAGTGGAAGGTGAACGGTTACTTTTCGAATATGCCCCGAGTCGACAGACCAACGAAAAGAGATATAGCGACCGATATGTGCTGTCCAGAGAAATTCGAAAGAACCGCACACAACCTATGGCCCTAATCCTCGAGGAGTTTCAACAGGCGTCCGGGAGTATTATTGTTTCAATGAATACCATCTTTAAGGAAGCACATCTGCTTGGTTTTCATGGTCGTGATGCTGCCCATAAGCCTTTGATCCCAAAGTAAAACCGCGCTTCTCTGTTAATGTGGTGCAAAGCACATCGAAATTGGACAGTAGATCAGTGTAAATGGGTTCTTTCGAGCAGGGTTCACCCTTTACCGTTAGGATGGCAGGTCTGGGTCTGGGTCTGGTGTCTGCCTCGAGAACGTCTAATGACAGAATGCATTGTAACAATAGTCAAGTTCGGCGGAGATTTAATTATGGTCTGGGGGTATTTCTCCTGGTATGGACTGAGACTCTTGGTTCCCATTCATGGTAAGCTAAAAAGCCGATTCCTACTGCACTATTTTGGATGACAATGTGCTTCCGACGTTGTGGCAGTTTTAAGGGTTGGACCCCTGTTACTTTCAGGACGACAATATCAGTTATGTTTTGAGGTTAACGAAGGCTTGGTATGGTGCCAATGGACTTCATTGAATGAACTGGCTTGCCCAGATCCCAGAACTGAACCCTATCGAGAACCTCTGGGACGAGTTGGATCGCCGAATTAAGGGGTGAACTACCCGTCCAAAATCGGTGAAGGAACTTGTATGTCTACTCCAAACCGAGTGAAAGACAATACCACTAGCTGTAATACAAAGACTTGAGGAAAGTATGCCCCGGAGGGTTCACGCTGTAATTGCCTCTCGTGGAGGCTCTACTTGATTTTGAATAAAGTTAGTTTTTCTTTTCTATCACAGGTGTCCAAATACTTATTGGTAGACAGTGTATGTGTGTACACACACACACACACACACACACACACACACACACACACATATATATATATATATATATAGATATATATATATATATATATATATATATATATACACTGTTTTCTCCATTCAAATATTTATATCATACGCAAATTAAGTAGTTATTCCTGTTACCTTTAAATACTGCAGAATTTAAAAATATATCATATATCAGTAGCATAAACGGATTTACATTTGTAATATAATATGTCTTTACGTACGAAAATGGAGGGAAAAACAGGACATTTTTCTTTGCACAGACAAATTTACAGCGCACCAACTAAACTTTACGAAATATCAAGTGTTCCTACTTCTTTGAATTTGGCAAGTGATGTGCAAACTTATGCTCCAGAAGATTTTAATCATCTGAAGAGAATTATAATAATTGCCTACTGAATAATACGAAAAAGAACTAAATAGAGTAAAAAGATTTTCAAAAAACGCAAGCTGTTACTACGAGCATAAATTATTTTAAGTAAGTATAAGGTGCTCACTGAAATTGAGGCAAAATAAGCACTTTTCGTTTGCATTTGAGTAGTTATCTCCCAAAATATGTTTAAAAATTAACGAATTACTTCAATGTTAAATATCTTCAATTTTAATAACACTCAATTTTTTTCAACTATACATAAATCATAAATTTTATATCAATATAATTGTCATAAATAATTTTTTGTTAAATAACACATATAAATTTTCTTGTACTCGTGTGTCTTTTCTAGAGTATAACTTTTTGCCTTATTTCCATTCAGATTCCCCCCCCCCCCAAAAAAAAAAATGTTGACATGTCAAAACAAATCTATATATGTATGTACGTATATATTGATGAGATAAAAAAATACCTTGCATACTGAAATTTTAATGGGACTGATTATCGATTTTTTATAGAAGAAAGTGCAGAATACAAATATAAATCATTAAAAATTTATAGTATATAAATATGATATGTAGAATCTCTCTATCCATCGTAAAAACCACATCTTGAATATCTTGAATATCTAATTATTCTTTAAGAAAGTCATTATATCCAGATTTCGGTATCAACGCATCTTGACATTTCAGAAAGAAAAACATTGATTATGAATTTATTTTAATACTTTTCTTCCATTTTAGTGTAAATAGAAAATCAATGATTGCCGTGAAAGCTTATTGGAAAAGTTATAGAAGAGAATAAATGGAAATTATATAGAATGCTGGATGTCACCACAGATGCGAGAAGCATTTATTATTTATTTTCAAATTATTGAAAAAAGATATAAGGAATGCTAACGAAAACTTTTCACCTCATTATGATTACTTTGACAGAAAGAATGTAACTCTTAAGATTTTCGATGATTTCGGATTGCATTTAATACACTAAAAAGGTAAAAGTTGTCCCCCAAAAAGCATAATATGCATTTAAATTGTCTGTTTATATGGTTCCAATTAACTGTACATAAATACAATTAAATAATATTATAAGAATGCATTACATTAGATCAATTAAGTGTAGATACTCTTTTATGCATTAATATTTTATTTAAACGGAGTGTTTCAGACATCTATTTCAAGACAGAGCTTTAATCAACAGCTGCAACTAATTATGTATATATGTATATATAACCCTCATTACACCAATTTCGATTACACTGACATCAATAATTATGTCTGTGAAAAACCAGGCAAATATTAAGAGGTGAATAATTAAAAAAAAATTCCATCTACAAAAATATTCACTTTATTGAATATAGGAACGTATTTTGATTCATGTCTTTTGGGCTTGGGCTTGAGCTTTGGAGCTCTACGGTTTGCTCACGAGCTAATGAGACCAGGACCTACTGTTTAAAGCCGATTCCGAACTCATGTCTTTTGAAAAATCATTTGTTTATTATAAGTAAAGTTAAAATGTACGTTTAAACTTTTTAATTAATTTAATTTTTGCAAATATAAAAAAACAAATTGTTCAGCCACAGTAGAATAGTTTCCGTGCACCTCATCTAAGCAGCATTTATAACAAGAATAAAGTCTATGCAGTTAAAATAATGTTAAAACCCTTAAGCTCGCAAATAAAGTTTTTGAAAACTCAGTGAGTTTAGGCTTTATAGTAAAATAGAATAATATTATATGACTGATTTGATAAAAATTACTGAATTGAAAAATATCGATGAAGAAATGCACATAATAATTAAAGAATTGTGTTAAAACAATAAACTGAAAATCAATAATTTCACAAGTTGATCAAAACCTGCTTCACTCTACTAACAGCACAGTTTTATGGATCCTAGTTTTGAGAAAAGAATTAGCTTAATATGGGAAGATTATAAATAGGTTTGAGATTTACATTTAAATTTTCTCGTCATCTGTCTCTGTGAACCTAAGAGATTTAAGATAAAAAATCAGAAATATGAACTAAAACGTAAATAAAGTACCTCTAAAACTATCTGTCTTTCTTTTATAAATTTTGAGTGTAAACAAATCTTCCAAAACACTGAGTGTAAGTAATACCGATATAAGTAAAGGTAACCTGTTTCACTCTACTAACAGCCCAGTATTATGGAATCAAGTTTTGAGAACAAAATTTAGCTTTATATGGGAAAATTATCAATAGGTTTGAGATTTACATTTAAATTTTCTCGTCATCTGTCTCTGTGAACCTAAGAGATTTAAGAGAAAAATCAGAAATATAAACTAAAACGTAAATAAATTACCTCTAAAATTATCTGTCTTTTTTTTATAAATTTTGAGTGCAAAAAATCCTCCACAACACTGAGTGTAAGTAATACCGATATAAGTAAAGGTAACCTGTTTCACTCTACTAACAGCCCAGTATTATGGAATCAAGTTTTGAGAACAAAATTTAGCTTTATATGGGAAAATTATCAATAGGTTTGAGATTTACATTTAAATTTTCTCGTTATCTGTCTCTGTGAACCTAAGAGATTTAAGAGAAAAATCAGAAATATAAACTAAAACGTAAATAAATTACCTCTAAAATTATCTGTCTTTTTTTTTATAAATTTTGAGTGCAAAAAATCCTCCACAACACTGAGTGTAAGTAATACCGATATAAGTAAAGGTAACCTGTTTCACTCTACTAACAGCCCAGTATTATGGAATCAAGTTTTGAGAACAAAATTTAGCTTTATATGGGAAAATTATCAATAGGTTTGAGATTTACATTTAAATTTTCTCGTCATCTGTCTCTGTGAACCTAAGAGATTTAAGAGAAAAAATCAGAAATATAAACTAAAACGTAAATAAGTTACTTCTAAAATTATCTGTCTTTTTTATAAATTTTGAGTGCAAAAAAATCCTCCACAACACTGAGTGTAAGTAATACCGATATAAGTAAAGGTAACCTGTTTCACTCTACTAACAGCCCAGTATTATGGAAATCAAGTTTTCAGAAAAAAATTAGCTTTATATGGGAAGATTATCAATAGGTTTGAGATTTACATTTAAATTTTCTCGTCATCTGTCTCTGTGAACCTAAGAGATTTAAGAGAAAAAATCAGAAATATAAACTAAAACGTAAATAAGTTACTTCTAAAATTATCTGTCTTTTTTATAAATTTTGAGTGCAAAAAAATCCTCCACAACACTGAGTGTAAGTAATACCGATATAAGTAAAGGTAACCTGTTTCACTCTACTAACAGCCCAGTATTATGGAATCAAGTTTTCAGAAAAAAATTAGCTTTATATGGGAAGATCATCAATAGGTTTGAGATTTAAATTTAAATTTTCTCGTCATCTGTCTCTGTGAACCTAAGAGATTTAAGAGAACAAATCAGAAATACGATCTAAAACGTAAATAAAGTACCTCTAAAACTATTTGTCTTTCTTTCATAAATTTTTAGTGCAAAAAAAAACAACCTTCCAAAACACTGAGTGTAAGTAATACCCATATAAGTAAAGGTAACCTGTTTCACTAAAAATTAGATATGAAATCAAAGTTTTGAGAGAAAAAATAATGGAAAGATTATCAAATTTGAGATTTAAAAAAATTTTTACATCTGTTCTTGAAAAAGGTGTATTAAAAAAAAATCAGAATATCTAATAATTAGTAAATAATTATTTATGCATAAAATTATACTAAAATTCCTCCACATCAAATTGAGTTATCAAAATCGCTTTTAATAATTAAATTCTCATTTTATATGTATATTATTTCAATCAGTGTATTATTTCAATCTCGTAAAGGTTGGTTCCATTTTAAAATGGGTAAAATCAATTATTGTAATTCATGGTAAATTACTCATTCTCTCAGAAATTCAGAAATTATGTTTAATGAACGGGAAAATATAAAAAAGCATTTTCAATGGGTAAAGTGAGATGGATTTGAAAAAAGAATTATTTGTCTGCGCTTAACCACTCTAAAAATATTTAAATAATTTTAGATCTTAAACACTTCATAAAGCTGACGGCAAAATATTGGGAAGGATTACAAAATATAGATTAAGAAAGGCACAGTCGTTTGCGTGCATGTTTTTTTGACTTAAAGCCAACTTTAACCAATATTTGGCACAAAATCTAATTTGAAATTTATGTTGATAATTTCATTACATATTTATTGCTCTAAATCACGAACTAAAACAGTCTCCTTTCGTCACATTTATGCACTACTTTAGAAAAGAAACTAAATAGCCCAAATATTATTTCAATAAACTTCAAATCCACAAATCTAATTCCTCTGTCCAAAATCATCAAATAATTAAGTTCTAAAGACCACTTACTCATGGCCACTCATAGCTCTGTACATTTATAATAGTAAAGAGACCATTTTTTTCATATTCGAAATGTGCTAAAATTCACAACATTAAGTTCATATAGAATGGCCTATAAAATTTAAGCTTTCGGAGAAAATTAAAAAAAAATGCAAAATGGTCAAGTAAATAGCAACCTATCTTATAATGATAAATAAATAAATACACGATACATAAATAAGATAAATAATACGATAATAAATAAATAAATATGAAGAAGGGTTTAGTGGGCTTAGGGTTGTTCTTCAGTTTAGGAGTTTGCGATTTTTAATTATACTACTGGCCAAGGACTTTTGTACCTATTTGGGATCTCATTTAAACAACAGGTTTCTGTCATGCCAGCCCTCATGTATCAAAAAAGCAGATAATAACACTAAAAGAAGGAAATTTAAATCAATCAGAGCTTTTACTGAAAAAAATAATGAAATGAGAATCAGATGTAAAGGACGAACACATATCAGATGTTATGACAAACTACAGTTGTAGATGTTTTCCAAACATACAGATGATTCTAGAAAGTATTTTGAGTAAGGCTCTGAAACTTTTCTAGGTTGTAATTTAATGTACAGTAGAAGGACAGTAGTATGAAAAATAAAACCCAGACTAAGTAATAGCTAGCAAGTCTTATCACTGAAACAGATAGATTAAAACTTGTTCCAAAAGATAAGACCAGCTGGCTTTTTTAAATAAAATATTTTAATACAGATAAATACTACACATTTTTAAAATGTTATTTCATTTTTCATACATACTTGAAAATAATATCTTTGGGAAAATATTGTATTTTTTTTGCTCTAAAGTGGGGGTCATATATATATATGTATATAAATATATATATATATATATATATATATATATATATAATAATAAAAATAAATAAATATATATATATATAAAAATATATATATATATTAATATATATATAAATATATATATATATATATATATACATAAGAGAGACAGAGAGTGAAAGAGAGGGTGTTCTGTAGTAATAATGTTCCATTTTATGGCCATCTTAATCATGTTATATATGTATATATATATGTATATGT
>CM063502.1:85876597-85884097 GCA_032207245.1 Pardosa pseudoannulata | reverse complement strand
TCAGGACCCAAATTTATACTTAAAAACCTCCTTTACATTAGCCACTATTATTTTTTTCATCCTGGGCATACTGGGCTGCCAAGAGTTCTGCTAATCGTCTGTCCTGAAGAAACACATCTGAATCGGAAGGTGTCAGAAAGCTCTCTCTAATGCCAACCTCTTACGAGGGACGACCAAATACCGTGTGGTGTTTTAGTGTCGTGGGAAGTACTGATGCAACAGTTAATTGCTTAGAGAGAGTAACCTTTGATTAGAGACGTCTGCCAAAGTGGGGAGTTTCAGATGAGTATTATTGCTGATCGTTACAGATTTTCCTGGAAGAGTCTTTGCTTCCTCATTAAAATGTAAGCAATATCATTTTTCGTTTTGATAATCAAAGAAAGAATTTCAGGGGGTTATGCTGAAGGAATGAAAACGTCCTCGTTTAAATTGGATGGCTGGGAAATATGGTTAACATAAAGAGGAGAAATTAAAATTTTAAAAAATGAATGATAAAAGGGATAATTTTGAATACGCTTTAGGGCTTATATATTGATATTATTACACATACACAGATATATATATATATATATATATATATATATATATATATATAATATTATACAATAAACAGGTTTTTTTAGATAAATGATATGAAACCATCGAGTCATAATGTTCCAAATGGTTAAATATTTCTGAAAAACTCCCTGTATAACACAGAATAACACAGAAACTCAATTTTATTATCAATATTTTAAAACATTAATCATATTGTATTGTTAAAATGGAACTTAAAATAAAACATTTTGTTTCCACAATGTGCGAAATTCATCTCAAAATCAAAATATGTTCTTCGTGATAAAAAAAAAAAAAAAAAAAAAAAAAAAAAAGAATTATTGAATTAGTCAATAAACAAGACAATATATTTTGGTTAAAGTTCAAATTTAATGATGATATTTTGTATAAGAAAGAAAAAATTGCCGTTGCAGTAAATATATAACATTAATACGTATCCTTGTTGTCAATATATTTCATTTCTGAGTTTTATTCTATTAAATATACATTTCCCAAAACCAATGAGCGTGAAATAGGTATATATATATATATATATATATATATATATATATATATATATATATATATATATATATATATATATATATATATATATATATTATTATTATTATTATTATTATTATTATTGATGATATTAATAACTACCATTTTAGCACAATTTAGGCATAAATTTCTATTTCTGTGCTTTGGAATCAAAATAATAAAATAGTTTCGTACTATCATTTCCACTTTAAGATTATTATTAAATATATTTGTAGCTCCAGATAAGGATACAAAATTTCCCTCAAATGAAAATAAACAGCTGGTTTTATTGATCGCATCCAATGCTGCCGCGTTTTTTTACAAGAGAAAAATTTTATGGCATCTTTGGGTATTATGAAGAACTCTATCTGTTGCCATAAAATCTAGTTCTGTCATTCCCCATTCGTCATATAACTTCGTTTATGGCTTGCTAACTTTGAAAATCAGTAGTAGATCTTATTGTGAGAGATCTGTAATGTGATTCCTTTAAAACTAACATATTTTGAGGTAGAAAAATTGTCAAGCGATAAAAATTATAGCGTATTTTGTAATACCAATACAAATGACTAAATCTAAGTTTTGTACTCACATAAATGTATAAAACTTTAAAGCTACATATAATTATTACAGGTAACTTTATTATGTGATTTAAACAGACGATGGATTTTCAATCTTGAGATTTCAAACTTTGAACTATGGATTATATTCTTAATATAACTATAATTAATGATACTACAAAGAAAATCAAGTATCATTAAAATCTAATAATAAAAATAAGCTCTAATTTAAGTATCTATTTTTGTTAAAATGTGAGCTATTCATTAGAATTCATTATAAAATGCTCTAATGTCACTTCAACACACGCAGATGCACAACTTATAGTGGTGCATTCAATTATTAGAAGTGACTGCATTAAATGGGAATGCAACGTTAAATCTTTATTTTTACAATTATTCAGTTATTGATTTTTATTTTTTTTATTATTACTGGAAGCATTTCAGTTACAGTTCTATTTACTCCTTGTTATCATTTTGACAACATGTGTGGGTAGTATATGACTTGAACAATTTTTGATTTAATTAAATTTCAAAACTTAGTTAGAATTTTGATTAACTTCACGACGATAAAGACAATGCTATTTTCCTTCATTACAGCTATGTTTGTACACATTTCAGTTCTTTGAAAAATGACTCTTTATGGCAATGTAATGATTTACCGTATTTTTCAGTTTTCCAAATGGAGGGAGAGATCACAGTTACTATCCACAAGTCTTAGAGCTAGGAGTATACCAAACAATCAGCCTCAATTTGTTTATTTTTAATATAAATAAAGGTGCAAATAGGATATAAAATGTTATTTATGTCATCATGCCAAAGGGACCACACTCGATCGAAGATATGCCAAACATGGAGTCTTGGTGTAAAAAGAAAAAATGGTGTAAGAACTGGTGCAGATGAAATTAAGCTCCACACTCCTTCTTCCTTGCTCTCCCTCTGAGGGGGCCCTCAGATCTCCCGAAAAAACACTGGACAGCGTTGCATGGGCCGAAGATGGCTACTCCACGGTAAGAAACCCCTCGAGGGGTCGACGGAGGGTCACATCGCTTTCGCCTCTAGGCTTTTTTCTTATCTTTTCGCCTCTGGTGTTGTTGAACTAACTCTTTGTTAGAACCCTAACCATACTAAGATTGAACTACATTTACAGATACCCAACAATGCCCGACAACGTACAAAATATGTATACAATTTTTCAAAGTAAATACTCGTACATAATATTCACTAACAGTATCAATTAACGAATATAGAATCAAATCTATTTCAAACATATTATATCATTGAGTTCTACACAATACAAAAAATAACTGTCACAATCTACCCAGGAATAAACAATAAGCCTCTATCAAAAACAAGCACTTACTGATTCAAAATACAGAACACAAAAAAAGTTTTCGAACACATTACTGTGGTAATTCAGTAATGATGGAATACTAAGAAAAAGTGTACAAAAAGTCTTCATAGTTTTATAATGAAAATTTGTTGTTTTTCTTCTACACAAGAAAAGAAGCGAATTGTGTTCCTATATCCTTGTTTGACGAAATGCAAATATTTTTATTACTTTCATAATACTATATACATTTAAAAAATAAAACATAATAATACATGTCTATTTCTAAAGCCACTTTTTTCAAAGTTTAATCAGTTATAATTTTAAAAATAAAAATAATATATAAGAAGCCTTTAAGTAAAATGCCATTTTCTTTTATCTTCGAGTAGAATGTAGTTTAAATTAATTACTTAGTATTTATTAAATATAGATTGCTCATTTGACAATTAAAAATAAAAGAGTTTATATAGACAATTAAAAATAAAAGAGTTTAATAATTAAATCTTCTTAAATTTGTTCCAAGTTTTTCATAAAAAGAAACTATTTAATGGCTGAATAATAACAATTGTGTGCATCAAAATGTAAGTTAAAATTTTTATTTTTAAAATACTTTTACATTCAGTTTCAGTCATTCTATTTTAATTTTTATTTATTAACACTTTCATTAATCTTTAATTGTCTAATATTTAATTATTCTAAATATTATATACTTCGAAAAAATACATACATGTGTTACAAAATGATATATGGAAATGTTTCTTAATAGTGTACAGTATTTTTAAATGAGCATTTTTCCACATGAAGTTAGTCAATATCATCGCTAAAGTAATAAATTAGATAGAAATTTTAATAAGGAGTACTTTTTTTCACTAACATTTACACTTGATACTACAATCTATTAATAGTGGGCTTCAAGTAAGGCTCTAATATATGTACGTATATACCTGTTCATGTAATATGTGGTGGATATAACAAAACACTACTTAGATTCTATCTAATTATTATACATCTAAGTAATTTTGAAATATTTCAGCACATGGTTGCAAACCTTTTAGATTTCGATTTTTCAAATATATATTAATAGATCGTGTTTTGAATGAAATACGAATTTGAAAATAGTGTAAAAATGTGGTTTTCAGTGTAGCTGAAACCACAATTGCCATGCTGCTTCAGTGCACCTGCTTTTTGCAAAGAATCATTTAAAAAAAGTTGCGTAAAAATCGAAATGCGTTTTGAAAGTAATGCTGTCAAGAAAATCCGTCAGTAATATTTTGCCTAGAATCAAAATTCTGCACTTTTGATTCTGAATCAAAAATCTTCAATCGATTTCCCCAAAAAGCGTTTATATAACCAACTTTGATTGCATAAACACATCATACCGACCTTTTAAAATATATCTCTCGGAATCTCAGCTATTTCCATACATATAAATAACTTAAACGCCTACACGATGTTGCTGTAAGTAAAGATTGATAGTTTTATTCAAACTATCAAATATGAGTTTAATTTAGTTGTTTACATTATATAACTAATTTGTTGTATTATATCTTTTAAATAGTTATGCATATTTTGTAGGACTTTGATGATAAATAAATTTGTACCAGAAAACTTCATTAAAATTATGGAAATATATTAAAATAACAACTTTATAATTCATATTCATATGATATTGAGATTTAACGTAAAAATATCTTTATCAAAATCGAAATCCAAACGACGTAAATGAATTAAATGTTAACTTAGAAGTAGTTTAAAAAGTTTTTGAATAACAATGCAAAGTCACAATCAAGAGATTTATTTCATCGAGTTTTAAATTTATTTTAATGAAAAGATTCCAGTTAATTTGGATAGCAGTACTAGTCTCTATAATTGACGTCCAATTTTCCCGTCTTCACTTTTTAACACAATGCCAATTTAATAAATTATTTGACATTTATCTAATTTTCACTATGGGAAAATTTGCTTGGAGACCAAAAATAATATCTAGTTTTCTACAAGCATTCAATTTTACATAGTTTTAATTATGTCTGAGAACTTAAAGAAAAGATGTTTTAAGCATTTACTTTAACGCTATTAAAAGTCTTTCATATAAAGGTGTCTACCTTTAATGAGTTAGATACGCAGTGTTAAGTAAAGAGTCCCACCAAAATACTACGTTATTTATTGTATTTTAGCTTGTAAAAGCACCTTGCACCTTGAATCACAAAAGTTTTTATCTTGCAATTTATAAATGTACTGAATGCAACTTCTATGATATACACATTTTAAGATATTTTAAGATAATATTAAGTATATTAAAACATCTTATTTATATGTTTCAAATGTTTAAATACCATGACTGTTTTTAATTAAAAGAAAATACTTTCCTTTTTGGATTTAATTTTCAAATGAAAAGCATTGTATGTAGTTTAAATAAAGTAAATAAAATCACTTATTGAAATATAACTAATTACAAATTTCAAAAAGTCTGTTTGACAGTGCGAAGTCCCTATCAAGAGAATTCTTTCTTTGAATTTAAAATTAGTTTTGATGAAAAGATAGAGAATCCCAGCTAATTCGGATAATAGGGAGAGTCTCTGCGTTTGACGTCAATTGTTCCGTTTTCACTTCTTAACTCAATACCAATTTAATGAATTATTTGACATTTATCTAACCTTCGTCGCGTGAAATTTGCTTTGGAGCTAAGATTAAATTATGCTTCTTTTCTGCTGGCATACCTTTTCCTTAGTTCTATTTATATGCCAGAGTGCCTAGAGGAAGGAAGTTTGGTGCTTTTACTTTAACGCTATTAGATTTCTGTCATAAAAAGTGTCATAAATTGAATGAGCCAGTTACGCAACCTAAGGTTAAAGAGTCAAATCAAAATAGATGTTTATAATTCTGCTTATAGCTCGTAATTGCACATTGAATGAAATATATGTTTTATCATATTTTCATTTAATCATATTCTGAAATGTATCTTTTATTTATTTTCATTTTTTAATATTTTAAAAGTAATGTTAGTTATGGATGTTCAATTTTACATAGTTTTATTTATGTCTGAGAACCTAAAGAAAAGATGCTTTATGCATTTACTTTAATGCTATTAAATATCTTTCATAAAAAGTGTCATAAATTGAATGAGCCAGTTACGCAACCTAAGGTTAAAGAGTCAAATCAAAATAGATGTTTATTATTCTGCTTATAGCTCGTAATTCCACATTGAATGAAATATATGATTTATCATATTTTCATTTAATCATAATCTGAATTGTATCTTTTATTTATTTTCATTTTTTTTTTAATATTTTAAAAATTTATATTAATTATGTACTTCAAAAAATCTTTTTTAAATAATGTGATATTGTTGGATTAGTGAAAATTGTACTTTAAAGCATCTTCAAAGATCTCTCATTCTTTTAAAAAAGAAAAAAATATATAAAAAATATTGTAGCCACAAATCATGATTCATTTTCATGGTGGCACATACCTAAAAAGTGACAGTGTATTTATAAAAAGTTACATGCGTTTTTTATAACATGTACATTAACGTAGTTTAATTAAAGGTAATGAAGTTAATGAAAAAGAAAAATAATGAAAAATGGGATTATCACATGTATATTTTAGATATATATTTGATAAGCTAGTATACCATTGTAACGATTTATTTTCAAGAAGATATTCAACAATAGTCCAGCATTTCAAAACGTAGCTGTTGCATAAAACATAAAATCAAGTAAAGTTTTGTAATAAAGGGTGAATATCACTCTGATGTCAAATTTACTAGTATACTACAAAATGTTCAAGTATTGCATAAAACTCTTTTTTTACTGTTTGCATAGCTTCCTGTCGAATAGGAGGAAATATACAATATTCAATATCAAGAGTGAGAAAGTTTTAGTAAAAATAAATTTTCAACAAACAGCATGTTTGTCTATAACTTGTAAAGGATTGTTACCAAGAGATTTGATTCTTGAATAGGAACTACATATTTTATTTAAGATAATTCAGTTATGTAAACTTTATCACCAGTTACAGTATAAAAATTTATCCAAATGGCGTTGTGCTCATATCAGAATAGTTAGATGAAAATGATACCACTATGACTTAAAGGTATATATTGTAGAAAGGCATCATTTATATTATTTTGAACTGTTGGTTTCTTCCTCATGTAATTACATATTGTACCCAGCAAATCAATTAAATTTAAAAATTCTTTTAAATTCCGAATACCATTTCCAGAAACTCTGGGGTAACAGGATTCATAAAAAAGAAATAAAAGCAGAAAGATTCATCTTGTAATCCAAATATCAAATAATAGTAAGTAACACAACTGCTAATAACAATAATTATAGTAAAATATGCTATGCTAAACAGGACATATCTTCAAATTTATCATTTATAATGGGAATCTCCGGTCTGTCGCAGCGAAATAAGCACACAATCGCTGATAGATCTCTACTAGTTTTGAGATCCACTATCTCTCTCAGTTCAACCTATACTAACTCCAAAGGACGGGTGAGGAATCCAATTTATTCATTTTTAGGCAATTGTGGTACA
>CM063502.1:85811597-85871597 GCA_032207245.1 Pardosa pseudoannulata | reverse complement strand
AGTAATCTCAGTGAAACCACGTTAGAAGATATATTAATAATTAGAGGCAATTTTCATATGTTAAATAAATAATATATTTTTTACATAATTATTTCAAGGCCAAGTGCACGATGTGAGAGTCAAACGACGAATGTGGGTAATCATGAACCTAGTTGTCAAATGCGATTTTGATAATGGATAACAATGCCAATGCTCGCAGCTCTTATCGTACCTGCTGTTTGTATCAATTCACATAGTGTACCAATTAAAAAAAGAATAAAATCTTCTAAATTTTGATAGAATTACATTTTTAGTACAAATAAGAATATACATAAAATGAAATTATTCATTTGGAACTGAAAAGAAAACAGTTATTTTTGGCGGAGCGAAAACCGGAACTGAACCGAAAACCGTTATTTTTGGCGGAGCGAAAACCAGAACTGAACCGATATTAATTTTTTAGTTGAACCGGAACTAAAACCGGAACAAAAAAAATTACGGTTCGAAGCCCTGATATTATGCAATAAATAAATATATAAACCATTTATAAGTGTTGTTTCATATAAGTACTTTTATTTGGGATTATAAAACACGAAAAATATCATT
This sequence comes from Pardosa pseudoannulata, assembly GCA_032207245.1. Lineage (NCBI taxonomy): Eukaryota > Metazoa > Arthropoda > Arachnida > Araneae > Lycosidae > Pardosa > Pardosa pseudoannulata. The sequence continues at coordinate 85,871,012 of CM063502.1, read as the reverse complement.
CCTGATTGTTTCAAGCAAAATAAGTTTAAAAGTGTATATTTGAAAGTGAAAAATAAATTATATAATTTGCTAACATCTATAGATAGTTGTCAACTAACATCTATAGATAACATCTATAGATAGTTTGATAAGTGTCAAAAACGTAGAAAATCTAAAAAGTCATTCATATATCTTTAAACAGAAGAGGAAAAATAATTCTAACAGCGGGTTTCGATGCGAAACCACTGTTCTTTAAAGGGTTAAGCGTGCATTGTGTTTAATCGTTTCTAAACGTGAATTTATGTAGAAATTATTAACTTTTAAATTCAAACGTGAGTAATAATTCTATAAGTATAGTGCATTATCATTTATTGTAATCAATTTATAATTTCCCTTTCTACGTTAATAAAAATTGGATTTAAACTTCCCAAAATCAACGTATTTTATTTAAATACGAGTATTTAAAAGCGTGCAACTAGGCATTATTTGGTCCCGTTTATAAAACTGTTAACTCAAAAGTTGATTCGTCTAAAGCTAGACGGCCTAATATTTTGTTACTCAAGGTCTAGTGTGATTCGGACCTACAGCTGAAAGATGATACCGAACGGCTACATCCATGTCTCCAGCCCTCAAAACAACTGAATTCATATGATATTAAACTATTATATAGGGATTTAATTTTACCTGAATGATTAATTGAACAAAAAGTAATAAGAAGAATAATATGTAGAACAAATTAGTTTCCATTTATATTAAAGAGTGTAAGATTATGTTTTAAAGCATATTAGCATGTATAGGGAGCATATTATGATGATGCATAGGGAGCAAATTCAATTTTAGATAAAAGTAACAGTTTTATTTAAAATAAACAAAAATATTAAATTTCTAAAATTACTCTAATTTCTCAAGAATACACAATTTCGTTTAAAAAAACTTTTGATTAATTGATATCCTGAATATAAAGCAGATTTTTGCTTTAGCATGTATTGTAGTTTAGATGTCCTAACCCTTAACATGCCACCTGAAGAATATTATTACACGAATATCTATTTCGAATCGCGTAGGATGCGTTTTAAATTTCGGACATAGTCGCAAAACTTTGCAATTTAATCGTCATTTACAAAGTTTTCGAATAATTCAAAATCTCAGGGCTAGAAGCTTCAAACAAGGTGAATGGGAAAGAACAACTATGTTACTGATAGCATAAAACGTTATTGTTTTCAAGGAAATATAGCCTGGCACAGTGTCATGATGAAGAAACCATTCTCACCCAGGCTAAAATACAGATTGTTTTCATTGCGCATCTTCTCTCAAACACCCTAAAAAAGCACTATAAAAATCAACTTTAACATTAGGAGGGAAAAAATCTTCTTGCTTCACTTTTTCAATTTATACCACATTTTGATCTATTTTACTCACGCCTTGTCGCTCTCAGCGATTATCATCTTCAAATGAATAACAGCCACCATTGAAACGCGAGTATCATTCAAAAATCGTTGTCTAATTTAAAGCATCCTCATACTTATGCAAAGTATTTCATTAGTTTTAATTCATTACTGAGATTCAAACATTCAGTCCTAGAGACTGTTTAAAAATTTTAAACAAAGAAGTGAAAAAAAAGTTATAAAGCTGTCAAATAAGTAGATTAGTGCTGCAGGAATGTAACCATTATTTTCTTTTGATATCATTTAAACCAACATAATAGCAGTAATCGCATTCAAGGTCACCTCATATGTATAATTTATTATAACAAAATTAAAGTAGTTTAGATAATTTTTCATCTCACACACTTATGAAATAGAAATATAGTGAAAAATACTTCATTGAAAAAAAGAGATTAAATATTAATAAATTTTATAACTTGCATATCTTTATTTAAACTCATGTCATGTTTTTTTATAAAGTGTGTACAAATAAGGGGAAATATTTTCAAATCAGAAGAAAAAAATAAAAAAGAATACTTTAGGTGCTCATTTTTATGCATATTATTTATACATAAATTGTTTTATACAGGAATGACACATATAAGATTTGTTTACTTTTATCAACCTATTGAAAATATCGTAACTTCAAATAAGAATAACTTTTTAAAACTGTAAAAAATTAATAAATAAATCAGAAAGTATTTTTACTGCCGGCTCTGTTTATACGAATGATGATCCAAATATAAGTTTACGAGTCCGATAATTTTGGAGTATTGTCCGATATAGAGAAATTAGTAGCATGCGGTGTATCACTACAGGTAGTTGTCAACTGAACAGAGATATAGTCCACCAGCAACGCTAATGGTAAAATTAACAAAAATGTGACTCTATTTGAAAACTCACATCAAGATGAAATCCATTCAGCTGTTCAGTGGAAAAAACATGTAGTCGTGTATGAAATTCACCAGCAGCTGGCAGAGATTTAGGGAAAGAGTGTAATATCCCGTCAGTATGTTACAGAATGGTGTTGAATGTTTGTGGTCGGGAGATTATTGGTTGCTGCAATATCATCAGCAAACCTTCTTACTGCTCGATATTCGGAATGAATATCACATCTATCCTTACTTGAAGAAGCACTCAAGAGGCTGACAATTTGCTTTAGAAGAGGAAGTACAACAGTTTGCTACAATGTCGTTGAACATACAAGGACAGCGTTATGGGAACATTCAAACTCATCCCATTAGGCGAGAAGTTCCTAAATCGATATGGAGACTATGTTGAAAAATAAACTCGTGTAGGCACTATCATTTTGGATGTGCTTAATATATGAAATAAAATACATACGTTTATCATTCGTAACGTTAATTTTTTATCACCCTACGTATTGCTACATAAATCTAAACAATGGGAGAAGTTGCATACATTAATTAAATTAGTAGTATTTTCCATCCAAATTTTAAGTTATCAGACACAGCTTCCGTTGAATATAGTAATGGTATGTGATTTATAAAATAATTTATCAGTACTAACTAACTCGTAATATTTATCTTTCATCATGCCATGACAAAAGTAAAATATTCAAAAGTTTTTTTCATTACTTTTAGCTTATTAAACATTTTTCACTCATCATATTTCCAATAGCAGTTACTCTAATGAATAGAAATCCTTTATCAGAATCAACTTTCAGAAGGTAATTTTAGACATCATTTTTCCTTTATCACTGTTCAACAATCGTTTTTACAAAATAAGTAACAACAAATATCATAGAAATTATTAGTCTTTTTTTCATGTTTTCTAAATTTTGTTTATATTATAAAAATTATTTACTTATGTATAAAAATGGAGTAATATTATTCTGAAAATTATGAAATAATATAATGAAAATGGAGAACTAGCTTGGAACAAAATTCAGATCCTAAAACTTTTCTACGATTCATAATTTAATAGAATATAGCCAGATAAAATGATTTATACTTTCCATAAAATTTCTATTTTAAAATAATACAACCCTTAGAAGAAACCAATTTAGCATTACAGAAATGTGTTCGCTTACCGTCTTAAAAAAGTAAAGTTATTTTCTACATTTTTTCCCTTTAAAAGCATAAATCAAGGCATGTACTTTTTTATTGAAAGTTGACCTACATTTGAAAGAGTCGCAAGATTTATTAAATATTAAATGGTATTCCTGTTTTTCCAATATTCTATGTAGATTGTTAATAAGTATTTTGATTTTTAATATTTGAACTTATACTTTTGTTTCAATATAAAGCATATATGTTTAAAAAATAAATTTAATTTTATGAATTCACCATGTTATAAGTCACTGAAATGTAAGGGAAATAAATGTTTATAAATATAATATTTATATATGTATTTATTTTAATAAAATTTTATAAATGTATTTTTAATGAAACTTAAGTTACGTCAATTTTAAGCCTAAAAAAGGCTTCAATTGTTTTATTGAAAGTTTACCTACACTTGAAAGATTCCTAAGATTTATTAAATATTAAATGGTTTTCCTGTTTTTCCAAACTTCTACGTAGATTGTTGATAAGTATCTTGATTTTTAATATTTGAACTTATACTTTTGTTTCAGTGTAAATAATATATGTTTAAAAAATAAATTTAATTTTATAAATTCACCATGTTTTAAGAGAAATTATGAAGTCACTGAATTGTAAGGAAAATAAATGTTTATAAATATAATATATATATATATATATATATATATATATATATATATATATATATATATATATATATTAATAAAATTTTATAAATGTATTTTTAATGAAACTTAAGTTACGTCAATTCTAAGCATAAAAAAGGCTTCACTTGTTTTATTGAAAGTTTACCTACACTTGAAAGATTCCCAATATTTTTTAAATGTTTAATGTGATTAATGTTGTTTCAAATTTCAGTATAAATTATTAATCATTGTTTTGATTTCTAAAATTTGAATTTATACTGTTGGTTTGTTGTGAAAGATTATTGCTTAAAATTTAAACTTGTTTTAATTAATTTACCATGTAATAAAAGAAATCAAGAAATCAAAGAAATGCAAATTACATTAGCATTTATATAAGTTTTGATATTGTAGTCAATATTTAATTATAAGAAATTGATTCAGTAATAAAATTTGAACAGTTTCAGAGGTAATTATTTGAGGTTAATTTAAAATGTGTTAACTCCTACAAAGAGAGAAACGAATATGTTTCAAATATACATAAAATGTAAGTAAATAAATTTATAATCTTACAGAAACAGTTTTTAGTGGAAAAGAAAATTATCTTAGTCATTCATTTTGCATTTAAGTATCATTCCCTTTGACATGTGAATACTTCAAAATAGATTTTCCACGTGAAATTCGTAGGTTCTCTTATTACATAGCATACAAACTATGCAATGACCTACTTCCAGCAAAATTCAGTCGAAATTGTCGTACATGTTATTTTGTTTATGCAAATTAATTTACTTATTCATAAAAGCTGTTACGCCTACCTTGTGTTGATAATTTACGTCTCTTAGAAAAATAATTTATGTAACATAAATAATCCTGAGTGATTGTATAATACGAAATAAAAATACATATAAAATGATAAATAAAATTATTTATAGTTAATTTAAATATTTCTGCTCCAACTAGTGAATTTTAGAAAGAAACCATTGCTTCAATTTTTTGTATGAGTCTAATAACTATCCACAATTGTGTAGACCCATCCGTTTTCAGAACGCTATTATTCACATGCCGAGTTCATGTCTATCGTTAGCAAATCATACTAGCGTGTGCACTATACTGACAATTGTAAAAAGGTGTTGACTCAGCTGTCGCATAGTGGTCAGAAAGACCCATTTTATCTTTCAAAAGCAATAGCTTTCAGGAAAACTTAGAGAGGATCTTAGTATCTTAAGCTTGTGTAGGAATAATCCACCAAGTAAGTTACCTGGAACTCTATCGTTACACGTTTACGAGGTGAGAGGTTATTTGGGAATAGTTGAAAAATGGGCCTCTATTAAGTTGTAAATATTAAAGTTCTGTAAAAGTTGAAAAAATGACTATTATATTCGGTTTTCTATAAATTAATATAATATTTATGGTTTTCCTCTTTCATTGAAAGTTGAAAAATCTTTATTTGTTGTTTGTGTTGTAGCTAAACTGTCCAGGATAAAAAAAAGTTTGAGAATACATAAGTTTTAATGATTGTGTTTTTTATAGCACTCCAATTTTGAGCAACACTGCGTAAATTTTCAAGATTATATAAATTTTTAAACTATATTATGTTATTTTAGGCATATACGAGACAGTGAGCATTTAGATGGACAAAATCTGATTTAAAATACGATATTTTTACTTCATTTAGGTATAAAAGATTAAAAAATTTTGAGAAGCAAAATCAGTGTAACAAAAGATAATGCCTTATAACAAATATAATTAATGACGAATTTTTACTCAAAATTTCTTTAAATAATAAGCTTTTTAAAACTTTATGAATATTAGAAACACTCCATGTGCATTTTTAGATGTTATATTTCTCAGAAATTTATAGACTCTCTCCTATGTATATAAAACAAAATTTATTTAAATATATTGTTTTTTGAAAAATTTTGGAGTAATTAACAACTAATTACTGTTTTCATTTTAATTTAATTATTTAGCATAAAAATATAAACTATAAATACCTTTATTATAACATAATTAAATTAACATAATTAAATCAGAAACATTGCTTAATTAGTTGTTATAGATCATTGTATAATTAAAAATTTAACTACATCAAATTTATCACTTGATTAGTGAAATTTCGAAATTAACTTTTACATTTCTTTCATAAAATAATGTAATATTCATATCATACACCATAATTTGAAAGTCGCGTTATACTGCTTTCATCTTGAGTTTAAAAATTTTGTACATTCATAGGGATTAAGTTTCAATATTTTGAGTCAAAAGTTAACGGAAAATAAACAATGATCTAGTCTGTTGTATTTAAAAATTTCACTTTAGTCTAGAACATTTTTGACGATAAATAATGACACAAATAAGATTAATAAAAATTTCATGATTCAAAAGGAGGAATTTTTACATAAGGAAATGTATTCAAATTTTGAAATGTAATAATTTTCTAATGTACAGCACTGAAATCGTGGCAGACTACTTAGCTGTTACTAAATATTATTTTGTTTATTCGTATATCATATAGAAACACAAATACTTTTATGTTTAAATTTAGTTTAATAATATTTTCTTCAATGAATCGTTCGTATTTGAGATTCAGAAATAAATTCAAAGTATTAAACTTTATAAATCCTGAAAATATATTTTGTTACAAAACATAAATTTTCTTCGTTATTAAGACTAAGAATACTTTAAATACTCGTTTCACTTCTTTTGAATCATGTAATGAAACATTCCATTTGGGAACTGAAGATAGAACTGGATAAACTTGATCTGAAGCCGTCTAGACATGCTAATGCATAAAACAAATAAGTCATACTATTATGAATTTCCTTAATCCTTACATTAATGAAGTAGATCTATTCAATCCATAAACCACAAAAGGTATTATCGTAACCGTACATTTTCCCTGACATTCGTTTAGAAAATTATTCGTTTCTGAATATTCCTTGAAATTAAGGAACAAATGAGTATTTTAAATTAGAGATCTGCAAAACGTTGTTTAATGAGATCATTAAATAAATGCTTTGTACTTTTCAGTCATTAAAGCTTTATTATTGTTTAGGTCTGAATTATGTCTATTAAGTATTAATTATGATATACTTTTATATAAAAGAAAGGATTTAAAAAATTTAATGTTGTGAAAGGCATGCATTGATTTAAAGTTATATCTCATTTTGCTTGTCATCTGAATATACACTTACAGTAGAAAAAGAGTAAAAATATTTTAATCGGTACGCAAACTCATTATTAAAGGTTTATTAAACTAAAGGCCATTAAAGGTTTATTATTGTTTAGGTCTGAATTATGTCTATTAATCTCTATTAAGTATTAATAACAATATACTTTTATAATGATTTACTACAAAATAAATACGTTAAAAATTCAATATTGTGGAAAACATGCAATAATTTAAAGTTATATCTCATTACAGATGTAATCTGATTATACACATACAATAGAAAAACATAAAAAATGTTTTGAATGTGTAAGAATACGCATTATTAAAGGTTTATTAAACTAAAGGTCATAAGAGGATTATTATTGTTTAGGTCTGAATTATGTTCATTATTGTCTGTTAAGTATTAATTACGGTATACTTTTATAACTATTTAGCACAAAAAAGTACATTAAAAAATCAATGTTTTGAAAAGCATGCAATAATTTAAAGTTACATCTCAATTTACATGTGATCTGATTATACACATACAGTATAAAAAAATTAAATATGTTTTGAATCGGTACGCATAAGCATTATGGAAGATTCATTAAACTAAAGGTCATTAAAGGTTTATTATTGTTTAGGTTTAAATTATTTCTATTAAGCATTAATTATGATATACCTTTATAACTATTTAGCACAAAAGAAAGACATTAAAAAATTCAATGTTGTGAAAGGCATGCATAAAATCAAAGTTATATCTCATTTTACATGTGATCTGCTTATACATATACATTAGAAAAAGGTTAAAAATGTTTTGAATAGGTAAGCATACGTATAAAATCTTAGAAATTTAAAATTACATAACAATATCAACAGAATTTTTTGTAAAAAAGACTGAAAGTTTTAGAATGCTTTGACCAAATTTTAATGTTAAATTACTTTACACAAATCTAAAATCTTATTTAACCGAACAAATTCAAAATTCTATTCCCAATCTAACAATTTCTATAGAATTTTAATTATCAAATATCTGAATTTATAAAATTAAATAATATTTCAAGCTCATAAATTTATAATATTCAAGTCATGGGAATTACACATTTTGAAGGAAAATTTAAACAATGTAGTAATTTTGAATGCATAACTTCATGGCATCAATGTATTATATACTATAGAATTTTAGTATTTCGTAAAACATAGCTTATGAAAACAAGCATGTAAAACAATTACCTTTAATATTCTCAAAACTGTATAAAGAAATAGGGGTTAAAAACAATAAATTTAAATTGAAAAAATGGCATTTCGAATAGCGAATTTTCAAGAATTAACACATACTGCTGCCCCATATTTATTAAACTAATCTATTTATTACAATAACTTAAATTTGTTTTTCTCTTTAACAGCGCACAGCATGGTAAAATATAATACCATATATATTATCCTGTCGGTGTTGATTGACATCGTAAGTTTTATTCGTAATCCTAAGGTTTTTAGATCATTAGAGAGAAATAAAGAAGATGAACTGATAATTACTTGGAAACTTGATGTTAGATATGATCTTTATAATACGAAATTTTACAAGGAACTCATATCATTGACTCATTCTCATTAAATAATCAGTTAACTACAAAGTTTTGAGTACAATTGTAAATCTATCAGATGAGAATATATCATGTTTACATAGATAACCAAATATATTTTGCTGTTGATTTTGATTGACACAATAATACGTTATATATTTAAATAATTCAGAAAGAGATAATTGGTATAATTGGTAATTAGTTTTATCAATAATGTATCATATAATCCTTAGGATACGAATCTCCTTCTTCAAAAATATATTTAAAATATTAACATTCCCATAATCTTGTATCAGGGTAAAAGAAACAATTTTATGCAAAATGTTGAAACAGATTATAAAAAAAAGGTTTTTTTCATTTCCTCTCTTCTTTAGTAGCTTAGGTAGGAGATATGAAAAATACGAAACTTCAAGGGAAATATTGAATAACAATATGTTCTGCAGCCGTGAATTATATTTGATGTTCTAAATTTGGAATATTTTCTTTTACTAAAAATATATTGTTACGAAAAACAATGTGTTATTTGTAGGAGCTTATGTATTTTTCATCATTTGACAAAGAATGCTTTTGGGTAAAAATTTCTTTGAACTTTAAATAAAAATACGCATAGCATAGTCATTAATCGTTCTTCTATATAAAAATATTGCAAAGAGATTTTTCTTATAAAATGATGTTTTTTTCTCTCTTTTATGTTATCTCATTTGTATGGAGGATCTCACTGGATATGTGCATAAAATTAAATAGAAAATATCCCACAAAATTTGTACAACCTATAATTTTTGTTATTTGTAATTTATAAAGTACTTAAAATTAAAAAAAATAATATTTAATAATCTACACCGTAGTGCTATTCCGAAGTCACCTCTTTAAGTGAACTGTTAGTGTAGTATTATAAACTTAAAACATAATTGTTAGACATAATGTTAGAATCAATAAACTTCTCTCATATATAATGATATTTTAATCTAAAATCCAACATAATTAGAAGTCTGTCTTAAAATAATTTTAGTGTTGGTCTATCCTTTTATAGCAACACATAACGAATAATCTTTGTTCTATCAAAAAAACACCAAATTAATTCAATACAAAAAACACCAAAATTAATTCTTACTGACGCCACTCTTCTTATAAAATGCTTATGTTTATGCAAACTTGCTTGTGTATATTAATTTATGTATATTGTTTATGTGCATTTGTTTTAAGCATGTTATGTATTAATCCACCTTTACGATATTGGTTTAATATTGTTAATAACTCTTAAGTTAACCAACCCTGCAGTCACTAGATTTATTCCCAGGCATTAGTATTATTTGGAAATACATATGGCACCCTACCTGCAACGTAGTTTATCTATTATTAATTGTAAATTACTATTTTCTGTTATTATTATTATTATTATTATTATTGGTCTGTATTCTCCTGATTCCTTTATTTCCATAACATTGCATTTTCATTGTTATACTTAGCACATATATAGAACGTATCTCAGAAGATTCCTTACTGAATGAGCGTTTTCACTGCTTTTAACCCTCTGACTGCTCTTCCCGCGATTTTCAAGGGCAGTTTCTCTTGTTTGAAAAAGTAGACCGTAGCACTCCAAAACCAAACCAAAATCCATGGGCAGTTCAGATGTAGCAAAATTTTTCTCATCCCGCGATTTTCGCGGGCATGTGTGTTTCTTCCTTTTTTAAGAAGCACATTTCTTCTTTTCACCGTTTAACCAGTGGAATAAATTATATACAGTATTAGACATTTAATTAGGTAATAAATTTAATTATATGACTAGAACTATAGTTATATTCGATAATAGAATTATGGATAGTATGCTTATCTATACTTAAACTATGCAACAAAAAATAAGCAATTTTTAAAGACATCTCGGTTTACAAATTGAGTAGTCAGAGGGTTAACTTCGAAAGTAAATCAGCTTATTTTTTATTAATCCTATTTATTTTTTATTATTTTATATATTTATTTCTTGTTTTTCACTATTATATATTTATATCTATTTTTTTTAATTTTAAATTTTGATATTCACCTTTGTGACCGGGGTAAATTCTTCCCCAGGACAGTACTTGCAAGCCGTACACCCAATAGGGTAGTCTCCTCCCTGAGGGAGCTCATTATAAAATGTTTTATATAACTAGTTTCTCTTCCTCCAAGTCATTAAGCGTCCCCTCGTGAATAACTATTAAGTACCCTGATTGGCTGGCTAACACACATACAACGGGGTTTTTTGTGTACGTTTTTGTGTACGTTTTAACGGGGTTTTACGGGTGTACGTTTTCGTTTGTTTGTTTGTTTTTATTCCAGAAGCCTTCGGGAGATTATGCTATAATCAATTATATTTTTCCCAAATTATTTATTTTCTCATTCCACTACAATTTTACTACATCCAAGCCAATAAAATTTTATTTATACAGGAAATAGCAAGGAAATTTTACTATAAATAAAATTTAATTCTAATAATCAGCTGTAAACCACCATAAACTGCAAGAGCACCTGCATTATGAAGTCATTTTCTCCAAATCCTCAGGTCCAAAGAGGGTGTACGTTTTTGTTTGTTTGTTTATTTTTTATTCCAGAAGCCTTCAGGAGATAATGCTATAATAAATTACATTTTTTTATTCCCAAGTTCCTTGTTTTCTCATTCCACTACAATTTTACTTATGACTGCATCCAAGCGAATAAAATTTTATTTACAGAAAATAGAAAGGAAATTTTACGGCAAATAAAAATTAATTGTAATAATCAGCTGTTAATGATCATAACCTGCAAATGCATCTACATTTTAAAGTCGTTTCTTCCAAATCCTACAACAAATTCTGTAAAGTATTTTCGTGTAGCGATATAAAGTATCATTATAATATAAAATATTATTTCTCCTATTTATTTTATACTTGTAGTTCTCACAATAACCAATTTGGCTTGCAAGTTCCAATATTGATGTAAAATGTATAAAAATTTATAATATATAAAAATTTATCCTAATTAGTAATTAAACTATTTTAGCAAGTTTTAATTCTACATTGTACTAAAAATGCCTCCATCCATAGTGTGCAACCATCATAATTTCACTAAATTAGACACACATACTCACACATTTGTGTGCCTGTCTGTAAAAGAGAGAGTGATATTGAACATTTATGTATATTAGATAATAATTCTCTGTTTCCATAATAGAATTGAAACTAATAAGTTAAAAGGAAACAAAACAACATAATTAACAATAAAAAATCTTTATTTGGAGGAAATGTTTTAATATGACAGTTTGCAGTGAAATCAGTGTGTTATTTTTATAGGAATTTTGAGACAAAAGAGGAAATTATTCTTCGCATGAAGTATTATTTTAGTAATTGATAATCCTTAAGAAATGGATAAATAAACCCCCGAGCTAAAACCTAATAAGTGCAAGAAAAATAAGAGTGAATCCAACATTACACATGAATTCGCTTTATACGCTTCAAGAATGTAATGAAATGAGCCACTAACTGTTCATAAAGCAATGGATAAGGAATTTAATGATCTTTAGGATATTTTCTACATCACGATAGATAAATGGTATTTCTTCTCCGTCCCTGAGAAGATCGGTTGTCGTTCCACACGATTAATACCTGGATCTGAAGTGGTAGATAAGAAAAGAAGTATTAAGGGTATATTTCGATAAAGACAAGGGGTTAGTTACTCCTCTATTTGTTCTCCAGAATAAGTTAACGCTTTATTGTATAGAGAATGCAGATATCAATAAAGAATGGCTAACTGCATGGGAATTGTTGCGTATAAGATTATAAATAATGAATTTTTAATGTGTGAGCTATCTATTAACAAATGTTTTTCAAAATACGATCAACATTTAATTTTATTTGGCTAACTTATAATATACTCTAACAAAATGTAATTATATATATATATATATATATATATATATATATATATATATATATATATATATATATATATATATATATATATATATATATATATATATATATATATGTATATATATATATATATATATATATATATATATATATATATATATATATATATATATATATATATATATATATATATATATATATATATATATATATATATATATATATATACATATATATATATATATATATATATATATATATATATATATATATATATATATATATATATATATATATATATATATATATATATATATATATATATATATATATATATATATATATATATATGAATATATATATATAAGAATATATATATATACATATATATATACATATATATATATATATATATATACATATATATATATATATATATATATATATATATATATATATATATATATATATATATATATATATATATATATATATATATATATATATATATATATATATATATATATATATATATATATATATATATATACACTTACTAGACCACTAAATGAAGCTTTAAATACTGCGTTAAAAATTAATTATATTTTCTTGCTTACTTAAATATTCAAGAAATCATCTATCTATGTTATAATTTTATTTTAATTAATATTTAAAATAAGTTTTAAGCCTTCCTATTCACACTTGGTCGTGAAGACTAATGATTACCATTTTTGTACGTATTTCAAAAGGAAGCATTTTCAGGGTTAAAAGGTACATTTGACAGTTTACGGGCTAACACTTTAACTTAGTAAAGCATGTCATTAACTATTTATCGCAGCTTATTTATTTTATTCATCAGAAATAACTAACTTTTGAGTTATATTAAAACTAAATAATGTAAATATAATAAAAATTGAATTTTTATTTCAATTTGAATGTAATACTACGACTTAGATGTAATTAATTTAGTTATGCTATAGATAAATATACCAGAATGAAACAAAACTTCTCAATTTTATGATCATGTTTTTCCTCTACAACACATATTTTAAGAATTACAATGCATAAATACAGTAACCGTAAAAAAACCGTATTATGCTTTTAGGTAATTTTAAATTCGTATACATTGTCCTTTAGTTCCAATGCATAGGTAAATAGTACAGATAAGAGATTAGCTTAATACAGATAAGAGATTACTTGAGAGAAAGGAAGAGAGAGTGAGAGAGACTATTTTTAAGGTTTGTATTAATTACAGTGTTTTCAAATATTAATTACACTATTATTTTGATGAAGTTTCACTTTTTATTTTTCTTTCTTCTTTTTAAAAATAGACTTAGTTTTATATTTAAATAAATAGGAAGAAATATTAATGAAAAAATATTAGATATGCCAAAAGTATAGTCATTACTGATTTAAATGTGCATAAAATTCCTTACTGTTGGTTTTGAAGAAATGCAATGACAAGAATAAAATATATGATTAAATATACTTAAAAGCTCATACCCTTTACATTACGAACTTTCTAAACTATTCTTGCTTCCCTGATTTAACATAATTAATTCCATAAACAAGATAAAATTCTCTTACCACAATCCTATACCTACATTGGAAGCAATCCCCTGAATTACACGAAGTAGCGTCTTTTCAGAAATAGCTAACACTATTTTCAAGTGATCTATTGTTATGTGCTACCAGTCGTGTGCAAATAACTACTCTAATGAAATAAGAGTGGAAGGTTGATTTGTTTACTATCTAATTAGATACCGAGCACAAAAATTTCGAGATGATTACATTATTTGTATTTGGGTCATTTGCATTCAAAAATTCATTATAATTTAATAAAGGAATCTGTGTTTATGTAAAGAAATAACTCGTTTTTGATACAGAACAATGAACAAATATTTACATTCAAAATACAATGTTCTTCACAATATTTGGTAGTACTACAACATTAGAGTATAAATTCTTTAGAATCTATAAATTATTTCAATGCATATCGAATTAAAAATTGAAAAAGCGCGAGAAACCTACCCATTTTAGTATTAAAAATTTAACGTATAGTGACAATCATAAAATATTTATAAGTCGTAATATGCAATAATTAGATCAAGATTTAAAATTTTATGAAGCTTCTAGATTTGGTTGGTAAAGTATGCTAACAATGTAAAAAATATGAAATAAAACAAAAAAATGTTAAACCTTAAATTATATTTACACGTGACACATCATGTAAAGTTTAAATTTCTACAACTATTGCTTTATTCGAATTACTGCAGGTAAAATGGTATCATAACACTCAGAAGAAATTTCAGTTTAATATATAATTCTCAATATTTCAATATTTACAAATGTGTAAATTTAAGAAAAATTTTCATTTGCAAATTTTCATCCCGTTGACAAAAAAAGTAGAAAATAAACTAACACCAACAAATTTAATAATTCAAGAATGCACAGTGGAACTCAGTAAAATTTGCTTACACACATATGTATATGTATATATATATATATATATATATATATATATATATATATTATATATATATATATATATATATATATATATATATATATATATGAAATATTGATAAAGATAAGAAATAGAACTTAAATCGCATATGCTTAAGAAAATTCAATATTTACATAGAAAGGGAATGTTGTTACCTAAGTCATAACATGCATATTTGTCTAAGTAAAATATTAATTTTACAATATATAATTTTTAAAAAATATATATATTTTTATTCTGTATATAAAATATAATTTAATCATTTAGTTTATAGACATTTTTAAAAAGAAAGCGTGATAAAGTGTACGAGTATGTATATATGCAAGGAAAATGATACACGTTATATATTAGTTATTTGTATAGAATGATTGGCTTCATTACACTGTGCTTCCACGTCCACATACATTTATTTGTGACTCAGATAATGTCCTAGCAATGATATATTGTTTATTTTACACTAAGCACAGTGTTGGAACTTTTAATATTATTGGTCCAGGAAATATATTTCCCTCTGTTACAAGTTTAGGGTAATATTAAATGAAGAATATTTGCTTTACATAAAACCCTTTATCCTTTTATGGTCACCGAATCTTTTATACAAATCTATACTAAACTAATGTGCTCTAACCCTAACCCATTACTGAATTTTGTTAGGTAAATATTATAAATTATCAATACTTCAAGTAGAAAATAAATTAGAGTATGGAAAGAAATTTAAACATGAAATAATATTAATTTATGTATAAAAAGTAATGAATGTATAGACATGCAATATATATTCAGTAGCAGATATATACAAAATAAAATAGAGAGATTACAATATCCTCTGTAGTATTTAAACCCTGGTTGTCGATGTTAAATTTAAAACATAAAATTTTAAATATATTTTACATTAGATAACATACAAGACGAAAATATCTATATAACAACATAATCTTCTCGTACGGTAAAATATCATTTAATTAAAGAAATAATAAAAAAAACTAGGCAAAAGTGTACTTGTATTTTCTTGAATTATCAGATCTTTCATTGAAATAAGTTATTTAATATACGAACCCTAACCTATTTTCTAAAAACTAAGGTATCTTGTTTCCAATTAAAATTCAAATTTGCTTCTCTGGGGCATACTTCCTTCATTTCACGTAAAACAAAATATTTTAAGTAGCGTCTGAGCTATGTGTTTTACTTTTACATTTTTTCATTCAAAACTAAGAAACAAGAAAAACGCAGGTAGAGGAGTATTAGCTTCTTCTTTTACAGTATAAAACATACAAGTAATCAGGGTTTATTTTATTATAGAAATATTATATAAAACTAATGATTAAAAATATTTTTCTTAGACTCGAAAAATCTTTCTTAACGTATTCATTAGAATAGAACATATTTATCGTATTATCAGTAATATGTAAACTGCTTAAATTTACTCTTTATTAAGTTCAAAAAAGATGTATTAGAAGAATAGTTAAAGGCTTTATATTAGATACTAAAAATGCTACAATAGCTGGGAGGGAAATGTTAGCAATAAATTGTTTCCATTATATTTCTCTGAATATTTCATTAAATAATATAGTAAGAAAACTAATAATACACAGAAAAATAGAAAGAAATATTGTTGTTAGTTAAAGAATAAATCAAAAAGAAGCAAATGTAAGAAGTTTATTTCCCCCCAAAAAAGCTACCAACGAAATAAAATCCTTCCTTTTTCAGAATGGGTTGGATAAAAACCGCATAAAATAGTATATAATTTCTGATTTAAGATATCTTTTGACGTTTTTATAGCAATTAAAATAAGCACAATCTAGAAGAGTTATTAATATTCTTAAATGCGACTGTAGTTCCAAGAGCTTTAGTAAAATGGAGAAATTAGTCTTCATAAAAGAAAAGTTTTTATATTATGGTGTTGATGTTGCTTCTTAAATACGCATCATAACTTACGTTGATTTTACTACTAAACTAAGAAAAAGCAAAAAGAAAGACAAAAAAGAAACTTTATAGGAATTTTTATTTATTAATTTAATGCATATGGGGTAAACCATATTCTTTTTTGCATCTAAAAAGTCTTAATAAGCAAGTTTTCAGCATTCCATACTGACATTGTTTTACAAATTATAAAATTAATAATTCATTTTATATTCATTTTAAATAAATGTTTAATACAGCCTCTTTAACTTAAAATAATGTACACTTCATGTAATCTGTAACGAGGTACAGCTAGGATATTGGAAATTGGAAATGAAAGAATTTATAACAGTATAACTTAATATAATTATCACTTTTGATTTTACTACGAAACTAAGAAACATAGAAAAGAAAGACAAAAAAGAAACTTTATAAGAAATTTTATTTATTAATTTAATGCAAATGTGGTAAACGATATTCTTTTGTGCCTCTAAAGTCTTAATAAGCAAGTTTTCAGCATTCCATACCGACATTGTTTTACTAATTGTAAAATTTATAATTCATTTTATATTAATTTCAAACAAACAGATATAAGAGTAAGATTGACATGGATTGCGTTTAATACTGCCTATTTAACTCATAATCTACCCTACATGTAATCTGTAGCTAGTGACACTTTTGATTTTACTACAAAACTAAGAAACAGCAAAAAGAAAAACAAAACAGAAACTGTATAGGAATTTTTATTTATTAATTTAATGCAAATGTGGTAAACAATATTCTTTTGTGTATCTAAAAAGTCTTAATAAGCAACTTTTCAACAATCTATACTGGCATTGTTTTATAAATTGTAAAAATTATAATTCATTTTAAATAAACAGATATAAGAGTAAGTTTGATACGGAATATGTTTTATACAGCATCTATAACTCAAAATAATGTACCATACATGTAATCTGTAACGAACTACAGCTAGAGTATAGGAAATGAACTGAAAGAGTTTTTGACATAACTTATATAATTATCTATAACTTATATAATTATCACATTTAATTTTACTACGAAACTAAGAAACAGCAAAACGAAAGAGAAAAAAGAAACTTTATAATAATTTTTATGTATTAATTTAATGCAAATTGGGCAAACGATATTCTTTTGTGTATCTAAAAAGACTTAATAAGCAACTTTTCAGTATTCCATACTGACATTGCTATACAATTTGTAAAATTAATAATTCATTTTATATTCATTTCAAATAAACAGATATAAGAGTAAGATTGATACGGAATGCGTTTAATACATCCTCTTTAACTCAAAATAATGTGCCCTACATGTAATCTGTAACGAGTTACAGCTAGAGTATTGGAAATGAGTTGAAAAAATTTCTAACAGTATAACTTATATAATTATCACTTTTTATTTTACTACAAAACTACGAAACAACAAAACGAAAGACAAAAAAGAAATCTTACAGGAATTAATTTTTATTTATTAATTTAATGCTAATGGAGAAAACAATATTCTTTTATGCATCTAAAAAGTTTCAATAAGCAACTTTTCAGCATTCCATACTGACATTGTTTTACAAATTGTAAAATTTATAATTAATTTTATATTCATTTTAAATAAAGCGAAATAAGAGTAAGATTGATATGGAATACGATTGATACGGAAATTGTAAAATTTATAATTTATTTTATGTTCACTTTAAATAAATAGATATAAGGTTAAGATTGATGCGGAATACGTTTAATACATCCTCTTTAACTCAAAATAATGTACCCTACATGTAATCTGTAACGGGTTACAGCTATAGTATTGGAAATGAATTGAAAGAATTTCTAACAGTATAACTTATTATCACTTTTAACCCGTGAGGACATGTGCTAACTGCAGTTAAATGAGAACACGCGCCGAATAAGGTCAATAGCAACATTTATCTGCCAAATACGAACAAAATTGCATTTCTTTTGATGATGAACAGAAAAAATGTATTTCGAAAAATATTTTACTAAAAGTTTAAAATGTATTTTGGGTTATTTGAAATAATATTTTTAAAAGTATTTCAGAAAGTAGATCTCTCCTCCAAACATAAACAGTAAATAAAAATTTCAAAGTGTATGGGTATACACTGGGTCTTTGAAGACCGTATCTATTAAAATTATCTCATTCTGAGATAAAACATACAGAGAAAATTTTGGACATGCATGTTATTGGGGTCTAGAAGATATATAAGATAGCTACTGAAAATGTGGGAAATTTTTATTGGGGGATTTTTTGTGGAATGGTTTTTAACGCTCATGCCTCTGAGGCCCGGAACATATCCTAGCGAGTTAACTGAACAAAATGCATATTACAATTTCATGAATCAAAATTTTTACCACGAATATCACAAGTGTCTTTGATGATATTAAGATAGAATTTCCTTAACGCTGGCAGTATCCAGGAAACCAAACAGTGTATAAAAATTGGGATCTGAAAGATTGATTGAAAGAAAATGAGCAATAGAACTATCTGCTCTCTTAGATTGTTTTTTTAAAATTATTATAATTAATGAAAGTATGTTTCACTGAATTACATTTTTTCCAATAGCAAAGCCGAATTTTTGCAATTTATTACTTTTTTATTTGAATTTTCTCTAGCATTATAATGCTTATTAGCATTACTATTTATACTGACAGCCAAATTAATTTATACAGGATACAAAATAATTATTACTCTTATGAAATAAGAGAAATATGCAGACCTTAAATTTTAATATCATTTATAAAAATATAAAAGTAATTTTGGATCAAAGTGGATCAAAGATCACCACAGAAAAATAAAGTACTGAACCGATATGGTAACTAGAGCATTGACATTATGAGATTTCCATACATTAAAAATAACTGTATTCTATGTTTAAAAAAATGAAAATTTAAGTCACCATAGATTTGTAGCAAGTTCGGTGGTGTGCAACTGAAAATGAAACGGTAACAAATATGTCATCTACTCAACTCTGAAAAACAGTTGAAAAAGCAATAAGCTGCTTGTCGTTAGAGTTCGTGCGTTTTAATATCACTGCTGTTCAAGTTCTTGAAGTCATTCAGATTCATAGTCACCACAGAATAGGGGAAAGTATGCCGAAGCAATTCAAAGGTAACCAAACCTAATTTGCACAAGAAAATCTGAATTGTAATTTTGGCTTCAACTTTTTAAATTACCCAATTTTTTTTCTGAATAAATGCATATTTATACGGTATTAATTATTCTGCTTCCATTAACTGTACATTTAATTACTCTTAATATTCTGTAAAACTTGGTTATTTGCCAGAATTTTAAGCATTATTTTTTGTAATTTTTTATTCTACTTTTTTTTGCCTTTACAAACTTGTAACTTTGATTTTTTCCTTAATTTTACTTTTGTACTTTATCGCAAATGAATAAAACTTTTGGAAGTGAACAATAATTCTGACATATTTAGTATCGCTATGTCATGGGGCCATGCTGCAATTAATTCAAAAGTGCAAAGATTGAAATATTTGTATATTTTTAATAACTGTAAACATTATTGTATTATTACTTTGCCATCTTAATACTTTATTTTGAGAGAAAATAAAACGGTTAGTTGAAACTAGAAAATTCCTTTGCTTTATCTTAAAGCTATTGAATAACTCAAAAGTTAATTCGTGGAAAACAACGGCTTATGTTAATCAAAAATGAATGTTAGCAAATACTTAACTTATATTTTGTAATATTCTTTCCATATTAGAGAAAAATCTTTTTTCCATAATTTAAAATTTAAAAATTTTAAGTATATAAAATTATATAGTTATTGTTGAAAATATAATAAATTAGACGACACAATATTAAACATTTATAGTTTCTTTGCTATTGATATTAATCGACGAAAAAGAAGGGTTTCAATTTTTATTTACTTTTGCGACATGTAATATTTATTTTATAAAATACTCTACTAACTACCTAAAAATTATTATACTACTACCTATAATACTATACGTCCTATATATAACCTATTATACTAAATATAATACTATACTAACTACCTATTAATGTATTATTGAGTTATGTTTAACACTGATTATAACCCTTAGTTGTAAAGATAAAAAGATTTATTTGTTTTTTGGTACATACAAATGATTATATTATGAATTTAGCATAATAAATGATACTTTTATCTCCAAACATTGAAGCGATTAAGAAAAACTAGGACATTACAAAACATTATCGAAATACTGCCCAGTTTTCTCTAGAGGATAAACTAATTTCCGGTCCTCTTGTTTAACGGAAAAGGGAAAAATACTAAACATATGAAGCTTTTAAGAAAATGAAAAATATAGAACTGCAGATATAAATATCACTGAAAAAAATACTTCTCTTTCATTTTTAGATGACTTTTTTTTGGAACATCTATAAAAATTATATTTGCTAAAAATTTGGTACTTTAAAAACATTAAAATTTTAGCATTTAAAAAGCAAAAAGCATAAATATAAATTTTACACTGTTACATTTAATTTCATTAATAGTAGACCGGTAATTAGTTAATATAAGTAAAAGAAATGTTTATAAATACGAAAAAACTGGATTTAAAAATGGTAAACATTTAGATTTATCTAGAAGTATACACTAATTAAAGTAGTATATTTTCTCTATTCACAAGTCCTCTTATTTAGGAATAAAACAAAAATTGGCTTGTACTCACTTTGTAAAGCGACTGTAGACTTACAGCTAGGAAAATTTCACTGAAATTTCAACAGTTTTATCTCCCTGAATTGTAAATTATAAATAAAAATGAGAAGTAAAAATAAAATTAATGATATATGTTCATGAAAATAAATACTATCATAATTAATACTAATAATGACTTAAACCACCTTTTTCTCTATTTTATGAATACTTGTAGCACGCCATTTAAATTTTTTATAAAGTGTTTCTAAGATAACGGATTATTAAAACCTAAATATTTCTCATTGACACTTAAACTAGTAATGTTTTATAATATCCACAAAATTAGATATATATTTAAAATAAAAAGTGTTTAAAACGAAATTGGTATTTTAAATATACATAAAATATTGTTTTACCTATTCACTCTTACACAAATATACATGATTTAAAATTATTAATATTATGACAACATTGTGGTACAAATAAGCAAAATAGTGTCAAAAATTGAAATATTTACCTAAAGAAATGTTCGTCTTTTCCTTAATTAGAAATTCTAGTAAAAATCAATTTTGTCATGCTATGTAATTCCAATATTATTTAAAAAAAGTTTTTCTGCATAGTAAAAAAGAAATATTTTTTACAAAATTAATTAAAACCGTCAAACATACTGTTAAATTAGATAAAATTATAAGAAAATGCACGGGTTATGAATAGGAATTAGGAAGTATTCATAAAATTTACCTTTGATGCTGAAAAGCATTTTCTCAAGTAGAGTACAAAATTTAAATTAATATATATTTTGCGGTTTAAAAGTTCAAGAAATGTGAGTTTTTCTGAAATAAAACAATGGAATTACAGCGACAAGAAAATAAATTATCCCTGTTAGAAATACTGGGCTCACTCTAGTAAATATATTTAATGTTTAAGGGGTTAGATTGGTTTATTCACCCAAAAATAGTTTGCAGTGGATGTATTTTAGAATTAACAGTTTCAATTTATTCTACCCTAAAATAAAATATTTCTCAGAAAAAAACACATAATAGCTTAAAATTCAACTTAAAATATGTCTGTCAGTTTATATATTAAAATACAAAGTTCATTACTAAAATTGAAAATAAAAGTATGAAATGTGATTCCGTATAGAAAATTGATAGAAAATTGTTGAATTGAAGTATTTATTACAGGAAATCTACTTCTGTACATAAATGTAATTGGAAAACAATAAAAGAGATTCAGTACAGTATTTATTTTCCACTAAGTAGTTTTTTGTATGCTATTTAGCACGAAAAGTAGATTCTTCAGTTAACCATTAAATGCTTTTGAAATAAATTTTCTGAAAAGAAATCAATAAAAATAGTACAAATTGCTTCAATATAAAGTTCCTTTAGTTCAGAATTTGTGTTTCTTTTTCTTAAATTTCTACTACTTTCCTTTCGATATATTATTAATTTACAAAAGTACATGTATGTCTATATAAAACGATGGTTGTTCATCGTAAGACCGTCCTGACATACGAATTTTTCGACATACGATGCGCTCTTCACTATAGTACTTCCTAGGAATATATTCGAGAAACTTTGATTTTAGCGTTCAAATTTCTTTTTAAATAGTCATTTTGAACATGCTTTAACCAGTATATATAAGTGTCATACATACAAAAAATAAATTTTTTAATTTTAAGAAAAATGACTAGTTTCTTTGAAATATTTGTTTGCACATATTTCACAAAAATCAAAATCTATTAGCCTTAGGAAGCATTTTGCAGTAACATATGAAGTTGGGCATCCACTTTTTTATTGGAATCAGATTTTTATATGATTAGAATTTCACTATAACGAAAATTAATGCAGTCGTACTTATAGAAGAACTATGATCCATTGCATGTTGAATTTTTGTTCTTAAAACTATTGTAACATATACGTGTGCACTGGTTCATTGCAATCAGCACTCTATAACAAAATATTTCTATATAACGGCATTTGGACAAATATGCAACTCTTATATATCGTTGAATTCATAAGAAGTAATAATTTTACTAAACAGTTGAAACATTGAGTCCATTTTAAGAAAGTATTTGAATTATTATTATTGTTTATTATTTCATGGTAAGGAGCAAAAGAAGTACTGTCTTTGCAAAAGATTCTGATTTAAAACGAGTTATTTATAAAAACTCAATTAAACGAAAAATCAGTCTACAAAAATTAAAGCTTTAGGCCATTGCTAGAAGGCAACACTTGACCTCTACTAAGACATCACTGTTACTTTCAGGAACGAAACTAAGTTGGAATTAATTTCGTACAAATTGTAGTTCTGATATCACGTAGCAGAAAAAAAAACAAATGAATTTAATTCAATATGCGTAAGAGATAATTAAGTCGTGTCCACGTCAATTTTTTGTTGTATTAAGTTATGAGCAAATTAGGAGATACGAGCAAGCTTAAATAATAACTCCCTCACCCCCACACAAAAACAATTTCTCTTAAGTTATACTTAAGCAAAAATAAATTAAAATCCCAATAATGTTGCTTAATTATACCCTGTAAAGTATATTTGTTTTTATATTACCTTTCTTTAAACTTTAGTATGCTTGTATGCAATAATGTTTTTTCAATAAATAAACTTTTATATTAAATATGCATAAACACATTTCGTGCGCTATTGGGGAAACTGACATGTAATGATTCATTTCAATTAATTTAAAAAGCAAAATTCGTTAAATATTGCGTTATTCATTTCGCATTTTCTACTAAATGGTCTTCCAGATATTCATGTTAGTATTTAAGAAAATGATGCGAATAATACATAATAAAACTAGTTGTTTGCTACCAATTCCTAATAAAATCTTTTTGTGCTGCATTTCAAATTAATAAGTTCAATATTTATGATTTTTAAAAAGCATATAATAAAATAATTGTGATATTTTATGCTTGAGAAAAAGGAGGGTTTCATGGATCGGGAAAATTGCACTGAAACTTTTTCAACGAAAAAACTGGTTTGACATGTGAGTAATTTGAGTTACGTGTTTCATCCCAGAACGAATTAAACTCATAAGTCATAGGCCCACTATGTTTCTATGGAATGGTTGAAAACTTAAGAAAAAAATTAGAAGTTAATTAGGGAAATTGATCAAAACATGCACTAGTTCGTAAAATAGTTTTAACAAATATAAAGGATTGGTGAGAGTTGTTTGAAAATTATTTATTAAATTGCGTGTTTATGAGTAAGTATATCAAAATAATTTTTAAATAATTTTTAAATTAGATGTACATAAACTTATTTTGATATGAACAAAATACAAATTATGTATACCTTCCTATGGTTCTTCACTTTTTTCTTAGTCAAGGGAAATAGAGAGCTGAAAGCAGGACAAATCTAGAAAATGCTGAAATGTATCTTCGGAAATAGTTATTTGTAAGAAGTTACTGAAATATACTGCCTATCATTTAAAGACAAAAATATCCATCACGCAATGACCCATTAGAAGTTTCTATACACTATTTCTTGGTTAAAGTTATAGATGTAAAGAAAACCGAATTAAAATGAAATAATACATTTTTAGGTATTCAAGTTGGAATAAGAGCGTTTGATAAAGAAAACAGCTCATTTCAAATAAGGTAATGAGACATCGACAAATGTCACATCTATTAAAAATATATATTACAACTCCCACTACAAAAATATTTTCAGATTTCACACAATCCGGAATGTTGAATGTTGAATCAAATCTATTTCGAAATAGACGAAATTTGGAAATAAAGTGGTCTGTACAAAATTGATGTTTTTATTTTGTATGCTAATATAGTATTTCATTGCATATCACTGGTGAATGTAATTATTCAATTAAGTTTTATAACTGTTTTCATTCGTTTCATAGTAACTTT
Source organism: Pardosa pseudoannulata (assembly GCA_032207245.1). Classification (NCBI taxonomy): domain Eukaryota; kingdom Metazoa; phylum Arthropoda; class Arachnida; order Araneae; family Lycosidae; genus Pardosa; species Pardosa pseudoannulata. The sequence goes on along the minus strand of CM063502.1, from coordinate 85,845,353 downwards.
ATTTCTTGAGGACTGAGACAAATTATTTAACCCCTTGACTTACAAGTAAAACGGAATCTGATGTGTCCGACAAATACTCTTTAGTTTTGGCTCATCTACACCAATTTGTGCAAGTTAAGAAAGAGGAAATTTTATTTAAAAATAAGAGATTTGAAAAAGTTTTTCAATTTTACAACTCCTCTTCAACCTCCACTCAAAATACAGAATCAAAATTAAATTAATTTTACAATTTACAATAAATCACAAATTTGTGATGAAAATCACACTCAGTTTATTTAATTTGTGATTAAGTGAATGTTTCAGTCTATTTAGTATGAATGTTATGTGTTTCCTTTGTGTTTTCTTTGTTAATTCAATTAGATTTTAAATATTCAATTTTTGTAAAATTTTTCCTCAAAATGTTGTTTTTGTTTATGTATCAATTTGTTGAGTTACGATCCCCTCGCCAGATTTCAAACGCCACGCTGCAAGCACGCCACGCACGCAAGCTGCAAGCACGCCAATTTCGCCAAATGTGGTTGAAGCACCAACAAGATCCATGATTAGAAACAGGAGAGTGGGCTAAGAAGAGGAGTTGAATATGCATTGCTATGCAACATTTAATGAAGTTTATATATGATGCTAATGTACAATAATTTAATAACAGTATAAAATTACGTTTTTATATGTCTGCACGGCGTCTGTCAAAGACAGCTATTGACGTCTCGTCTACTTTGGCACATGAGATGACTGATGTCTCCCAGACGTCATTGTATGTCAAGGGGTTAAAATATTTATAAGTTTCTTAAACTGTAGATGATCGTACTCTATACATTTCAGTCCTTATCATTAAAGTTTTTATCTAAAATTTAACTATTTTGTCTTCCAACTATAAAACTTACTTTTGTCACAGAACATAGTACCTTTTGAGTTTAATATCTTCTTTATAAAAGATTTTCGCTTCATAATAATATATAAAGTTCTCCGTTTTTTAGAATAATTACTTATGAGTTCTTCAGCAAAGTTTAAGCCCTAAAACTTATTGGATTTTGACATATTCAAGTAATATATTATTTAAAATATTATAAAAATTGTACCTCAAGTGGAAGCAATGAAACTTAATTATCCGCAAAATAACTTTTAAAAAATATCTATGAGAAACTAAATTTTATATCAAATTTCAGACAAATATCTTTTTAGTTTTTAAAACTACAGCTGTAATTTTTTTTTAATTTTTAGAAAATAATTTTTTAAAAATATTGCATTTTTTTCTGATATAAAATAAAATATATAGATCGCATAAATATGACTGAGATTCATAACATTGAAAGCTTAGTTAATTTCTATAATATAAATAATTAGTTTGCTGGTAAGTTGATTTCTTTTAATTTGACATACATATTTTATGTTTTTAAATGTATTGGTTTATATTAAAAATAAATTATTTTAATGAAATTAGGTCATTAATTATGATCTATCAAAATCTTTTTTTCTAAACAGAACAAGACTTTTTTCTACTGAATTAAAATTCTGTTGATATAATGAAGACTTTCAGATCAAAAATTACTTTATTCCCTTAATATTTGCGGCGAAAAGAAAGTGCTTATGAGATAAAAACAAATTACCTCAGACTCTAAAATTACACAAGACTAGGACTGGTTATGCATTTCATTTTTTAGTACGCAATTGGCACTTGTTTTAATGAGTAAAAGTCCTAGAGAAGGCATTTCTGAATCTTTATTGTTTATGAAATGATTTTCTCAAAATTATCCAAAGGAATTCGAATTATTGCAGTTACACTATAAAAAAGATTCCTATATATTTTAAGGACGCATCATATGTAAGTAAGTTATGTAATTAAGGTAAAACCCAGGCGAAGGCTTGGAGCAAGTTATCTTCGGCTTAATATTAGTCCTTCTTAAGGAGTTAGATTCTAGGATGCAAATGAATATAACGATATAAGCATTCATCATCATATTTCCCTAAATTTGACAATAAATGTATTCGTCAGACTGGTGATTGAACCAATTATGGTTTTATTCTTAATCAGTATTCAAGGGGCACTTTTTAACAGAATAATGATCAGGATTACAAAAGAATTACCACACAATCTTTCTCTTATCGAGCTGATACATGTCATGATTGGACAGTAATTATAATGTCATTTTAAATGATTTGGCTGATTTTTCGACAGTGCCCCTTCAATTTATATAAAAGTATATTAATATATATATATATATATATATATATATATATATATATATATATATATATATATATATATATTATATAAATATATATATATATATATATATATAATATATATATATATATATTATATATGATATATTATTATGTATTTAAATTATACTATCTAAATTATACTATACAGACTATCTAAATTTCGAAGTACAGTTTAACTATAAACATGAAATCGAAATTAAAGAAACATAGATATATTGTTAACAGTATATTAGGAGTGAAGACTGATACTTTTAGAGTAGTCTTTGAAAATGTACGACGTAAAACTAATAAAGTTAACATTTATTAAATTAAATTTGTTTTAGAATTATGTATGCACTAATCTTTATAATACCTTTTGTGACTTTTCAATATTAACCCACTCTTTCTCTATCTCTCTCTCTATGTATGTAATAAACATAGAACTTAATCTAATACTTTGAAACATTATTAAAAATAAGTTTTAACAGAAAATGTTTTCACTGGATCACATTTCTCTAAAATAATTTTTCCTAATGGATTTTCCTTTCACCCCCAATATGTAAGATACATTTGAATTTTATAATTTTTGAAAACTGAACTTGTTTATTTTTAAATACTGGTGTCTTACAAATTAGAAAGCTGCCAACTCCGTGTAGCTGACCTTGCCAAATTTAGGAAGTTCTAATGTGCTGACTAAGGACGGATATTTTCTAATTAGAGACGAAAAGGTAAAGACATGATCTCTCAGCTAGCATTTTAAATTACCCTTCATTTTTCTCGTGGCGCCTCACTTGCGTGATAAATAGAATGTGTGATTTAAAATAATTATGAAGCAAAACATTCTTGTATATAAGGAAACTTTAATGAATATACTACAGGTTACTGGACATAACTACACTTAGAAATTTATTTAAGACTTAAAGTAGGATTAATATATCCGAAAACATCTACACCCATTTATGTTGAAGAATCCAAATATAATTTAATATTAATATTTTTAGCATATTGGTGGGAAAACCACATCTTTTGTTCAAAATATATTACATTTTATTGTAAATAATTTATATTTTTTAAAAGTACAACATTCTATGTATACAACACCTATCCTCAAGAAAAATATAATATTTTACTTTTTGCTTCATCATGTAAACATTTTGTACTGCTGATAAAATAGGGAGCTAATCTAAGATATAAAACAATAAATTCAAGATATACTCATTTAAAAAATTCTTTCAATGATTTTCAATGTAATTTTGGTTTATTTACCTATAGAAACAAATATAAAGTTTCCCAAAAGTGTCAAATATTTTAAACGATTACACATTACACTCTCAGCATCGTAATAAATGTATACTAAAAATTGTATGCTGTACGATCATAATTTTAAAGTTAACATTTATTCCGTTGTATTTATTTAATACTGTATGTATTTATTTAAGTTGTAACCAATTTTGATATTAGCTAATATAAAATGTTTACAACTATGATATTAATGAATGTGTATACAAAAAAAAACAATCTGTTTTTAATAAATAATAGAGTAATCTTTGAAATAAAATGTTTTATCCCTTTTAAAGTTAACACTTATGCCTCAGTTAGTTAACCGAAAAATATCATTTTTCTCAAAGTATATTTATAAATTTTACTCTGCCTCTCTTTCCATATAAGTAAGTGGTAACCAATTTTGATATTAGCTAATTTAAAAAGTGTTTACAACTTTGATGTTAATGAATGTGTATACAAAAATTATCTATTTTTAATAAATAATTGAGTAATCTTTGAAATAAAATATTTTTGGTCAATATCTTTTATATAAACGTAGTTGGACACCATAAGATTGGCAGAAGTAATACTTAACCCTCCGAGTGGAACACACCGAGGAAAAAAAGTCTCCAAAAAATACGCTAAAGTTTTATTGTGTCGGTGACCAAAGTGTTCTAAGATTTTTTACTTCACCCTTTGTCGACTAGATTAGAATACGGGAAACCCACCCTCGTTATTGTCCCTTTACTTCCGGTTATAAATAGATATATAAATAGACATTATAGATTGTTAATTTTTAATACACATAAAGCTCGTCAAGTCTCGAAGATCCTCCCATAAGAAATAATAGATTCTAAAAGTACAAATAAAAATATTCTTTAAGAGAATGGTTTATATTTTTTTACGAAAGTCATCTAAGCTATTTAAGTGGTGCAATTAGAGATACATCTGTTACCGCAAACGAAATACTTCGAAATAGAGATTTACAAAGCCATGAAAAGCTATCAGCGTGTATGTGCCTCAGGGAGTAGGACTGCATCCCTCAATAAATGTCAGTCAAAGAGGGGTGCAGTTCCTAAACAATCGACCTGACCCTCCTACCTCAAAACTCCATGGAGAAAACATTGGCAGAAATGTTTACAATACATCCATTTTCGGAACGTTTTTGGAGGTCGAAAATTGTACGTGACAACCGCTTTGAAGGCATCATCGGTTTGGCGAAATTGTACGTGCGGATCGCTTAGAGGGTTAATGATACACATGTGTATATATTGAATGTACATCTACACAAATAAAAACGGATGTGTGGTAGTATGAATAGTATTCATTAATGTAATAGAAATATACTCTATAAATATTTCTGTAAATGTTCCAAATCTTAAAATGTTTGAAATATTAAGAAAAATTTAGTAGCCTTTCGTCCAATACTTACCTTTTAATTATTTTTTCTAAATGAATCTACCAAAAAATCCCCAATCTGGCTTATTTTTATTTTCTTTTGGTCTTTTCTACCATCTTTCATTTGAACTTTAAAATCTAAAGATAAAACCATTAATCAAAACATTACAAGTTTTCATCTGATGATGGATCAAATTTTGAGAAAGTGAAGTTCATTTCATAAACTTTTATTTTATTACTTTTTTTTATAAAGTTTCATCTCCAGTTGTAACATACTTTTTATGTCTAACTAAACTTTAAAAGCAAAACAGAGATTGTTTTCAAATTGCATTTGATGCAAAATTTAAGCATGTTGTTGTAAATTGGGAAACGTAACGTCAGTAATTCATAATTTGCACAATTCATAATATGCATCGGAAATTCTATATTTAAATTATATCTATGTTTTTATTGCGTTATTGAAAATGTTTCAATTCGAATAAACCACATCCATTCAGCAAGGTTAATTAAAAAATCTGTAATTATTTCTAAAAAACAAAGACAAAATTAGTGTCGCCTATAATCAACAGTATCGCTTTTTACAAAACAATTCAATTTGCCTTTTCTTTGTAAATTCAATCTATTAAGTAAAAAAGTTGTAACATAAAGTAAAACATAAAACGTTGTTGTTTAATGCATTTGCAGCACATGTATCGTTCAGTTGACATTATATTTTTAAAGAGAAGAATTTAGTAACATTAACTGGAATTTATGTTAAACACAAAACATGCTGTCAGAATCTTCCTTTATTTTATAAAATATATGTTTTACCAGTTACAACTGCAGAAAACATTTGTTTCCATTAAGGTAATGAGGAAATAAATAAACTCTCTGGATATATTTATATATTAAGATTTTAAAATTCTAATACTTTCAGCATAGATTCTTTTATTTCATTTATTATTTACTATCTTATTTCTCTATGATAACATGAGTATGTGTTTAACTTACTTTGCAGTGCCTAAGATAAATGAATTAACAGTTGTGTATAAATACATATGGTAGAAGAAATAGTCACAAAAGTATATAGTAAAGAGTTTTTAACACATAGATGGATGAAATTTGAAAAAAAAGTATACAATTTTTAATACGTAACTCTTACAAATGATAATATCAGTTATTAAACTTGAAAACAATTTCTAGACCCCAGTGTTAAATGTAAAATATGTAAAATGTTTATAAGTAATGCTAAAACCTGACAGATTATAAAAGCAAAGTACATGATAATTTAAACTAGAAATTCTAATGCATTCATTTTAGTAAAGTCAAATGAAATCAACATCTATAATTATAAATGATATAATGATATACTCTACTCCAATTATTTTTTAACGTCGAATATTGATGTACTTGTTCCGTCTTGATTTACTTGTATGTTTTCTTTAATAAAATGGAACTATTTATTTACTAATTTGCAGCTAATTTTGTTAATGTTAGTTTTGCTAATTTTTATTAAATTGTTTAGATATTTCATCACTAACTATGCAATAATACAGACGTACCTCATTTGAGAGTGATTAACACACCATCAATTTCACTTCCATACCATCCTCTAATCGATGAAGAGTGTTTTGTACCAGTAACAACGGTGCATCTGACATGCATTTCCTCACTGCTGAAACATATCATCCTCTTTAATAAATTTTGAAGGTTGTTTGTGTTGTGAAGATCGGTGATTGGGAATTCGATATAAATACATAATAAAATTTATACTAAAACTATTGAATCCTGAAACCTTGATATCGAAAAACATTTGTCCCAACTATGGATAATATACAACAGGTCGCTTAGATCTGTACGGCGAAGAAATCTATATATTAATAATCTCACTTCTATAATTCATATCATTTAATACCTCTAGACAATCTTTTTCTTTCCTGTTCAAGCTTTTCTAAGTGCTAAGGAATGCGGTATAAAATGCTGACACAGTTTTATTCATTGAAGAAAAAACTAATTACTTTTTATCGAGAACACTTGAGAATTTTACCCCACACTATCTTTGGAATTCGAGTTTATAGAGAATTCATTTTTCCGAATTCATTCTATTCTTCTTAAGAAAAATTTCATGCTTCAAAATTTAACGCAAAAATTAAATATTATTTAACTATCCTCACGAAATATCTAAGAATAAACTAGGAAATATTCTAGGGGGAAAGTTAAGAATTCTATCCTAATTTGTTTCAATTTTCTATTTAATGTTATATAAAAGAAAGACATATATTTTTATATTTCTGGAACCACATGTGTTTTAATAACAATCTATTACATTTGCAAATGAAATAAAATATATTTGGATAAATAGCAATTATAGATTTAACCAACTGTATAATAAAAAGAAATAATTTTACAGTCAGAAATAGATTTAATTAATGTAAGTGAATGCAAGTTAGTAAATGCTATGCAATTTTTTTTTATTTTTTTTTGTCTAAGAATGGACATTAAAATCATTGTTTCCACTAGCATTTTTACTACTATTTATGAATAAATTTATATTATGGAGTTGCATTGCTGTAGAGCGGAACCTTTAATGGCTGTTATATTGAGATTTTGTCTTTATAAAAGTAAAAAAAAGTAAAAAGTAGTCCAGTGGCGTTGGGGGGAGCTCCAGATCCACAGATCCGAGGTTAAACCCTCGGTCTGGGCAAGGTTGACTCAGTCTTTTATCCCTGCTGTGGGCAGACAAATTCGGGATTATATATGAGAGGGAACTAAACACTGGGGGTTCCGCGTAAGGTTGGCCATCTAACAAGGGAATATGTTCCCCAGGGACGTTGATCTCGAACACGTAGATTGATAGTCCATAGTCTCCAGTTGGAATATTTCATCAAGGAGTTTAATTTTTTAGTCGATATGTAGAGCGCTGATTGCAAACTCGTAGGTGCGCAACCACATGTTCGAATTCTTACATAAAACTTTATTTTCACTCTCGAATTTGAAGTCATACGGAAATGCAAGTTCAAATGGGAATTTTTTAGTCCTAAATCAACTTTTCCGGGTAATCATGTTTTAATAATTTTTTATAGATTTTGATTTACGTGATGCTGAAATTTTTCGGTATATAGAGTACAGAATTAAATCAAATGATGCACAATTAGACATTTTAATAGTCTTAAATTCAAATTTTACGATTTTAAGACAAACCTATTCATAACCAATTTTGATATGGTCAAACTAGATCATTTAAGTTTCAAAAATAAATATCCCTGGTACGTATATACATACCTAACACTGAAATTTCTTATAATTTAGTGAGGCATTGTGTACATAAGGGTTTCCGTTGATATCTTAATGCTAATTTTTTACGTCATTACAATACTTCCTTTACTTTGTGCAAAGAAATTAAACGAATTGTCACAGTTATACATTTTTAACACCGAATTTACAAATCTATACTGCCCTCCATTAAAACGACATTACAACTTTCATTTAAAAATTTTTGCTCTTTTATATAGGCTATTATTTTATGCACGGTTAAATCACAGAAGATTTTGAATACCTGATTTTTTAGAAAGACTTTGAATGGTGCTATTAAAAGTATAGAATAACAGGTAAATACTGTAAATAAGATATGAGTATAAATTTGGACATATTTGTTAGTTTATTAATTTCTCACTTTTATCTTAAGGCCTGTTACAGAGTTAAAACGAATTAAAATATCTATATGTAAATGTAGCAGAATAATCTTCAGTGTAAAATAGTTTTGAATGACAAGTGACTATGTAGTGCATCACTATTAAAAACATTTATGTCTTTTTCAGTGATATATTAATGCTGATAGTTTATTAAATTTTGATTCATTCATACTTTGTTTTAAAGCATGTTCTTTAATTACAGATCTAAGAAAATGTAAAAAAATTATCTGTAGTATGTAGCATAATAATCCTCAGAGTAAAAGTATTTTTGTTTAATTTAAACGGCCAATGACTTTGAAGTAAACTATTAAAAAATTTCCTGTTTCTCACATTGTTTTATTTCGTTCAAAAAAGTTTAATATTTTATATTTATATTCTATTCTAAGATTATATCAAATGCTCAATTCTGTAGAAACAATTTAAAGGGTGCTATTAATAACAAATCTTCAAAGATAATTTTTTATTAACAAAATTTAATACGTCATATTTCATATTATACTATTATTCAATTGCTTTTGGTCCGAAGAAAAATGACATTTCTAGAACTTTCATTTGAACATAACTACATTCTTAACAGTAAATATATACTGAATGTATTTTAACTAATACATTCATATCTTCCTTAGAAGAAACACTTTTGTATTTTTAATATTTTTATGAAAAATGGAATATGTTATAATTTGCATTATGTCTTTTAACTTATGTATTCCTAAATTTGATTCCAACAAAAATATATTTTATTTAATGACAACACACACACATATATATATGAATAGCTGTTAACAGAAAATACTATTAATTTTAGTATTTTTTTTATTAAATTTCTTTTATTAAATTTCTTGCACAATTACGCTATAAAAATTGCCTTTATTAATATAAATAATCTTTATACAATTTTTTGCAGTCTTATATCGTATCTTTAAGGCTCAATTCTTAGATTTTAATATTTTAATTCCTTACCTATATTCCTTATCAGAATAATTTTACAAATTAATAATCATATCGTTTTACAGCATATCTTACATTTGAGTTGCTGAAGCATCTTTTAGTTAATCATAATATTCACGGCCTGGAAAATTATCGAACAATTTAATTTAAAATTAGATTTTTTACAGTTCAAGTAGTTTCATGAATTAATTTTATTACAAATCACTGGAGGGGTTCCAAAATATCAAGCGAGGTATTAATTGAATTATATGATTTATCTTATAGAAAAGATTAATATTTATATCAGTCATTAGAATCAAATAATGAATAAAATCCGAATAAAAGTTATTGAATTTAAAGTAATTAATATTGAAATCGCTTATTTTGTTATAACATTATATAAATTTCCATTTTCTTTCAGGTATTAGATGGCAAGTAATTATGCTATGAAGAAAGACAAAGGAAATTTTCTTCTTGTGCATTTCTATTTACAGTCAAAATATTTAATAAAACTTTTTTCGTAAATAGTTGTCAGGCTATTATGTACGAGAAAAACTGTCAATATAATGGAAAACACAATAAGAAAGCGTTTTCTCTTAAATTAATAAAATCGCCATGGAACTCATAAAGGAAGTGTTACTTGTATAGCTAAAAGCATATTTTTCATTTTAATGGTCCCTTTATTTTTCTTTGAATGAGTTAAGAATTAAGGAAATGCTTTTAATTCTGGTTTAGTTAAAGTGAAGCACTGTATAGGTTTTTGTTTAATTATAGAACCAAGCGGAAATTAAATCTCTTGTTGACGAATAATAATGTGTGTATCCCTTTTAATGGAAATAAAGTTAATAATATTTTTGACGGACAATAATAATTTTAGTTTTCAAATATTTATGAAACAAACAACTGCAGACTTTATCTGAAATTTTGAAATTAATTGATATCAATGACACATTTTATAGTCTATTTTATCTATATTAATTTTCATTTAGGATTCTATTTTTTAATATTTACTAGATGAAAATGCACTAAATATGTTTATTAGGTTTTAGCCATGTATCACTTCTGCGAAATTATTTATTTATTTATTTTTTGTAGTTCATAAATTTGTTGAATTACAATGCCCTAACTCAAATTTAATAATTCTTGACAAAAGTATCTTGCACTTTTATTTTAAATTGAGAAATCAGAATTATTTTTTATTATAAGCTATGAGTATTAATCTTTTTAGATAAATATTTAAAATATATAGAACTGCAGTATTTTAATAGAGGCATCGAATTTTTAAAGTATATTTCTAGAATTTTATAAATAATTATATCTCTTTTAAATTCAAGAGGTATAATTTTTAATAAGATAAAATCACTATTTTATTTCTAATAATGTTTTCAATTTAGGATTTCTTGAGAAAGATTATAAATATATTTTGCTATAATTTTTAATTTGTGGCGTTGGGATAGCGTTTCGCGCTCCCGCGACATAGGTCCGAGGTTCGATCCCCAGGCTGGGCAATGTTTACTCAACCTTTCATCCCTTCAGTGAAGAGATGAACTGAGGACCAAGCGTGCTTGGGAACTAAATATTGGGGGTTCCGTGCAAGATTGACCACCTAACCGGAATATATGCTTCGTACCCAGGGCTCTTGGTCACGTAAACGGAGATTGGCACCGTAGGCCCCTAGGGGCTGTTGCGCCAAGGAGTTTTTAGTTTTAGTTTTAATTTTTAATTTAATCGTAGTATCAAAGTGCAGTTAAAATATTTCCTTCTTAAATCATAAAGGGCATTTTCACTTTGAATTGAGAAATCAAATTTATAATAAACTTGCCAAATACTAGGAATTCTTAAGAATTTAGGATTTAAGTATCTATTAACTCTCTAATCGAGAGACATAAAAGGTTTAAGAGTTTTAAGCCCACTGCCTTTACAGGCAACATCTTAAGACAAGGGCCTTTCTTGATGAATATGTAGTGAAACCATGGCTGCAGGCAGGAAAGCTTGGTCCGTATCCTATAAAATGGAAGTAACTTCTGAAATGACAAATACATTATCTCGTGATTTTTATATAATGCATTGTATATAATGCACATAGGCTATTATATAATTATAGATTATTATCGATTTTATAATAATTTTTTTCATAAATCTTTTTAATGAATATTATTACTTCCGATTCCTGTCTTGTGAACAGTCACATGTCATTGGCTACCTGTCTTATATAAGTCGGCAGTCCAAAGCTATCATTTTATCAATTTAATATGTTTGCTTTTTTACACTCTTTTCACTTAGAATTTATTAAGAGCCCACAAAATTTACAGAGTGTCATACACAAAAATACCCTGCACGTATCTATTTCACGCTTTATGATCTAATCTTCTTACGACAGTTACATTTTGGTACCACAAATTAGAAACCGTTGACTTTTATAAACATGGATACCGTTCAGTGAGTACGAAAATAAGAGGGATTCAACCAAAGAGAACTAAGTCTATTTAAAATAGTTTACAGAATGAAGTCATAAAGTGTCTAAACTATAATTAATTTCTGGAAATTTAAATTAAACTTAGCAAACGATGAGTAACTATCCTATATTCTAAAATAGGTACATACGCCTGCCTATGAATCGTTAGTAATTCTGGCAAAAATTTTATTTTCTGGAAAAATAACCGGATCAATGCGGTTTTAATTCTCTAATGCATAGGTTCAAATGTCAGAGGATTAAATAAAAACATATAGAATTGTTAAAGAAATTCAACATATCAATGATATATTTTATAGGTAATTGTATTCTTTTTAATTTCTATGAATTAAATATTTAAAAATACTACATTGTTATCAAATATTAAAAACTATTTCTTTTGCCATATAAGATTTATTTTACAAAATGATGAATTTACTTTCTCTTCTTGTATTCATTTTAGTTCATACATACACCACAATGGAAATTAAATATTTACTTACCAAAAATGTTAGTGTTCTGTTATACAAATATAAGAAATTAAAAGAATAATTAATCTGACAGAAGCAATGAATTGTAATGGTTGTGCTTAGCATTTACCAAATAATCAATTCTACAATGCTTAAGAAATAAAAAAAAGTGTAATTTGATGACACTGTTAATGCATTTAAGGATTGTGTAACGCACTCTCTTTACTACCGGTGCGCTACGTTTTTAGCGTGAGACCTGCCCGCCTACTTTACTGGGGCAGGTACGTTCTTAAACTGTCGCTGGGATGCATTACTTCTAAAATAATTCCTCGGAAACCTCTTACAGACGAAACAACATTTTTTTATTTACACAAAATTAAGAAAAAAAACAATTAAAGAAAATGACATATCAAAATTGAGTCTCAGAGCCGGTCCCAGCTAAATATTTTAAAGTGACCGAGCATTGTCCTTTCTCTCCACATCAGCGCAGAGAGATGTTTTTCAGCTGGCGGCCCAATCTCGACTCCCCCAATCTCTCTCCTCTGCTGAACTCCAACAGCCCCCTTCCTTCTTCGGGGGGGGGGGGTTGTCTGGAAACTTGAGCCCTGCCGAAAAGGGCATACACTCCTCCTCCGAGAACCTGCAAAAACATCCACCAGTGCCTCCGAAAAACGTTATCAGCCCCCTTTGCCGGCCGGCTTCTTATTTCTCCTAAGAAACGCCGCATGGAAGGGGTCAAAATGGAGCGATTCTCCCAATGTCATTCAGAGCACACAAAGTCGTGGGTGCAAATTCCTTACAGATTGCTGTACCCATTTCAATTTTAATGAGATTAGAATTTGGTTGAATTGAGTTTGGAGAGCTACTGTCTACTGCTTTGCTACACGAGTGCTAATGAGATCGGGACCTAATACTTACAGTCATTTCAAAGTGGGTACGGCCAACCCTGCCAGCAGTGGGATTTATACCCTCGAACTCTAGTTGCAAAGAGCAATGACCTGCTGTTCAGCCTTCGTCCCAGGATTAGTATGTGATACATAAATATATAATTCCCAACTTTTAATCTGATTTCTTCTTCAGAATTAATAATTTATATTCTGTTCTAGTATAGGTTTTATCTTAAATATTACACCAAACTAAACTGAAACATTTTTTTACCAAATAATAAATCCTTTTTTATTTAAAATTGACAAATAAAAAGTGGAAGAAATTTTTTAGAGACTAGTAATTTAAAACATTAAGGATCCAAAGTATTTAATACAAAAACAAATGTAGGGTTCTGAAACAATAGCGAAAAGTTTTATCTCAAATTTAGTGCAAACATTTTATAGATTTTTTTTATATGTTTTTATAGTAACACTATTACTACTTGAGTCAGATTATGTTGCATAACATTTATTTTCGTTTATCGTTTCTTTACAATATTTTAATTTTTATTATATTTGTTATAAATGTAATTTTATTATGGGATCAATTGTAATTAAACTATTTATTGACATACAATAGTGTGCATTTTAATTTAAGATTAAAAAATCAAAAGAGTAATAATTTCCTTGGAAGTTATGAATTTTAAGGAATTCGGCTTCAAATATATAGCAGATATAAATTGTCATTTTAATTTCAGAGTTAGGTTAATTCCCAGTGAACGGTACGCTACTTGTCCGCCATCTTGCTTTTGGCAACTATTGGCGAAACACGACTCAGCGAACAATTAGGACAAGTATAATTACTAGCAATCAATCCTACACTCGTACAATATTTAACAACATCCAATTTACCTTTCTTTTCCAATTCAAAAAAAAATCTCAAATTCACTCCGTCTTGTTCCGATCCAGACAAAGACGAAAAAGCCATTATACTTAAAATTTTAAAAACCAGAAATTAAAACTTAAAGCCAAATAAAAATTACAAAAATTTAAATACTATAAAATTAAAAACAAATACTAATTAAGAAATTTAAATACTATAAAATTAGAACAAATAAAATTTTTGAAATAAATACGATTGAAGAGAATGCAGAACTTAACCACTCCACTGGTGAAAAACATTGAAATGTAGCAAGCTGCAAAACCATTAAATTAACGGCAAAAAGTGTTGAAATTCAAACTTACCTCCTAAAATTTTTAATATAATTGGATCAAACAAGAATTAGATCATCATGACATCAAGTTACTCCAAAGAGGATCCGATAACGCACACAAACCAAAAGAAAGAACGAGGTTACCATCTTTTAACGGGAGAGAAAGGGTGAAGTTGACAAGGAGAAAATAAGTATCGCCCGAGAAATGGCGCGAAAAATACGCCAAAAAATTGCCAAAATAGCGTACTGTACACTGGAATACAGCCCAGAGTTATGTATTACTTAAATGTGATTATTTGGAAGCATGTAAATGCTATACGAGTCGATAGTTGTGAAAACCGTTGCCGTTTAAGCCATCTAGTAATTAAATCTAGCATTTAAAAATTAAAATAAAACTTTCCGATCTCCTATTACGCATACGAGACGCTGGTCTCTCAATATCAATCTGAGATCTTCACGTGGAGGAGACGTTGGACTGATAAGAGTGAAATTGCTGTGTCGCGTATACGAGACGTTGGTCACAAAGGGTTAAAGACAATTTTCAATGGCTAAGAACATACATATGAAAACATAGGGAAATAATAATCTTTTTAACCACAGATTCCAGCACCAAAAATTCCCTGTACATCTAGTTACTGTTATAGTTACTTTAATGTGGATAAGCGCATGTCAAAATCTATTATAACACAGAATAACACAGAATTTTGGTTCAATGATTTCATATAACTCAATATAAATTTTACTTCAAACAAAACTTTTAAACTGAAAGTAAAATAACATCGAAAAGAACAGATATTTTATATTTAATGACAACTGCCAAAAATCATCGCAAACTATCATCATTCCATTTATTATTTTGAAAATTTCCGAAATGAAAAGCATGGTGAAAAATGGAAAATGATCCCCTTCATATTTTAAAATCATTCCAGTTATTTAATGACCAGAAGACAGAAACGCATACAAAAATCCTATTAAAGAAATCACGAGAGAGAATGAAGCCCAGGCCAAAGAAATCAATATATTTCCAGTTAAATCTCTTCTTCTCGTTTGATTTCCTTTTTTCACTATAAAAATTCAATTTGTACTTTACATTGGTATTCAATAAGAGTAAAGTCTCTTTTGATTAATGGCATGCCTTACAAATTTTCTAACCTGTCACCCAATTTGTATAATTTATTTTACTTCCCTTTTACTTTCCCCTTTATTTAACGTTTTATTTCGCCATCTTGCACTTTTAAATAGTTGCTTAATAAATGATAATTTTTCTTCTTGTCCTGCAGAAGATTACATTCCTTTATTTTTTTTTTAGAATCTCTGGAACTGACTTTTTTAATTAAAATTTATAAGACTTATTTCAATGCTTTTCAAAAAATTAGAAAAGGTAGTTTTCATTAAACTTTGGTAATAAAAATTGTATTTTAATTCAAAAGGGAAAGTAAAATAAATTTATGCACTATCTTTTATACTTTTAAATGGAGACAAATAAAAACATTTATTTATAATTATTAAACATCTCTTGTCTCAGGATAGAAGGCCAATTTATAAAATTAAATTTTACTGTAATGTCATAGGTTAAATCTTATGGAATTGTAAAAAACATTAAAAGGGAAACTGGGAATAGAAGTTTAAAAGTTTACAGTGAATAATTTATGTAATATTCTGATATTTTTCGGAAAAAGACTTTGTTATGTAGAAATATAAAGTATATATAAACATTTATATTTTTAAGTTGCTGAAAAATCGCAATCTCAGAAATTTGAATAATTTGACCTTTAAGAACAATCTAGTAAAAACAAAATGTTAACTGACTATATGTGCAGATTAAAATAATAAGTCATGTTCTTTTATGAATTTGTCAAACTGAATTAGATGACGTGAATCTGCTCGTATATTATTTAAAATTGTTAAATTAAAATGATTAATTGAAATTGCAATTATTATAGCAATATTTACACAAAACAAGTTTTTGTCCTTGTACTTCGAAATTAATCACCTATAGAGACTGGTAGGTTTTGAAAATTGGTTAGCAAAGTGAGCTATGGTAAAGAAATAATACTTTTACAAATATCAACTCTAGATAGATTACTTGAATGCGATTTCTACAGGTTATAAATATCAATACCATCCATGCGACTGCAACATAAAAAGTAGGTTTTCTACTACTAACACCAAAACTTAACTTATCACACAGCTGAAAGGATGATTTATTAGTTAAAACAGTTGAAGGTATGTCTACTGATGGTATGACTACTGCTAAGACAAGATTCGTTTTAGATTGCTGTATTCAAACAAATCTGACACTGGCATCAACTCGAAACACGGGCGTAATAAGGTAGACTCATTCTTAGACTTTAAGATACATCTGTTGAATTACAGAATAATCATAGCAATAAATGGGATGATATGAGACACAATAGGTAATGCAACTAATTTTTAGCCTTTAATAACACAACTTTAAAAAAAGTATTAGATTTTATACGCCCCTATCTGGTCATCCGTCTGAAATAGGAATATGCCATCGACTTGTAAGCATCATGCCTGACAATACTGTCTTTCACTTTTATTACATTCCTTCTCACATTGAAAGCAATTTATTACATTTTCAATACACTTTAATTGTAGGCAAAAGTACACATTATTCAACATTTACCTTTATACTGTCCATTTTTGTCATTAGTTTTATTGTTAGCCATTGCTTAGTGAGATAATTTGGGAACATCTTTTGTTACCTGGAATTCTCACCAGTTTAGCAATTGAAGAGAGAACCTTTGATGAAACTAATAATATTTAATAGCTTTAGAACGATCAAACTGCTAAAAGAGTTAAAGTAACTGGATTCATGTAATTACCCTTCTATTAAACTGTAGAAATTAGTCATAATGTCATTTTCACGTTATGGAAACTATTCTGTAATTACACTTTTCATGAATATTGTGTGATAAAGATTAAGCAATTTAGTATATTACTAACTATATAACTGTCTGATATTTTGGCTTTCATTGAAATACTGTACGGGATATTTTTAATGAAACTAACTTCAAAAACAAATAGATGGTTGAAAGGTTATATAAATTTTCTTTCTGGGGAACAACATATGTGTAAAGAAATGAAATTATTTGAACATGGATGTTATTGCATTTGAAAGAAAGATAGGTTTACAATACATAGTTCTGAAGAAAAAACATCGTTCAACGTAGTGTTAAAAAGTAAAAATAAAAGGCTACATCGTAATGTTATTCGAATAAACATCAAGAAAGTGAAGTCTCTTGTACTGAAAGACGTACTACTGATTCAAAAATCCATTGCATCATAATTGGTAATGTGTTTTATAATTATACAATCATCCATAAGTATTTCAAGATAAAAAATAAAACTCCATTTATGTTACAGAAACTACACAATTGTAAACACTTACATAAAATGCACCTAACTACAGATAAATGAAAACTTGTGGTAACATCCGATGAGACATGGATGTGTTTAAGTGACTGTAAATAAAAAAGACCTCCACTTTCTATCTCAACTATAAATAACTGTATATCAACTATTAAAATATCAAAACTGGATTTGTATGGACAAGTCATCAAATGGATTGCATTCAACCATCATGTAGTTGCATTACTTTAAATCAAGGGTGAAATTAAAAAAATGTCAAAAGTAAGATAAATTAAGTCAGTATATTATCAGCAATTATTTTAGAAAGAATGAAAAGGACATCTATAAATGTGACTGACATGATGATCTTCATGATGTCAAATAATCATCTCAAGGGCCTACGTCTCTTACTGCCCATATAACAAAGAATCAGATGCAAGAAAAATAAACACATTCCATTTAACAAAATTCCTGCAAAATTAATTAACGACTGTTAGAAGATTTACACTTTCAGCATGTTAAAATGAGCCTTAAAAAGAAAATAATTTTGATTAAAACAGAAAGTACTATAAAAATGACACAAAAAAGAGATAAATGTTAAGAAAATATTTACTCTCATAAATAATTTAAGCTGCAAATTTAAACAAGAAACAAAGGTACGAAATGGAAGCAAAAATGAATCTTCAAAATAGTTTCTATCAGTTAAAAACATTAAAAGCCATAAAACTAATTTTATCAGTTTTATTCTTCTCCTTCACACGCACATACACTTGAAAAAATAGCGATTTAAATCGTCATAATTGTTTTTATAAAAATGTACGTTATTCATATTTAATTTTTAAGGTTGCAAATATACAAAATAAAAAACACAACTTATCTACGACTACTGTTAATACTCCTATTGGTGCAAGTATACATCTTAGTAATTCGTCTAACAACAAGGAAAAAACTTCCTTTTAACGTAATTAGGCAAAGATAAATTCCAGATAAATTGCTTATTACCAGTATATTCACTAGAAATATTCCCTATTATTTCAACGATGTTGAATTTTATTCGTATTAAATAGAAAATGGCGAAATTATAAATAGTCTCTTTTGTTAATAATTAATAAAATATTTCGACGATACGCTTAGATAAGTTATTTTACTAATAAATTAAGTATTTACAAGCTGGAGACCGTATTAAAATGGATCGTTTAAAATAATGAATAATTTTAATGTAACCTGTTGGAGTTTTTTAATGAAACTCATTAGCGTGCCGTCAAAATTGCAAGCAATATCAAAGCTCTATTAACTTTAAATAATGATAGCAACCAAGTCATTAATAGTGGAGTTAAAATAGTTTTAATGATATTATAATGATAATGAATCAAAACTGTTATTTCTAAAATTCATTACATATCGCAGTTCTTCAGATTGAATATGACCTACTTTTAAAATTAATTTTTAATTTTGATATTTAATGTCTGTGATTTAAATGTTATATTACACTGATTAGTGTTTGAAATGGGAAGTTTGTTTCATGAGAATTAATTTCTAAAGTTGTACAATAAACTTTCGTTTATTGTCCAACTTTGTTTTAGTTTTAATTGGTAGATATAATTAAAAAAAAGTATGATTAACGCTCTAAGTAACATTTATTTGTGTTTCATTCAGACATGGAGCTACGCAATGGACGTTTAGATAAGATATTTCATATCAATACAGACATATAAGAATCTGAACTTTTTCCATGTCTGTAATTGTTTATAATTGGATATAATCAGTATATTATTGTCATTGGTAAGAGTCTATTAAACTATAAACACTTTAATATTTTTAAATAAAACCAAAAAGATTAAGATATGAAAGGTTTTCCGCATCTTTAACTTTTATTAGACAGTTTATTTTAATTGCTATCTATAGTTTCAATCTAGGCATTTAAACTTTCTCTGCAACAATAGAAGAAATAACTATAGGTATTCCACAAGAGGAATTAAAAGTCTTCTGCTAAGCTTAAAAATGATCTCTACCTGTATAAATTCTTTTAACAGTTAGTTAAATATGCATTGACTCAAAAATTATCTAGATTTCTTAAATCCCCTGCCTATGCTTCAAGTGTTCTTATAAATTATATGCTACTAATAATTAGTAAGGAATATTTGATAAACAAATATTTCTGAACTTTGGCACAATAGTTAGCTTTGTTTCTCCGATCCAAAGATCGTGGATTGCAATCTCAATACCTCTATAGTTGTTCGCAGCCATTTGAAATCATCTTATAAGACCTAGTGTCACTGTTACAGCTTTCTGTGTCAAGTATTACTTTACAACTCCATTAGGTCTTGTGTAGCATATTAACAGATCTTAACTCTCGTAACCAAACCAAACCAAACTAAATCGTCCATGAATTCCGTAATGTGCATTTATGATTTGAAGATATTTCTTTCTGCTTTCAGAGAATTTCTATGAGAGAGACCAGCATTCGTTTGAATATCTTAACAGCTATAGCTTGCTAGATGTTCTAAACTACGTAGGTCAAAAATGAAGTAATCCGAACAATGACCGAATGGTTAGGACTTTCATTTTATGTTCCGGAGTGGGTTGTAATCCCACTGCAGCATGGATATACGTAGCTGTTCGGAATCGGTTTTAAGCAGTAGTTCCCGGTCTCATTAGCCATTGTGTTGCAAAAAAGTTGACCGTAGCTCTGAAAACCAAACTATAAATTTACGAGGTTTTCCTATTTACATTATTCTCCAGTTATTTAAATACTATATATGCTACTAAAATATTATACGAATAAATCAACGGAATCAGACTCTATTATTTCTATACATTCAATGTGTGTAGTTATTATCCTTTTGATACCTTTAAAAGTTATAATTTGATGAGAAGTCGTAGATTACTTGTAACCGTTTTCGAACATGCAGTGATCCAGTAATTTGAATAGATTTTCTGTATTTATTATCGATGTTTCAGGTATTCTTATATACAGTGCATGGCGTATAACTAAATTGTTTCAATGCAATTGAAAATCTAGTATTACGGAAAGTTATACGGTGGAATTATAAATCTAAGATTTTTTCTTCTCAAATATTATTTGATACAAAATAGTGTTTAATCATGATTTTCAATTAATAAAATTAAAGTTATAAATATTACAGATTTGTTCAGTTATATTACAGTAAAGGGACACGGGTCACACAATAATAATTTCAAGGATTACGATTATTATTTAGACACTTTAGCACTCAATATCTGTAAACTTTTCTAAACGAACTTTTTTAATATGGTTGTAAACCCCTCATCTATGTGTCCCAATCCTCTTTACATAAAAGGGTAAAAGTTAAACACAAAATTAGCAAACAATACTCTAATGATGACATTATTATTCACTTGAAAAATTTTGTTATTTAGCATTTCATTACATTCTACATAATCAAATTTGTTTAAAAGCTTTCATATTTTAATCCATAAACAGCTTACTTATTTGAGGCTAGTTAAAAACAATTTGTACATATTAATGTTTCCATGGAATGATTTTTCAATGATAGGAATGATCACATAACTTTTGAGGTATATGCTTTTATTTGACATTTTGTTATACGAATAAAATTTTAATGAATTTTCAAGCTTGCTGCAAAAGTTTACTTTTTCAGATCTAACTAAATTAGCACTTTTTCAGTGTACTAACTAAAACCATGATAAAGAGCTAAATATATTTTTAAATATTACTTTACAGTTTTATGTTTGCATATAATTAAAAATAAATCTGTTCTCACATCTTAAGTACCATCTTACGATATTTAAAATTACAATTCATCGTAAACTCGGATAAGGGAAATATACTAAGATGAGTAATATTTTAAATATAAAGAATTAATATAAAATTATATTTAAGATAGCTATCAATAAATATTAGAAGAAAGTGTTCGGTCGTGAAAAGGGAGCTGGAAATAGGATTGGACACATTTTCCTCCATTAGTAAACTTTCCAATAATTTCGAATCACGAGGAAAACCCTGACGCTATGCTTGTATCAACCTTCAGAAACTTGAGTTTGTTATGTGTTATTTCTAGAATGATTAATGGCGGTAATCCAGAAAGAGCTCTTGTAAATGAAGAGTCCTAGAAAATACTTTCTTTTTTTTATTTATACATGCCCTAACAATCATTTGTTATTCTTACTACCCTCTTTGATACTTGAAAAAAGTATATAGCTCATTTTAAAGCTCCATTTTTTGGATTTGATTGTCTGTAACCAGTCATACACCGGTCTTTGTGACAGAACGTTTTCCCAATGGACAGTAAGTTTTCAATGGTAAGTCCACTGGCATTTCTGGTATTTAAAAGGTAGGAAATTGTCCTTATGTAGTCTACATGTACTATCTAAAGGATTTTTTTCAACCCTTCATTTGAAGTGGCGCTTTGAGGGATGACCTCAAATTTTGCCCTACGCTCCTTTCAGACCTGTAAAATAAAGCATAAGAGTTTAAAAAACCATTGTATCTGACTAACTTTAAATCTGTTATATGAAACCACGTACTCACAGTTTCAACTGTGTAACGAGGAACTGGCCTAGATGATTCAGTGTCAGTATCACCAGTACAAGCCTAAGAATTCCCTATGCTCCTTTCAGACCTGTAAAATAAAGCATAAGAGTTAAAAAAAATCAGTGTATCTGACTAACATTAAATCTGATTTATGAAACCATGTCTTCCCAGTTTTGTCTGTGTAACGAGGAACTTGCCTAGATAATTCAGTGTCAGTATCACTAGTACAAGCATAAGGAGCTGTAAACCACTAGAATTAAATTGTAGAGATGACAAAAATCATGTTAGACAAATATGCCTAACTTTTATTCGTAACTTAGCAATACTAGTATAAATTTCTATAAATAAATTTTATTTCAAAAATAATTTTCATAAGTTTTCTTATTGTATAAATTTTCACTTAATATGCACGCAATGCTAAAATAAAAACGCTTAACATGCCCTAATATTAGAGCCTATTTTCTGTTTCACTAATATCCTTGACCTCCTACGCTCTACGGACAATATTACTTCATTCTGAATGTCAGTCAAGATTTATTTGATTTCGCTGCTATCGGTGACTTTCACCCTCGCCCAGAATAATAATCTGCCGCAATATATCATATTTGGGAATTCATCAAGCTCGGTTTCATTGAAACGTATGAATTTTCTTCAAAGCTCGTAATTAAGATTTCTCGGAAAGGAAAACACAGAAGCGGCTATGAAATGAATCGAATTTCAGTACTAATGATACTTTTAACCTTTAAAATGCGATATTTAAATATCTGCTTTGTGCGGGAATTTCAAACATAAAGTTAATTCTGATTTTATACTCTATTGACAACTGTTGATTTTCGTCTAAAAATAGAAAGAATTTGAAAAACAAGTTGTTTGCATAAAAATATAAATAACAGTAAAAGGGATATTGACAGAATTTATAAATGATATAATTAATTAAACGATGTTATGATTTAATCTAATAATTAATTTATTCCGAAATGCCTGAAAATTGCATTAGCGGTATTCGTAGATATAGACTATGGTGTAAAACTGGACTACACTGTGTAGCCAATGATGGCCAGCTACACCCCTCATGTAATTTTCTAAACATTTAACAAAACGTATAAAATCGCTAGCGATCGGTTATTACAGACCATAAAGTGTATCACCCAGCAAAAAGCACTGGATATAATAAAGCTGTACAAAGTCTTTGTTGTGACACTATTCACATTTCAATTTGTTTATATCCTTACTCTCTCAAATTTTAATCTGTTTAAGGAACCAAATTTTACCATCATTTAGAATAAATGTAGAAGTAGAGATTAAAGAAAAAATATTTAGCTTACAACGAAACAGTCAAATTCGTCGGAGGCATGGCTAATTAAGTTGAAACCCTGTGATTAAAGTTATTTCCATACGACTAAAAATACTCATGACACAAGTGGAATGAAATCAGTTTGAAAAGTAAAATTATGACACAACGATGAAATCCAATTTATCACATTTAAGACAATCTTACTGAGTAATGAGATAGAGTTAAATTATTCTTTTGCAAGACTACAGTCAAACCATTAATTACCATATGTAGTGCATGTATTCAATACAAGTGAAGGATATTTAACAAAGTGTAAGGGTATAAAGAAATTACATAATTCTTCTGTGTTATTTGTTACATAACAAATATTCAATCAAAATTTTTAAAACTTAAATAATAAAGAAAGTTAAAGGTATACATGTTAATTTCAAATCATTGTTATTGCAATAAAATACACATATTTTGCAGTCTTTAATACTAACGATTACTTTTTACAGCCAGGTAAACAGATTTTATAACACTGATGTCGATTGGATATTTCGAATCTAGTATATAGGTAATTTCCTTTATTTTATGAAAGATAATTACTTAATGATATATAATTCTTTATGGTTTGAATAGCTTGTCCATAGTCTTGGGATTTCACTTTCTTCAAGAACAGATCTAAATGAAATTTACCTCGGGTAGTGTGATACATGAATATACTAGCTGTAATTTGTCACTCAGTAAAATATATACTAAATTTGTATGGTTATATGTTAATGCATATAAAGAAAGTTGTGCATTGTTTCAAGAAAAATAAAACCCTTTTCGCATTTGTTTATTTTTATTGAACGTACATTATTCACAAATTGTTATGACACCCATCTTCTGTTCCAGATCATCTGTACTTGAGCCGCGCATGTGATAAGGTTTTTCGTAGTCATCCGAAATCAAACTTAATCAATTTTTTCTTGTCTATTTAGACTTTGCAGAAAAATGTTAGAAAAATATTAAATCAGATTAAGCCAAGCCAATCAATTCTTGTGCCTTTTTAGTTTCTTCTATGCGTAATGTAGGAAATGTCTTGGAATCGTTTAAATGTCAACATTTGGATTTGGATATTTCTTCCCATTTTAGCCTTCTCTAAGTCCAAAAACACTATTTTGGAATTATTACTATGTCTGTGTGTATCTGTATGCGAACACGATAACTGTAGTACCTGCTGACTTAAAAAAAAACAAATTCTGTATGTGTACTTTACAGCAAAATTTTAATTTTCTGTCAATATTTGTATTAATTCCCTTAACTTGCTACTTAAGATTACAGACTGCCTGATTTCAGTAACTACCCAGCTTCTTAGACTGTTATTTAACCCTCTAAGCGGTTCGCACGTACAATTCCACCAAACCAATGACGTCTTCAAAACGTACAATTTTCGACCTTCAAAAACGCTCTGAAAATGGATGCAATGTACATTTTTGCCAGTACTTTCCCCTATGGAGTTTTGCGGTAGGAGGATCAGATCGATTGTTTAGGAACTGCACTCCTCTTTGACTGATATTTATTGAGAGATGCACCTCTACCCCCTGAGGCACAAAGACGCTGATAGCTTTTCATGGCTTTGTAAATCTCTGTTTCGAAGTATTTCGTTTGCGGTGACAGATGTATCTCTAATTGCACCATTTAAATATCTTCGATGACTTTCGTAACAAAATATAAATAAGTCTCTCAAAGAATATTTTATTTGTACTTTTAGAATCCAGTATTTCTTATGGGATGATCTTCGAGACTTGACGAGCTTTATGTGTATTAAAATTAACAATCTATAACATCTATTTATATATCTATTTATAACCGGAAGTAAAGGGACAGTAACGAGGGTGGGTTTCCCGTATTCCATTCTAGTCGACAAAGGGTGAAGGAAAAAATCATAGAACGTTTTGGCCACTGACACAGTAAACCTTTAGCGTATTTTTGGAGACTTTTTTCCTCAATGTGTTCCGCTCGGAGGGTTAAATTTCAGATTTAAAAGTCAGATTTTATTTTTGTGATAGTATTCATGTGTTTTGTAAAACAAAGACTAAAATGTAGTAAATAGATACTTTTCTCTTTTACAGTTACACGGAAAAAAAGATGGGAATCTACATCCGATTTTTTTACAAATAAGCATGCAAAAAGTTAAGTTAGTACAAATACAAATATATTGACAAAATAATTCCCTTTCATTATCTTAACATTAAGATAAATATTCTTTGAATTCATAAAATGTCACTTAGTTTCATTTATCATTCTGGCGTTCAATTAATTATCAATGTCTTACCGAAATCATAGGTTTAGAAATTGCTTAGATTTGAGGGAAACAAGAATTTGAAATACCATATGCATTTGAAATACCATATGCTGAAAGGTTTTATTTCTTTATTAGAAAGAATACCGCTTTGTGTACTTATTTTATTTTATCTTTATTTCTATCAAATATAACTAGGCAATATAATTATGCTCTACACGTATATTGCTAAAGTCCGCATAAATAATCTATTTACAAAAGTTTAACCAGATTCTGAAAGCGCTTGAAACACTAGAATGAAATTCGTAATGCATCATAATTAGCGAGAGTATTGTGTATCCGAAGTTATAATCTTATTGAGAGACATAATATTACTAAAAGTAAACAATGTGTTATAAGAGAGCTTATTGGAGTCTAATTATATTAATGAACTATGAAACTAAATGTTGAGACTGCATGCATATGAGCAAAAGACAAAGCCAGTGTTTAGTTCATCAGCTCTAATCAGATTTAATCACCAATGTGCAGGAAGTGAATTTTTTTCTATAAAGTTTGATAGTTACGTGATGTTCTCAACATTGCGTTTAACATTATTAATTATTCCTATGAGCATCCGAAAAACACAAACAATGTGTATCTTATAGCAGCTTTTCTATGTTTTGCTTTTAACCAAAATTATCGAATCTACTAAAAGATACCAAAACACCTAAACTATTATGCACCGTTAGACGATTATTAATTCATATGATAATGTTTCTATTTATATTTTTCTAAATGATTCTCTATTAAATATTTTATTAATAACTTGACAGTTTTATCTCTATGTTGTTTGCATTCTTCTATAAAACTTGCCAGATTTAATTATACGCCAGTCGGGCAAATCATTTTATTACTTCATTTTACTAATTTCTCATATTATTTGATCTTTTCATGTTCCATGTCTCAGCTGTAGTACACTAGTATTTTAGGTTAATTTGTACAGTTTTTTAAATCAAATATTTTTTTCTAGAGGAGTTATTCTTTTAAAGTTTTGAAACCAAATCAAATTCATCAAGAGGAGTTATAATCTTTTAAAGTTTTGAATATATATATATAATATAATTGTGGTATATAATATATTATATATATATATATATTCCCTATTATATCATTATAACCGAGAAGCTTCTTTAACTATATCAATTCCTTGAATTTCTCTTATTTTTCCTTCTTTTCAATGCTTGCATTTCTTTTATAAAGTTGTTGTAGATGCCCAATAAATATTGGATCACAAAACAAGTTTACACAGTTTTCATTGTTTTTCCTTTACGTGAGTAAAAGAGGGAGTTATACTTGCTGGGTATTTCATTGCAGGTGTCGTGAATTTTCTGTCAGGTAAAAAACAAAAATCATATAAAATTTTAAGAAATAGTTCCTTTTTTTCACTGTGAATAAAAACTTAAAATAATACATAAAATAATAAGATGTGAGATTTTTACAATTTGGAATTATGTTTGAAAATTTATAATTAATTCAAGCATAAAATTTTTTTTTATAAAATAACAATTATTTTTGACACATTATGCAGTCAGTTATTCCAAATTTTTTATTTAGTAAACTCCAGGGCATGGGAAAATTATACATTCATGATAAAAGGGTCATTTATTACTAGTCAATAATGCAGTTTTTCAGTATGGGATTGCATTACTTTTTGAATTGTCAACATAGTGTTTGAAGCTTATAGCAGGTTGTGTTGTACATTTAACAGCATGTTGAATGTATGTTAGTGTAGTAGGTTCTGGAATTAGAAAGTTATAATATTAAATTTAACTCGTGAGGGCGCTCGAGTGTTTGTGGTCAGAGAAGAGTTACTGTCAAAAATACATCGCTATTTAATGAAAATGATGAAATATAAATTCAGTTTTAATCTTGTGTGTGTCTATTATTTATGTTTTTGTAATGTTAATAAAAAAGATCTACAGTCCAAAATGCTTTTAAAGAATAATATTTCAAACAATCCGGAATATATTTTAAACTTGTAATAAATTTTATTTTGTTATACAAATTTTCTGTTCATCATCGAAAGCAATTGTGTTGGTGTTTGAATGAGAAAAAATGCAACGGACCTCCGAGACACGACATATGATTTTGTGTAACTGTGGGTAGCGTGCGTCCTCGTTACATGGTTAAGTAAAACATATAGAAAAATATCATGAAGTTGATAAAATGAAATAAATATATGGAAATTAAAAAATAATAGTAAAAATATAATCAATATAAGATCAAAATATAAGAAGAATCATAAAATTCATATACTACAGGGGTTTGTTTTATCTCTCAAATGGGTATAACAATGGCAATTAGGGAAAGTAACAGATAATTAGAGAACTTTTTGAAGGTGTTTGTTACATGTTGTAACCGATTATTAATAATTCTTTTAAATAAAAGGAAGTAACCTAGTTTTAATCTTGTGTGTGTCTATCATTTGTACTTTCGTAATGTTAATAAAAAAGATCTACAGTCCAAAATACATTTAAACATTAATACTTCAAACAATCCAAAATATATTTTAAACTTTTAATAAAGCATATTTTGTAATACAAATTTTCTGTTCATGATCGAAAGCAATTGTGTTGGTGTTTGAATGAGAAAAATTGTACAGGGTCTCCGAGGCACGACGTATGATTTCGTGTAACTTTGGGTATCAAGCGTCCTTGTTACACGGTTAAGTAAAACATGTAGTAAAATATCACGAAGTTGATAAAATGAAATAAATACATAGGAGTTAAAATATAATAGTAAAAATATAATCAATATAAGATGAAAATATAAGAAGAATCATAAAATTCATAAACTGGAGGGATTTGTTTTATCTCTCAAATGGGTATAACAATGGCAATTAGGGAAAGTAACAGATAATTAGAGAACTTTGTGAAGGTGTTTGTTACATGTTGTAATATATTAATAATTCTTTTAAATAAAAGGAAGTAACCTAGTTTTAATCTTGTGTGTGTCTATTATTTATGTTTTTGTAATGTTAATAAAAAAGATCTACAGTCCAAAATGCTTTTAAAGAATAATATTTCAAACAATCCGGAATATATTTTAAACTTGTAATAAAGCATATTTTGTAATACAAATTTTCTGTTCATGATCGAAAGCAATTGTGTTGGTGTTTGAATGAGAAAAATTGTACAGGGTCTCCGAGGCACGACGTATGATTTCGTGTAACTTTGGGTATCAAGCGTCCTTGTTACACGGTTAAGTAAAACATGTAGTAAAATATCACGAAGTTGATAAGATGAAATAAATACATAGGAGTTAAAATATAATAGTAAAAATATAATCAATATAAGATGAAAATATAAGAAGAATCATAAAATTCATAAACTGGAGGGATTTGTTTTATCTCTCAAATGGGTATAACAATGGCAATTAGGGAAAGTAACTGATAATTAGAGAACTTTTTGAAGGTGTTTGTTACATGTTGTAACCGATTATTAATAATTCTTTTAAATAAAATGAAGTAACCTAGTTTTAATCTTGTGTGTGTCTATTATTTGTGCTTTTGTAATGTTAATAAAAAAGATCTACAGTCCAAAATACTTTTAAAGATTAATATTTCAAACAATCCGAAATATATTTTACACCTTCAATAAAATATATTTTGTAATACAACTTTCCCGTTCATCATCGAAAGCAATTTTATTGGTGTTAGAATGAGAAAAATTGCACCGGGGCTCCGAGGCACGACGTATGATTTCGTGTAACTGTGGGTAGTACGCGTCTACGTTACACGGTTAAGTAAAACATGAAGTAAAATATCATAAAGTTGATAAAATGAAATAAATGCATGGGAGTTAAAAAATAATAATAAAAATATAATCAATGTAAGATCAAAATATAAGAAGAATCATAAAATTCATAAACCGGAGGGATTTGTTTTATCTCTCAAATGGGTGTAACAATGGCAATTAGGGAAAGTAACAAATAATTAGAGAACTTTTTGAAAGTGTTCATTACATATTGTAACTGTATATTAATAAATCTTTTAAATAAAATAAAGTAACCTAGTTTTAAACTATATAATTTCAAGCATTTTCAAAGTTCAAAACAAAGTAAAGAAAACTTAAAATATATTACAAAATAGGCTAATATGTAAAAAGTTGAATGAAAACTGTGTGTAACTTGATGAAATTAATTTAATTTGGTTTGGTTTCGAGCGCTACGGTCTACTTTTTGCAACACGAGGTCTAATGAGACCGGAACCTACTACTTTAAGCCAATTCCGAACGGATACGAATATCCATGCCATTGTGGGATTCCAACCCACGAACTCCGGTTCCGAATTCCAGCACAATAACCAATGAAATTAATTTAACTAAAATTATGAAGTTTAAAACCATCACAGTTGCACTGCCAAAAAGTAACAATATATTTAATATATTTGTATAGATATAATGTCTAAAAGATTGTTAGTCAAATAATACTGTTGAGACCAATTTTAAAAAATGCTCTTGTCAGTCATAATAAATGCATCAGGGACAGAAAATTAATTTGCTTGTCATTTCACAGCTTTAAAAGTTATTACATAAAAGGAGCAATGATAATGTAAATATTAATAATTTAATGATAATATTTCAGTTCTAACTATTTTAATGTTATAGTTTTAAAGTAAAAAAAATCTCTATTTTTCTCTAATAATTTTATAAATGTCATATGTCTGAATATATTATTTATTACTTATTTTGCAACAGAGATTTCCAAATGCAGTTCTGCCTTTCTACTACTACTGTAGGCTATGGGAATGGCATAAATTAATTTAGCTAAGATGAAATATTAAATCTCTAGATGCTAGTCATACAGGGATTGCTACTGGAGAGTTAATTAGGACCCAGAGACTCTGGTTAGATAATTTCCTAGCTATTCAAACATTTCGTAGTAAAACAGTAAATGGATTTTAAATGTCAGTCCACCTTTTTAAATATTTCCTACACATAATATCTGATAATATTTTCTTCAATTGTACCATTCATAGTAAATCAAACATTACTGAATTTACGATAAATGAAGTTAACCCTTTACACCCCTTTTTTATGTTATTACACAAGCGAGAATAATTTTACATCAAATCTTCACCTTCCTGGGGTTTTTTTCTGTACTCTTAGTTAAAGATGGTAATTATAATTTAAAATGCTGCTCAGTACAAATGTTTTGGTTTATTCACAAATTAAAACCTTGATGTTCTTAAATATCAAGGTAAGTAAAGCATCAAGTAAATAGAAAATATAATGTAAATTAAAAAGTAAAAGGTAAAATAGTAGAAGTATAAGGGAAAGTAAATAAAAAGTAAGAAGGTAAGTATAAAGTAAATAGAATTTTTTATTGACGAATGTTATTTTATAAAATGCATTGTTCACAATGAAATATATTACTGCAGTAAGAGAAGTAAATTGCGGTAGAAAAAGAGTACAAAATGGCTTTTTGGCAATTTTAATGTTGAACATCCACCGCGTTGTCAAAGATGAGTTGAAAATGATGAAAGCAAAATAAAAACATTGATAACTGCAAACAACCTAAGAACAGCTCATGAAATCTCTGACATACTAAATTTTAAAAATAAGTGCGTTTGTAATTAGGCGAAACACTTTGGTTTAATTTCATAATTCGACATATGAATGACACACGTATTCACGAGAATGACACATGTATTCACGAAGGAGAATGAAATTTACTCCTTCTCACTGACATCTGTGGATTGTTTCACCAACGTCTAGAAAAGGATCAATTTTGGATTGATAGATGTGGCGGATTATTTCCTCAGGGATATCGTGCTAAATTCTGTCCAACTGACTGTATACTGTTGTATACTGTTACAATCTCAAGCTGATTGAAATGCCCTGTCCATAATTCTCCAAACGTGCTCAGTGGGCGAGAGCTCCAGTGACCTTGCCAAGTTCAGCAAGCACGAAGACAAGCAGTAGAAACATGTGCAGTGGGAGGCAGGCATTATATTGCTGAAATGTAAGCCCGTGATTATTTGACATAAAGGGCAACACAATGGGAAGTAAAACTTCGTTGATTTACCCTGTACTGTAAGTGTACCACGTACGACAACCAAATGGGGTCCTACTATGAAATAAAATGGCATGGTTGTCGGCCTCTATGCCGGAAGACAATCGGGTTGGTATCCCACCGCAATCCGTAACATCTTCAGACATGTCTTGGTTGGGCATCGAGGTTCAATTCAAAAACTATTTTATCCCAGTTAGTGGCATTCCACTTTGAATGAGCCCGACACCAAATAGACTTGTCGTTGTACAGAGGTCAATAGTAGTTGGCGCAATTGGTGCCTTGACCTCACCTCTTTTTCTATGAGCCACCAATGAATAGCACTTGAGGTCACCGAAGTACTAGTTGCACGTGCAATCGATGATAATGATGTATCCTCTAGGTCTATCGCCTCCTTCTTGACGCTGTGTGTGGTTATGATTCTCCCATTCCTGCCAACATTGTCTAATAGTGGCATCGATCCTGCCCAAATGTCGATTAATTCGCTGACTGGATTAACCTCCTTCTTTCAGCCCAACTACATGTCCTCTCTCAAATGCTGACTTCTGTGCATATCGTTCATGCACTTGTATACGCGGCGTAGTTACTGTACACGGAATGGAATTCACAAAGATTTCATGACCCGGAATCAGATTTTCTCCTCTTAAATATCCTGCCAGTTTTACAGTTATGTGCTTCAGGGACACACAATCATTCATTGGCCGACAAACTTTTAAAGTTTAAATTTTGCGCCGAAACCTGTATACATGTAAATTAGTGTCCAGTTTGCATTACATCTTCTTGTTGCATCGTTTTATTTATTTACTTAGTTATTTTTGTCTAAATGTGTAACACCTATCATTATACCCCCTTAAAAAAGGGGTAATATAAGTGGTCTTTAATTTTGGGCACTTATCTCATGAAATCTATCCAGGCCTCTTATGATATCAGATGACAGATTACTAGCGTGAAAGATTTCTTTAAGAAATACTTCATGTTTAGAATGATACTTACACAGAACTGGAGCTAGAATCCTTATGTTCACTTAGTAGTTCGTTTACTATTTGGAAAATAACTTGTATTGCAAATTTTAGGTGCGATAAATATAACACATTCTACATTTATCACAGTAGGGATTGTTTTCTATCATTTAGAACAAGGAGAATATCAAAGTCGTCAAAATGTCAACCCATACAGTGCGTGACAGTTGTAAATGACTATTCTATTTAAACTTATATTACATGCATAAAATTTATTATATGTAATAAAGTGAGGGTTACATTGCAGTTATATAGTTGAATAATTACCATATATTGCAACTGTCAAAAGAAAATGTCATTTCTAAAATTAAAACGAAAGATTAACCTATAGAAAATGCCATTTAGTTCTCTCTTGGGATTAAGTTAATGTAGTAAACAAATATTATTGAGTAAATTATGAGCAGCGGCCACATAAATCCCTGTTATTTGATCTAACTAAATACGAAACGTAAACAATATTTTCTTCTTATTGTCGGAAATGCCACATATTTTAGAAGTTTGCAGACTCATATTAATCTTCGAATATATTAAATATGAGGTTTGACGTTGATTATAACGGAAACACCATTTTCTTTAAAAATATTTTTTTCAAAGCTGTTAAAATGGTAAATTTTAACTGTCTTATATACTGCCTGTTATCTTTACTTAGAAATATTGCTTGATTTCAGTCAATACCAGTATTTGAGAAACTGTTATATTTTTACATATATATCTGTTATAAGATTCCATGGATTGCACCATAACTTTACTA
>CM063502.1:85801597-85806597 GCA_032207245.1 Pardosa pseudoannulata | reverse complement strand
TCATAGTAATAAATGCTATTACGTAAAGCAAAATTCAAAGTTATTCAATAATAAAATTGAAATATTGAAAAACATAGTGCTTTAAATATTTTTTTAGCTAAAAATCTACAACGACTATATTAACTATTACTTTATTTGCTTCTACGTGAACATTGTACTGAAATTTGGGTCTCATTTTTTGTCGCTAATACCTTGAACCCGCATGTGTAATTTTTAGGTCATACCGTAATGACATTTATATGTTATTTAATTGTTAATAGGAACAATAACCCCTATCAGTACTTCCGGAAGCTAAAATAGTGAACAAAAGAAAATAAAATATACTCCTAAATCTCCGTAATCAATATTAAAAGGTTATTAAAAAACTTTTACACACAAACTGAAGAAAATATTATTAAGTATTTCTTTATGGATTAGTAAGCAAACGAGTTCTCGCTTAACAATTTTTAAAAAATATATGAAAAGCAGGAAATTATGTCGACGTCTACAAAAACACAGAATAATTTTATAATGGTGTATAAATTAAAAATCTTCAGCAATTTTATAATGGGAATTTTTTTGTCATTATATATGTTTTTAAATCTTACCCTTATTTGATCAATTCAGTGAAAGGCTAGAATAAAGGATGATATGTATCCAAGGAATAATATATATGTTCTACCAGTAGAAATAGTATTGTATAAGAACAAAAATGTTACCAAATTGAGAAATATTTTAAGGAGTAAGGAAATTTGATAATTCATATCTTTTTTTTTATTTTTTTATATACATTATCATCAATATGTAATGAAAGAAATGTGTATATTTCACAGAAATAGGAAAGTTAATTTCATTTAATTTCAAATCATTACAATATTTAATAATTTCAAAAAGGAAAACAAATTGATAAAATCATATATAAGTTTTACTGGTGATTATTTCATTATAAAGTAATATCTTACAGATTCGAAGTAGATTGGAAATATTGTTTCTTCAATATTATATATAACAATAAACGTTTTAGTAGTTAATTTAATTGAAATAATATTTATTTTCAGAAATTCAGAATAGAATATTTAAGTGTTTTTAACAATACCTTTAGATATATTAAAGATAAAATAAAGCAGAATATTTTAAATTCTGTTTTGTTCAAAAGTAAAATTCTGCTTTCATTATTGGTCTTCAAATCTTCCATTATTTTACAGTTTTAATTCTCTAATAAAAAATTTACAGAAAGGTCTTCGATATATTTACACACACACACACACACACACACACAATATATATATATATAATATATATATATATATATATATATATATATATATATATATATATTATATATATATATGTATATATGTATGTGTGTGCGTATGCTTCACAATTATAAGTCATAGATTATAACCAGAAAACCAGTTATCGTTTATTAAAAATGTCTACATAAATATATAGATGTTTATAATGTTCCCAAGAAAGCCCAATTATAACAACGTTTAAGTTAAACTGTTTTCTTATAAGAATATGAAAGACTATTCTACATTTTGATAAATTAAACAATTTTTTATACTTGCTATGCAAGTCTTTCTTGGTATTAGTATTTCTACTTTTATAATTTAAACATATAAAAAAATTTATTAGCGTTTTAGAATAAATCACTATATAATAGTAAGTTATAACTTGCAGTGTTATTCTCATAAATTTCAAAGTAATCTTTGTAAAATTTTGCATCTTAGGCGACTGAAGAATTGGAATATATTTGAACAACATCTT
Source organism: Pardosa pseudoannulata (assembly GCA_032207245.1). Lineage (NCBI taxonomy): Eukaryota > Metazoa > Arthropoda > Arachnida > Araneae > Lycosidae > Pardosa > Pardosa pseudoannulata. The sequence goes on along the minus strand of CM063502.1, from coordinate 85,804,848 downwards.
AAAATTCGTACCGGAAGTAAACCTTGATAGTTTCGATTTATATTCTCTATCTGTTTCATTTTTATCGCAGAGAAGTATGGGGTCTTCGAGAAAGCATACTGAAAAATCAATTGCTAAAAGCGGAATTTGGTAAATGTATTTTTCATCCCTGATATACGACGGCTAATCTGTCAGGTGGAATATTGAAAATTTTCTCATTCATTTTAAATACACTTGTTTATATTATAACACAAAATAACATTACTTTGTTTATGATACTCCTTTCAATTTATTTACTGAGTGATGACGGTAAATATTGATATCTTGCAAATTATGAAACATTGTGCACATATTTATTTAAGCATTTTTAAACCAACTATATTAAAATATTTGAAAAATAAAAAAAATTCTAAAAATTCAATTTTTAAACATTTTTGTAAAAATTTTAAGAAGTTGTTTTATGATTTGATTTTACACCGAAATTTGTGAATACAAAACATTTATATTAAAATGTATGTGTATCAGTTTTAAATACAGCATGATATATATTATTAAAATTTAGATTATTTAAATGTAGTATAAAAACTACATTTAAATAATCTAAATTTTAATAATATATATCATGTTGTATTTATTATTTGAATATTCCATGAAAAGACATTAAAATATTTTCTATAAGTTAGATAGTGATTATATCTACAAAAAGTGGCATAAATGACGATGCCAAGAAAATAAATTATCAGCAAATATTATTGTTTTGTGTATAACACTGCAATTTTTTTTGTTCGCAATGTTTCTTTTAAATGCATTACATGTTCTTAATATTATGTTTACAAACCCAAAAATAAAATAAAATCTTTTTAGAGAAGTCAGATGGTAAAAAGACATCGTATATTCCCCTAAATAAAGTTACAGTAACAAAACGTCTAAGAAACATAAGAAAATAACTTTCATAAAGAGAAAATTACCATTCCTTTTCAGTGTAGTTTTCTCATATTAATACTGTATTATGAAAATGCTTCTTTACTTTTCTTTCTATTTCTCTAACTTAACTTAAATGCTTGAATAGAAGATTTGGCTGCTAGTTTTTTTCTCTCAAATAACAAAAGCTATCTTTTTCAGCTTTCTATCTGTTGTAGGATTATCCAACAATAAATGTAATATATATTTAATAGTTTAATAATGTATTAAATATTAAATCATTTGATATGCTAAAATATATTTTAAATGAAAACATTCCACCAAATTTATATGCAGAATTTTTTTTTTAATAAATTAAGATCTAATTTCAATTAAAATTATTCCTATATTTTGCATTAAACGTATTCCAATTGCATTAAACGTATTTATTAGAGTTTGCATTAAACGTATTCCAACAACCATACTTGTAAATATATTTTTGTAAGACCAACAATGAGTTCTAAATTAAAATATCTTCGTAAATATTCCATTTCATTTTTTATATGTAGATAAAATTTCCAAATGTATTTAAGCAATGCTATTTTTTTTTGTAATGTTTACAAATATTAGAAAAGATAAAACCCAATTTGCCATGAATTTTAAATAGATTCATAATTCTTCCCTGACTATTTAAACAGAAAAAACGGAAATCATTGCAAATAAAGAAAGAGAAAAATGAAATTATTACATAACTTTTTGAAGTAGCTTCATTATTTAGCTATTCTAAAATATATCGCTCAAAAAAAATTCATTGCTTAAAGCAGTAATAAACAATTGAAAAAACTAGACAAAACTTCATTAAAACAAAAAAACGACAGTATGCGACTTAAAAATGCATCCCTCTTCTTTAAGGCAATTTCTTTTATTTAAAGGAATGTTTGAAAAGCAAATTTTGGATAAATTATTCATTCGCTCAAGGGTTCTATTAATTTTTTAAATATTTTATTAAAAAATTTGAAGATACAAAATGCAAATATTTTGTCATATTTTGTACCAATTATTTGTGCATACATCGGATGAATTATAGGGAATTAAAATATTTGCTACATGTGTGCCGTTCTTATATAATTTTAACGTTAGGTAATTTTAATTAACCCTGCATAATTTTAATCTTAGTTTTAATTACTTATTTTATATAAGATTTCATATAATTTAGTATGTATAAATCAACGATACCATATAAGCTATTTCTATTAATTTTTTTATTGATATTAAATTCTATTAAATCTTTTATTTCATTTTCTATGAGAGGTGTGGTATCTAAGTGGGCAAAGGAAACTATTTCGTAATTGAATGATTGTTTATTCGGTCCTCGAGCCGGCTTAAGTTCTGTTGTGTTTCTTAATGGTGACTGGGGAGCATAAAATATGTTTGTGGTCACAATTTCTTATAAGTTATTAACCCTCCGAGTGGAACACAGTGAGGAAAAAGTCTCAAAATACCCTAAAGGTTTACCGTGTCAGTTGCCAAAGCGTTCTATGATTTTTTCCTTCACCCTTTGTCGACTAGAATAAAATACGGGAAACTCACCCTCGTTATTGTGACTTTATTTCCGATTATAAATAGATATATAAATAGATATAATAGATTGTTAATTTTTAATACACACAAAGCTCGTCAAGTCACGAAGATCATAGGAATAATGGATTCTAAAAGTACAAATAAAAATATTCTTTAAGTGAATTATTTATATTTTTTTACGAAAGTCATCCAAGATATTTAAGTGGTGCAATTAGAGATACATCTGTTACCGCAAATGAAATACTTCGAAATAAAGATTTACAAATCCATGAAAAGCTATCAGCGTCTTTGTACCTCAGTGAGTAGGTGCATCCCTCAATAAATGTCAGTCAAAGAGGGTTGCAGTTCCTAAACAATCGACCTGACCCTCCTATCTCAAAACTCCATGGGGGAAAACAATGGAACAAATGTACATTACATCCATTTTCGGAACGTTTTTGGAGGTTGAAAATTGTACGTGGAGCTTCTTTGAAGAAATCATCGGTTTGGCACAATTGTACGTGCAAACCGCTTAGAGGGTTAAACGATACCTTTGTTGTAACAAGCCAAGCCTGGGTGGTCTTTTGCTTAGTCCTTCTGCTTCTAAATTACGAATAACAATTTGGGCTAAGATGTTCCTGCAGCTTAGAGGTGCTCATCAAGGATCCACTCGATTCATCCAAATGCCATTGGCAACACCAACAGTTCTATATACTAATGTAGGTACACACAGGATATGTACTTAATATACACCCAATCTTTTCCTTCATAGCCATTGATCGTAAACATATACTTTAAGCAACAAGATTGAT
>CM063502.1:85781597-85796597 GCA_032207245.1 Pardosa pseudoannulata | reverse complement strand
GTTAACTTACTTTCTATATTTAACAATTGATTCATATTGCATGTATATATATCTATATATATATATATATATATATATATATATATATATATATATATATATATATATATATATATATTATATATATATATTTATATATATATATATATATATATATACATATATATATATATATATATATATATATATATATATATATATATTATATATATATATATATATATATATATATATATATATATATATATATTTATATATATATATATATATATATATATATATATATATATATATATATATATATATACCAAAACAAGTACGTGAGCTACACGTGGATCAGAGTATATATATATATTATATATATATATATATATATATATATATATACATGTATAACATTGTCAGATAAATGGTTAAAAACACCACTATTCTTTGCCTAAATGACATATATAATATCAAGTAGGTGATTATAAGATAGCATTTAATAATAATTTTATAACAAATATTTATCTTCAATGAAACATCTTATCATGATATAAAACTGGCCGCATGTATAGACATATGTGTATCATAAGGTTTTCAATCTAATTTTTTATTTGATTTTTGGTATTTTAAAATCTGTGTATTAAACAGTATATTTTTAATTCAATAAAAGTAAAATACTATATGTTCCCTAAATGTGAAACGTTAAAGACGACTGACATTTTAATTTTGAAACTTATAAAAACTGTAAAGGAATATAAAGTTGAAAGAAAATAAGTATTGACTGTACAATAAAAGAAAAATATAGTTCGTATCTATATAATTGCAGTTCGTAGAATAAAAATGATTATTAGCTTCTAGTTAATATAAAAAATTAATTTTTAAAACTTTCAAAGTTATTGTCTGGTTAAAAATATTTTTTCATTGATCATTCGGTGAACATATTTTATGTTTTTTAAGCACGTTGCTTCATATCTTTGCATTAAATATTTTTATAGAGTTAGAACCATATAACTTGTTTAGGAATAATTTTAATCTAAACCGAGAATTTTGTTTTTATTTTATTGTGAATAAAAATAGATAGTCGTGATAAAAAATGTTCACTTGCAATGGTAATATGACACATGAAGTGTACCATATCTCAAAGGTATTTAGTTATTTATATAACAAGTGAATTTGGAGGTCAAAGTGCGAAAGTGCATATTTAAGTGAATTTGACATCCATATAACTTTGGAAAATAATCTTTTATTACACCTGCATGCAATAATGGATAAAACTGTTATAGGATTATTATAAAATGATTTTACTGTACACTTTTATAATGTTGGGTAAGCACTGAACTAAAAAGTAATAAATATAGTCATTTAGAGATGATTTATACGTATTTTAGGTGCAATTTGTCCTAATTTTTTATAATGTTGTTCTTTTTTTCTTGAAAACATTCCCCTTGCAGAATCTCTATATTTTAGAATGATATAATTTAGAATAAATATAATTCAAGCTATAATTTATAATATTTTTTACACTTTAGTTTATTTCATGCATAATGGGATTTAGGTTTTATTTTATGAAGTAGATGCTATCTGGTTAATTTAATTTTTCGTTAGAAGATTTCGATGATACCAAAAAGTTTAGTATTTTAGTATTTTTTTTTCAAGTTTCAATACAAAATACATTTTAATTTTCATGTTAATAAATATTTTATAATGTAGCTTTAACTCAAAAAATGTTTAAAATCTTAAATAAAAATTTGATATCAAACCCGATTGGGGATAATAAAGTGCATGTTCTAAAGATAAAATTTTAATAAGTGAGAAACATATTTTCATCCATATTTCTAATGCAAAGCATTATTTTCCATTTAATTACATAATATAGTGATGTAAAAATAAATAATAAAAGCACTTAAATAAGTGTAGTACTTTAAGACACTTTCAAGACATAATTATAATGGATTTTAGAATCATGTCTTCATTCACCATAACCAAGTAAAAAAATTGTCTTCGAAAAAGTTTATAATGAAAATTATAATTGAAAATCTATAGTTAGAATTAAATTATATTTTTCGAGGACATACAACCTTACATCAAACTTAATAATGGGAACTAATTTTATATTTATTGGATACTACATTTTTTTTATCATAGATTAAATAATAAAGTATGCTTAGTTTTCATTTTCTATAAATTAAATTTAAAAAAATTAAAAACATATATATTATTTCATATTTTTAATTAATTATGTACTAATTATTACATTATTTTTTATTTAATCAAATAATAGCGTTAAATAGATACTGGTAAAAATATTTAAACTATTGTTCAGACATCACTAGATATATTATTAATCGAAAATATACTTATGATTTTCAGACTTATGTCTGCATTCTCCATGACCGTGTAAGACATATTATTCCTAAAAGATATTTATAATGCAAAACTTTATAATGATATATCTATGCCATAATTACGTCATTTTCTTCAAGGTCATTCCTAAGTTAATTGATGGGAACTACGTCATGAGAAAGAGTTTCTTACTCGATAAAATGAAAACTAAACTAAACTATTTTTGATAAATTAGATGTCGTTTAAATCAAGTGAAGCGGAATTTGCTTATATATGTGTCAGTGTAAATGACAGTAATTCTCATTATAAAAGATTATGAGTGTCGAATGAATTAGCGTTATGAAAAAAATTAAACTTGATTTTTCCAATACCATTAAAAGCCTATTATTTACTTCGAAGTAATATATTTGGTAGATGTCTAACATCCTCGATAAGTGCATTCGTTTTTACTCCTCTCACAATGTTGGGAAATCCTTAATACTATGTTCATCTATCGGGTGCATTTTATCACAAATGCAATTTTATTTTTCGCGCGAAGTATAAAAAGCTATTTCCAGATCTAAAGATAAATCGGTGATCAAGTTAGATCACATATGCACTGTTACTCATAGACAGAACATCAGAAAGATTATATGATGTTTTTATGTCGCGCTGAGTTAAGATAGCGGAAGGACGATTCTACATCAGAGATCGTCAGAAAAGCTTAAATCCATTCAGCTATATCGGCTTGAGTGATATATCACAAAACTGAAAATGTGAGAAAATCGGTGTCACGATGCAGTATGTTATATGAATATTTCACGATATATTGATACATCGTTCAATCTTATTCATGCAGATTTATTATCACATTAAGTTTTTTTCTTTTAAATATTTCATGCCGATACGGCATTCTAAAGAATTATAGTTAAATCAACAAAATGAAGATCATCTTTGTAAAAACATCTAAAAAATTTAGATTTTTGACTAGACTATATAATCACCTATGAATTAAGGTATAATACAGCCATTAAATTGAAAGAAATATAATAAATAATTATTAACTTGTTATCCTCATGATAGCTGATTGGTACAGAAATGTATCTTAGAGAGAATGTATGTGGCTTGAATTCCACCTAACACACACTCATTTTTGTAAATATATGAAATCATATTTCATAATTAGGTTCCAATATCATTAGCCTTTATGTAGTAAAATATAGTAGCCTTCATGTAGTAGACCACATTTCTCTAAATCAAACATAATAATTTATTTCAATTATGGTAAAACATTTTTTCTTATCTCTAATATATATATATATATATATATATATATATATATATGTATATATTGTATTAATATATATATATATATATATATATATACATATATATATATATATATATATATATATATATATATATATATATATATATATATATATATATATATATATATATATATATATATATATATATATATATATATATATATATATATATATATATAGTATATATAGTGTATATATATATAGTGTATATATATATAGTGTACATATATAGTGTATATATATATATATATATATATAGTGTGTATATATATATATATATATATATAGTGTATATATATATATATATATATATATATATATATATATATATATATATATATATATATATATATATATATATATATATATATATATATATATATAATGATTGGAATGAATATGTATTTTTTAATTTGAAAGAAAAAATTATTCTTTCCTAAGTATTTACCTAAACATTTTTTTAAATTCTTGTACATTTTATATAAAAGAACCTGTGCTCTTGGGTACTGTAAAATATACAATTCCCAGAATATAACCCATGACTTCGACTTTAGAACGATTTCGAATTTCTCTCTTGGGTGGAAGCAAAGCAAGATATTTTAGTGAGCCTCTAGAGTTAAATTAATGTACTTAAAACTTTGATCTGAAAGAAAGTGGCTTCTGTATGTGTAGATATAGAAATTACTAGATTATCTAGAGTGATGCAATTTGGATTATAGTTACTTACCTTATCAGGAAGAAAATAGGAAGTATAATTCTTTAATTGTTTTTTAAATGCTTTCTTTGTAATCTTTTAAACTATTATAAGAAAAGTGTTCTTTAAAAAAATACAAATCTTCATGGCAAGATTTTAGTGAATGATTGCATATTTTTTTTTAAATTTCCTTTCTTTTATTTTTTATTTTTAAGGTTCTATTTCAAAATGGCTATAATGCAATTTATACCATTGGTACCGCAAACTCTTAATGCAATATAATATTCTCTTAAAATTTAGTTATATTTGGAATCCACTTCACTTTCACATACAAAGACTATACCGCATGTCGTTTTCAAAAAAATCCAAAAACAATTCTTGTGAAGAAAAATTAAAGGTGTCTTTATGCAAAGTAATTTAATATTAAATCATTTTAACCCTTTATATCCTGAATTAATTTACCATCAACTTTCTTACTGCATTTTTGCATCATTAGATAAATATTAATGGAGAATAATCAGAGAAAAAAGAAAATTAGTTTTTACTGTGTTTTAGTAGTTAAATTTGCAGCTGGTACTTTCTAGTACCAACAAATATTTTTGACTATATGATAGAAAATAAAACATTAAATTGTGAATAAAACAAATGAAATGCTTACCTGCGAAGTATAGAAGACTCTAAAAAATAATAGTACCAAATAACTAGCAACAAACCACTAAATTTACTTAATTGAACTACACGTGTATGAACTCTACCACAAAATGACCTTCGAATGCAACACGCCAATTAAAAAATCCTTACTATGCGAATAAAAAGGATTCCTGATTGTTGCTTTCATTTCTTTTCTGTTGTAGGAACTGCATCGTTCATGTCCTTGTGAGTACCGTCAGGAAAAACGTCTTTATTAGGAATATATAGGTGTTTGATGGAAGAGGTACTTATAAGTACCGTCAGGATAAAAAGGGTTAATATTTGCTTTTTGTTCATTTCATAACTATGACATGAATAGTAGTATTTTCTTAATACCATAAAAACATTTTAAAGAATCTACAGTACATCGTAAGTAAGAAGTTATAAAGGAAATGCATAGAAAGCCAGAGACTGGGATCACAGTCCGGAAAGGAATATAGTTTGATAACAAGGCATCGAAATCCCAATTTGCGTTGGCAGACAGCTACATTCTATGATTTTGAAGGTAATTTTGTTTTATTTATTACATGTTTGTAATATTGCACATCTTTCAAATTTATTAGTTTAATTTTAATAGCAATGAAATTAATAGTTTATCATATTTTTCTTGCAGTGATTGTGAACCTTCAGATATTGAAAATTATTTATCAGGGAAGAGCGAATTTTTTCCAATAAGAAAATAAGGACTTATTTACCATCAGTGATGACAAATCGTATAAAAATTGTTCAAACAGTGAAGATAGATCGAATACTAAAATTCATGAAATGCCAAATTTGGAAATGTTTGAAAAAAATTTTTAAAAAGTTAAACGAATATGAAATTATTACGTATAAGACAAATAGAACACATGTAGTGAAACTATTTATGGATGATTATTCCTTTTCTTCTTTCGTAAAAGATCTAAATAAATATTGTAAATAGAAATCTTGATAAAATTCGATATTGTTATTTTTGATGTTTGAAAAAGATATTTTATTCTTTCATAAAGGTTGTAAACAATTTATGTTATTTGAGAATCCTTTATTTATGAAGTTAAATTACCATCAATGGCATTCGTAAGTTTTCAAAATTGCGTTTATATGTATAGTGTTAAAAATAGTTCATATTAATACCTTTTCTAAAAAAATTTGTTCAGTTAGTGACACAAAAGAATTATTAAAACACATTTATATGTTATATAACACTTTCATATAACACATTTATAAATTATTAGAGAGAGACACACATTTATATATTATGTGATTTGAAAGAATTATTAAAACACATTTTTGCTCACAAACTTACACAAAATTGTGTTTCTTGCTATGGTATAATGAACTTGAGAGGTTAAACGTTTAAAAATATATTAAAAAGGAATAATGTAAAGTTTTACTTATAAATTCCCTTAAATTCAGATATACAACTATTTGTAAAACTGTAGAGGTGTTTACTTATTTACTTTTCTTACCAAATATAAAAGTAAACTTTTCAAAATGTACTTTTAAAATATAATGCATTCTGTACTGCCATGATATGTTTTATAACCAAAAGTAATAAGTCAGTATTAAGTGATAATGGTTAACATTTAATAGTTTAACAATGAGTGATAAAAAGCATTATTACATACGTGCTCATCAAACACCTTTCGTAATACGTGATAACAAACCTGAGAGTTCTAACATTTATAAATATAAATACTTAAAAAATACTTAAATGTTTGCTTATAAATTCACTTGAAAGAAAATTTACAACATTTTGTCAGATTTTAGAATGTTTACTTATTCAATTTTTCTTAATTTTTATAGTGCAGTTTATAATGTATTTTTCTTAGATAATATATTTCCCACTTCCATAATACATTTTTATAAGGTAGTGTATTGTAAGCTTTCATAATACATTTTTAAAAAATAATATATTTTATACATTCATAAAGCAATTTGATAGCTAAATTTTTAAATTATCATAAATACTGGATAATATTTTTGAATTTAAAGGGCTTATTTTTTATAGCTGTAAAAGAAAAAATATGTAATTTTGTATCTATTTACTATCTTCAAAATCTGTACAAATGCATCCTAAATATCACAGTTATTTTAAATTCTGATTTCATAAAACCTATACTAAAATACCTTTATAATTGTACAAACATGTATTTTTAACAAGCCAAAAATTAAATCCAGTTATATTTTGCTCCCATATAATGATAAAGAAGGGAAATATATCAGGAAATAAAGCCTCTCCTAAGGAGAAAGAGCATTTTTTATTACTTGTTAATGTCAAATAGCTCTAAATTTAGATGAAAGTACGAAAAATATTCGCTTGCACAACATAAACACAGTGTTTCAAAGAAAAAGAGGGTTAGATCCATACTAAATACGCATTCAAGTAAAAAACAATGTCGCAAAGGAACTCGTGCGTTGTACTGAATAACATGCGCAGCACAATTTTATCTCTGGTCCGGAATATTTAATGTTGTGTTCAAGAATCCCCAAGTAAAAATGTATAATCTTGTTCTTTTTCACTTTTTATTAAAGAAGAGTTTTAGAAAACATATATATTGAAGGCTATGAACATGAATGATTAACTTTTTTGGAAACATAAATGACATCTTGTTTATCTAAAACATACAATACAGTCTTTAAAATTTGTAAAAGAAGTATAAAATTCTGAATAAACATTTGTTTTTATGATTTAGGCAAAAAGTAAATGTTTATTTTGAAATATGACAAAAATGCTCCCTTTATTATTAATAAAGATCTTTAATTAACTGTAATAAAATGAGTATAACACACAACATTTCACATAAACAGAACCTTTGTAAATAATTCACTCTAACTTATATTTCCTGAATTATCCATTATTTTTGTTTATATGGTAAAACAATTATATTTTTTCCTAGATGTGAATACTTTTCTTAGATGTGAGTACTTTTGCCATTAAGCAACATTTAGAAATTTAAAATAGAATGATTATTTATAATTTTAAGATGCTCTAAAATAACTTATAAATAAAATTTAAGCAACCATATAAATCTGAATAAAGTAAAAGAAATTAAGATATCCAGTTATGTATATTTATATATTTTAAAAAATATTATGAACTTCAAGTCCTAAGAAAATATGATAAACAAATATTGTAAAAAAACAATTCCTAATCAATTTTTATTAAGTGAAATTTTGAAATTTAACACTGATGTAATTATATTTTAAAAATAATTCTCACTATGTATTGAAAATTCTTAAAAATTAATACGAATATCAATAAAGAAAAAAGTGATGTATATTTTTATAGTTTCAAACATTTTTTATGATCCTACAAATATTCTATAATTCAGTATCTTAAAAAAATGTTTTTTCACACTTAGAATTTGTGACAGTAAAAATTATCCCCATTGTTAATGGAATGTTAAATTGCATCCTGCAATATAAGAGTTTCCACTGAAAGGAATCATCTAATATTAAAAATGTGTTTATATGTTATGTTATTTATAATTTAAAGGAATTCGAAAGTTCTTCGAAAATATTTTCGAAGAATATAATTTTCACTATGATGTGCAAAATCATTTAGAAAATAATACGAATCTGAATAAAGATAAATTACACTTTCAAATATTTATATAGTTTCGAGATAGCTTATGATATTCCAGAAATATGAGAGTTAGGTATTGGAATAAAATAACATTTCACAGTTGGAAACTTGTGAACGTAAAAATTCTTTCCCTTGTGACTGAAAAGGTAAATTACATCATATATCATAAGACTTACCCCAGAGCAGAAATCGTCTAATAATAAAACCTTGTTTATAGGTTATGTTATTTATACCTTAAAGAATTTCAAAAGTACTTTGAAAATATTCCTAAAAATATTATTGATAAAACACACATATTTCTTGTTTATTTATTTTATTTTAATCAAAAGCATGATTTCAAAGCGAAGTTTAAAACATTTTGAAATAATACTTAAATAGTTCTAATACTTTAATTGATTGGTTTATAAATTATAAGATTTTATACATACATATGTATATGGATAATTTAATGACTCTCAACTAATGTGTCCTTCCTTCGCCGTACTGGTTTTTATGCCGAAATCTGATTTGTTTTTCAATTTTCTAATTTCAATTTCTAATCATTCAATTTTCAATTCTTTTTTTCACTTATTTCTTAATTTTTTAATTTTTTTCTAACTGAAAGTCTTAATTCTTCACTCGATTTCCAATTCTTGTTAATTTGTATATAACTCAATCTTTTTTTGTGTTTTGTGTTGAATGTTGTAGTTTTATTGTTGCTTTAATCTGTTTTGGAGCCTTTCATTTTATTTTTTGTCAATTTTTTTAATCTAAATTTCGTTTTTTGTTTATTGCCACATCTTGTTTGGCGCAGTTTGTCCCAAGAGGATTTAGCGCCATTAAACTTCAATCAGCCAACCAACCAACCAACTAATGTGTCGTGGTACATTAGTACGTCGCGAAAAATTTTCAAGTGTAAATAATAATGTCACTTGGTATTGTACCGTTAGTAAGAAATGTTCTATTTATCATGTACCATTTTCCTTCTACACTCTCTTCACTGTATTAGGGTTGAAAGTATGTTACTCTTTTGCTCCTACTAGTAGTATCATGCATTTGTTGGGATTTTTTATCTTCAAGTTTGAAGGAAGAATCTCGATTTCTACTTTCGTAAACATGTAACAATGTTCACAATAGTCATAAATGATAATTTTAAAATTTTCTGCAATAAAAGTCGTAGGATTTAGAGGCAATATACAATACACCCTTGAAAATTCTCTAGTATTACACAACGATGTTCCTCTCTCGATTTTTGTAAAGTGGAATGCTAAACAAAGGCATGATATGCAATAATAATATTAGTATGACTGCACTACTTATTGGTTTTATTACACTGGAATGGTACTGTACCTAAAAGGACTCATAGAAAGTCATTTTTAAATTTCCTTTCCCTGTATTTTTTAATAGTTCTGTAAATGTACCACAAATAATTTTATATACTATTATTGTGCCTCAAGCAAAACTTAAAAGTATTTTTCAAGTATTTATTGATAAGTACTGGAATAAATCAATACATAGGTAGATGGACGGATTATAAATAGAGAATGAGAGAGGGAGAGTAAAAATAAGGGAGAGAGAAAGAGGTTGAAATTAAATGGATAAATATTAATTTTTGAGCTATTAACTATATGTGTTATATGTTGAAAATGCATATTTTATTTTTTAATAACTGGTAATTTTTATTTCAGAGTTGCATTTTAGACATTAGGGCAAAAATTAGTTGTTATTTATAGCATTCCTGGAAAATGTGAAGAAAAAATAAAACTAACATTGACAGTGTATAATTTTTATGTATTTTAAATAAGGACATATTTCAAAAAGACGTTTTACACATGCCAGTGTCAATCTAATTATATAATATTTATATAATTATCCAAACATAAAGCTTAAACGTAAAGCTTATCTACAATACTGCTTTCAACGTAATGTAATGTATTTCTATCTTGTGTAATCATTAGTAAATGAGTTAAATAGGAACAAACCTCAATAATTCACAAGTGTTAAAAAAACCAAACATCCAGCCATTTTAAAGCTGCAAGAGATTTCTTTAGCTCTTGATTTATCTTAATTAAGAATGAATCACTTTCTTTTTATTTCCGCCTCACGGTATTTTGTTTTATTTGCACACCAATCTAATTTAGTTTTAACTAGATGATTGTGTGAATATAATTTTGAAATAAGTGTAATTATGTTCACCTTTGAAATGAATGATAAAAAATAAATAAGATTCTTCGTTCTTTCTCTTTTGCTCACAAAATTAAATTTGTTGCTTTTTAGAAAATTTTGAACAGATACGTTTTATTTTATTCTTATAAAATATAAAACAAACTTATTTTAGTATTTATTTATTTATGATGCAACATTGGTACTTTACTAAGCAATTGCATTCTACTGTAAAATAATTGTTATTCACTTTAAATTTTTCAAACTATTTTAAAAATGCAAAAGTAGACAACAAACTATATATGCTTTAAGTAGGTTTTCCATATAAATAGATTAAGTTTATAGTAGATATATATTGAACTGTATATAGTTATTTAATTTCACATTTGACTAATAACTCAGTCTTCATTCACAATAAATTTCTATAATTAAGGAAATGGATGTATATTTGATCTATAAATTCAATACTAAATTCATGCAGATAAAATATTCGTTCAGGAAAATTACTTTGTATATCGATTTATAGCCCATTTAAATTGCATTGGCAAATTAGACAAAGACGTATATGTATAATTAAGGATGAATACTATACATCCTTGTAATACTTTTGTATTCTCATACAATTAATTACGTTATATTCATAAGCTATTTAAATATTGCTTACGTTTCGCTATTTTGCATTAAACATTTAATAGTTACTTTTAAAAAACAATTTTTTGAAAAATTGTTTTTACCTTTTAATCAGCAGCTAATTATTCACAAATAATACATCTCTAAATTTTTGCATAAAATGGCTTTTATTTATTTATGTCTTTTTCTCTAAATTTCCAAACTAAGAACAAACACACTGTAGAAAATGATGTTAGAATAAGTATGATTTTCTTTATTCGCATTTTTAAATACGCATAACTTTAAATCGTATACCAAATAGTATTATCTAGTGAAACACCATGGAAGAGAATGCAAATCTCGTTTATTTTCTTGGCATAAATATAAAGCAATTAAGCCTGACATATTATATTTTTAACACTGGTTTCGCAATCCAGTATTTACAACACTATCCCTGCAAAGTGTTAGCAACAATGCAATCTATAAACAAGTGAACATACAATATACGTTTCTTATAAATATTACAAATTTTTAAAAAAAATTAAAATACTAAAAGTCATTTAATTAGTATCGTTTCATAAATTGCCCGAATAGCGTACGGGCAAATTATGTAAGCATGATTTTTTTTAATTTTTAATCCACGAGAACGCTCGCCGGACCTCGGAGGAGCGGTGTAACTTTTCTCAGCCAACCACCATCAAAACTGCTTTTGATGGTGAAAAGAAAATTTTTATTACACTTTTATCTTTATTATATTCATTTTTATAATAACTTTATAATTTTTAATAGTTTAGTACTTTATAATAACTTTAGTTTAAAATATATGTCGGATTGTTTGAAATATTAATGTTTAAAACTATTTTGGACTGCAGATCTCTTTATATTATCATTCTAAAAGCACAAGTGTAAGGCACACACAAGTTAATAACTTAAATCCCAACTTTATATTTCATCTTTATATTTCATCATTTTAATCAAAGAATGATATATTTTAGGATAACATCTCTCCTCCGACCTCAGACACTAAATAAAAGTGCACAAGTGTATGGTTGGGCACTGTGTCTCTGGAGGACGAATAAACTAAATGTATCTGTTTCTGAAAATATTATTCAGAGAAAATTGGGTAAATGCATGTGACTGATGTCTAGAAGACATATAAGACAGCTACTGAAAATGTGGGATGTTTATTTTTATTGGATCATTTTGTATGGAATGATTTTATAAGACTCGCCTCAGAGGCAAGGCGCGTCTTACCAGGTTAAATACTCATAACTCTAAACTATGCACTATACATTATTATTACCAAAAGTTCTACAAAGTCCAAGTAGTTTAATTGCAAAATTGTGAAATATTGTAAATAAAGAAAGGGATGTAATAAAGAAATATTGAAAGATTGTAAATTTGTATTATCTTTTCCGTACATTTGTAGTTGGTTTGATTTGGTTTGGAGTGCTACGGTCTGCTTTTTGCAACACGAGGGCTAATGAGACCGGGACCTACAGCTTAAAGCCGATTCCGAACGGCTACGAACATCCATGCCACTGTGGGATTCGAACTCACGAACTCCGGTACCGAAGGCTAGCACCCTAACCAATCGACCATCATTCGGTGACATTTGTAGTTGGCTTACATACAGAGCGTACAAATAATCCTCGATAATTTTTATAAATTTCAAAATACTAACGAATATATGTATCCCACTTTTGAAAACAATAAAATGTATGAAAAATGTTCAAAATATTATTTTCCAGTTCAGTTGAAAAATTTTACAACCTGAAACATATTTTCATATAATGCTTCCTTTAAAAATGATAAATTCTATAGGCACTTTACATTTATGCACTCAAGAATTTCATTTCTAGATTACAATGATTTCAGTTACTAATAAGCATTTTGTAATGTTTAGTAATTTAGCAATTACTGTTTTGAAACAGAAAGGGGCATTATCGCAACGTATTTGAAACACAGAATTTCACCACCTTGAGAACTGCATTTATAGATGCAATAACTCCTGTAAAGAGGATATTAATGTAAGTATAAGTATTACAGCCCTGTATAAAGTAAGCATTTTCTTTTAATAAGAGAAACAACATCTAAAGCAAAAAAGGAGACATTGTATTGAAATGTTAATGAACATGTATTTCGTTTTAGAATATAAACATTGCCAAAATATTACACAAAAAATGTGTTCTACATATTTAATATTGCAAATTATGTTTCGTATCTCTGTGTTGATACATTTTTCCGAGCACCGTAGAAGACATCATCTTTAATAATGAGACGTTAATGGCACAAGTTGTATTAGTAGGCCTACAAATAGTCCACTATTATGCATCGTCTTATTTATAGTAAACCAGTCGTAATCCATCCGTATGATATATCGGACATAAAGTGCTATATTGTACGTGAATTGCGATATCTTTTTCTGCTAGTAAAACTATAATCTGCAGTCATAATTGCCGGTAGAGGGACAATATTGAACTGTATTCACCTTTTAAAACAATTTGAAACTATTTTCATGTTCATGAAATGATGCTGTAAGAGATCCAAACTTTCGCAGACATTTTAATCACATTAAGGGTTTTATTGAACTTTTCACTAATTCGTCCTTGATTAAATTGAACTATATATCTTCCACAGATGTATCTACTAAACACATCAAATTGATCCAGGAACACGACATTTTTCACATTGGTGTACATCTTGTGATAAATTTCACAAAAATGCAACACGTAAAACGTATAACTATCTCATATCTCCTGATACATTCCTAGTGTTGCATGCTAAATGTATACACATAGCATACCATTCTTAAATCCTAGTCGATCAGGTTTATGTTTTGATCTTTCCTGCTATCTTGTTCCACTTAAATTTTAATTTCTTAGCTTCATCTTTAAATTATGTATAGCATTTTTTTAAAATATAACAAAATTCCCATTTACATACTAATATAGGTAAATGGGGATTCTGTAATAATTTGTCAAACTAATTAGGAATTATTAAAGAATGTAAAACGCTGAAAGAAAGATGTTTATTCCTGTTTATTTCCAACTCTGTGAACAGGAAAACTTCGTATTAGTACATATGCATATAAATTTAAACAAACTGATACTTAAAACTAAAATTGACAGCAGAAATCTTATACACCCACAGTTCAATGACAATGGGTTAATGGCAGTACACAGTGGAACATCTTTTTCTTATGAGAAGTTAACATAATAAATGGTCCCCATCCACTAAACAAGATCTCGAAATTTGTCCAGAAATATAAATCTTATACGAGACTTACCATGAAATTTCTAACAGGTTTGGGTGAGTATCAGTGAGGTTCATTTGGAAAAATACAAAAGAAAGAGGGTCAGGTCCTTAGGAAAAAAAATATCACACCCGACGTGTTAAAATTCATAAACGTAACACTATCGCATTGTACCAGAAAATATATGAATATAATTTATTTTAATGTTAAACGCACACCACTAATATAATTTACATACTTCTCCCACTAGCCCAGTACGTTCTATATGTTAATAACTTACATTAACTAAGCCCCTGATAATCTGCGTGTTCGTGCTTAGGAATATCCTACCAGGTATATGGTCGTTTTCCATCTTCGTTCATTCTTAAATTTTGCACCACAAGTGTATAAATATGAAGGAAAT
>CM063502.1:85761597-85764097 GCA_032207245.1 Pardosa pseudoannulata | reverse complement strand
TTCAAGAAGAATTAATAATGTTCCCAATAAAGACGAGTAATAAGAACAATAATTGGTATCAAGAAATAATACTATGCCTCGAGGAAGCAAAACTTCTTAAGATAAAACATTTTATTAATATAATTAATTTAAAACTGCGAATGAATAACCCTATAATTTCGATTATTTGGATTATTTCGGTTTTCAAAAATTTCCCTGATTGTTGTTTCAAACATTTATTTTACTGCGGGGAATTTTCTCTTCGTTTTCTCATAAGGCGTAGATCAAACTGTTATTAATTTAATAATGAGTATGCGTGTCAATATGAGTTCGGTTATCTTCGGTTATCTAACGTCTTAGATTCATTTTGCTGTGGGGAATACTCTCTTTGATGTGTCATGAGGCATAAATGAAAAGTTCTTTTTAATTTAAAAATGTGTATGCTTGACATTATAAGTTCGCTTTTATGTGCCACTTTAAAAATTCTACCAGACTTACGTCTCAGACTTCTGCAATTTGATTTATTTCTCTCTGTTTTTTCATGACGCATGAGCGCAATTTTTGTTGATATGACAAAATGGATGAGTAATAATATAAATTCAGTTATCTGCTTCTACCAACTAATGTTTCAAACATTCATTTTTCTGCAGGAAATGTTCTTTTCTTTTTCTCACAAAGAATCAAGGCAAGTGTTATTAAAATAATAGTGTGAATGTGTAGCAAGAATTTGATTATTTGTCCCTTTAGAAACTGACTTAGGTACCAGACATTAATTTTGCTGTGGAGAATTTGAAATCTACTGTATTTAATCGTATAAGCTATTTTTTACTAAGCGCAAAGAGCGAAAAGGACACAAGCTATAAATATACTTCTATTTAAAGACCAAAATAAAATGTTGATTACTTAGAAAAAGAAATATTTCCACAATTTCCAAACATTTTTTAAAATTCAGTTTGCAATATACAAAAAGATATATTACTAAAAGTACTTTTAATTATTTTTAAAGCATTCTTTAAATAAATCTTGTGGGTTTTTTTATTATGCGTATATCTAGCATGCAAATTGAAGTTATGTGCTAAACTTGTTAGCCCATATATACATGTATAGATATAAAACAACTAATTTTTGCTGAAAAAAAGTATCTAAACACTTTATGGGTAAATAATTCTTGTTTGTTTTAACAGAAAAAAATAAATTACCTGGAAATTATAAAATTATATATTTTTGATTTGTTCTTTATATTGCAATGATTGAGGCTCCAATTTATACAACTTCAATTAACTGACAGTAATTAAAAATGCAACAGTTTTTCAACGGACTTTAAGACTGGAATTCTTTTCATTTCTTATTTTCTCTTATAAAAGGTATTTTAAACTGCATACGCTAAATTTGCATTTAGATGAAAATAATTGATATTACAGCAGCCTTTATCCTAAAATAGTTTTTGCAGAAGTAACTAAGTATTACTCCGTATAAAATTTTGAGTTTTGATTTGAAACCTTTTGTTACATCACGTTTTCTATCTTTACCAAAATCAGCCTCATTTTTTCCAAATAATGTATTCCTCTAATAGTTTGTTCCCGTAAAGCCTCTTTTGCATTCTTAAATTATCTACAACACCCGGGAAATTGATTTTGGACGCCTTTATTCCATGCAGAAGCAGCAAATCTTTCGCTACTCTTGCTCACAAAAGAATTTTTTGCTGTAGAAAAAGCCTTGGATTTTAACTCTGGTTTACAGTAGAAGAGTTCTCATAAAAAGAACAGCATATTAGGGTTGTGTACATGTGTGAGCTACAAATTGCTTCCATTACTACTCTTTAAGCACTTTTCTCGTTCAAACAGAAGATCAACGTTTATGCTATAAAGAAAATTATTTATAAAATTTTATCTTTTTGTGTATTTTACTGTTGTTTAATTCAAAGGTATTAAAGTGGTTTTGGTTTTATATAAACTTTTGTGATACTTTATAAGAACCATCAGAGTAATTCGAAAAATTAAATTTTTTTCCTCAATTATATATACACCTCTAACTTTTCGTTTAGAGAGATCTTCAGTGAAAAATATACTGTTAAAAAGCATAGAACATGTATTCTCTTTAGATGTTACTTTTCAATAATATTTACATTAAAGTTCAAAAAATAGTATGTCAAAACTCATAACTAATGAAGCAAATGATGAATAGAATGGAACTTTTATTTTTATTTTTCATCTCGTTATCCAAGTTCTAATTATTTCACGTCATTTACTTATTATTATTTTTATTTTACAGAAATGGTTTAAGTCCAACTCAATACTTCATTAGTAATGCATGCTAACTTTAAAACTTGTTAAGGTATGACAAGTATTTGAAATTTATTTCTTTAAGATAAATCCTATATAGTGTTTAACAATTAGAAATTAGAAATTAACAATAATAAGTTATTATAATTCGTGGATTTTGGGTAACAAATTAAGAATAGAAATAACGCTTTGATATTATTTTTTCATTCAATGATGAGTATCTAATTATTTTTCTAGCA
>CM063502.1:85724097-85754097 GCA_032207245.1 Pardosa pseudoannulata | reverse complement strand
ATGATAACAAGATAAACAAAAATCGCAATGTCACATGGGAGTTGCAAAACCTTAAAGTATTTGCTTATTTGATATACTATGTCAATTCAAGGCTCTCGAGTTGGCCTCCATGTTGGCCCTTATTATTTGGCCTTAGATATTTTCACATGATATCACATTAAAGTATTTGTTTGACATACTATGTCAATTCAAAACTCATTTGTGACGCTTATCGACACATCGGAATATTTTATAACGCTGATAGTCTGTGATGCGGAAGACGTGAAAAGTATACGTGTTATCTTGGTGTCCGAAACTCATTGTCGAAACTGTGAATGTTTATTAATAGTTCCAATATTTTTTGTAAGTATTAATATAATAAATCTATTTGCAGCTTCTATTGTACTTGTTACCTTTCCGGTGTAAAATCTAAACCTCCGTGCAAATTTTCGCTATTTTCCCTCTATAAATGGGGTATGCGTGTTTCTTTGTACGTTTTCACCTCTTTTTGCCTGCTGATAAACCTCTGAGTCTGTTGGTCGAAATATAGAACACATTTATATACATATGCATATACACATATATATATATATATATATATATATATATATATATATATATATATATATATATATATATATATATATATATATATATATATATATATATATATATATATATATATATGTATGTGAGTATTTGTATGTGGGTACTTGTGTGCGTATGTATGTGTGTTTAAAAGTAGATATGTGTAAGGAGCACACACGTTATTGCGAAAGCATGTTACATGTGAGAAAAGGGTGTAACCCATTGGTAAAAACGAAATAAATATCATTGATTCATTTTAGCCACAAAGAAAAAATTCAAATTGGTATAATCCTCCTTAAGTTTATGTTGAAAGGTCACTAGAACATGCAGTACATTGTTTGTATGCTTAATATAAAGTGTGAACCATTTCAAACAAGAATCCAGTGATGGCATTGGAAAGCAAAAAGATGACTGTGAGAAATTCAATCACTTGACCTACAATCTCAATCATGCTTCTTTTCCACCCTTTTTATTTTACTGAAGTGGACACTATCGGTTCACAACTTTGAAAGGGATGAGAAATGTCCAAAGGATTTTAAAGTTCTTGAAATCATTAAGTGTCTATTTTAAAAAGATATTTTATTTATATTGTTGTTATGGTACAGTGAAATTATAAGTATTGGAAAAAGTAGCAAACGGTTTTGGTAATATGTTTTCATATTTTGTACTACAGCTTTCCTTTAATATTTAATAACGGAAGTTACTTGTGAGACACAATTCGTATATATGAAGTAAATTATATGAAAGGTTATCTTCCCATCATACACACACACACACACACATATATATATATATATATATATATATATATATATATATATATATATATATATATATATATATATATATATACCAGTATTTACATGTAGACTTGTCCACTCAATTATTATGCTCACTTAAAATATATATGTAAATAGTACGTCTGACATGGTAGGCGAAACTTTGTGAAATATCTAAAATAAATTCGTTTCACATAGAGTGCTCATTATGTTGTTGAACATGGGATTACAAACGCGTGGTTGTTGATTTAAATTAATTGGACTAAGGATATATTTGATTTCAGGATAGCTCGAAACAAGTATATCGGAAATTGAAAGCCATGTCACGTGCTGTAGTCATTAGTACCTCCAGAAGAGGATATCAATTGTATTGATCACACCTGTTATGTAATAAAGCGCCACAATAATTACATATCAATAATAATTGTTATGTAATAAAGCGACACAATGAAGATTTTAATCGTAACTCGTGAGAATACAGTAGGCGAGAATTTTATGCTTACCAGTTGTAACTGCCTACCAATGATATGCCGAATGTCCCATAAATTCAAAAATAGTTTAACTCTCTACGCGGTTTGCACGTACAATTCCGCCAGCTGTCACAGACAATTTTCAACCCCCAAATATGTTCCAAAAATAAATGTATTGTACATTTCTGACAGTGCTTTTCCCCCATGAAATTATGAGGTAGGAGGGTCAGGTCGATTGTTTAGGAACTGCACCCCTCTTTGACTGACATTTATTGAGGGATGCACCCCTACTCCCTGAGGAACAAAGACGCTGATAGCTTCTCATGGCTTTGTCAATCTCTATTTCGAAGTATTTCGTTTGTGGCAACATATATATCTCTAATTGCACCACTGAAATATCTTGGATAACTTTAGAAAAAAAATATAAATAATTCTCAAAAAAAAAAATTATTCGTACTTTTAGAATACGTTATTTCTCATGTGATGATCTTCGAGACTTGACGAGCTTTATGTGTATTAAAAATTAACAATCAATAATGTCTATTTATATATATATATATATATATATATATATATATATTTATAACCGTAACTAATGAGACAATAACGAGGGTGGGGCAAAGGGTGAAGTAAAAAATCATAGAACACTTTGGTAACTGACACAATAAAACTTTAGCGTATTTTTGGAGACCTAGAAAAATGAAAATTTACCCAATATTTTCCAAAAAAATTGAATTTAATAAAACTGCCATCGTTTAATTATACATATCTTAGTATGCTGTCACATGTTTTACAAGCATGTAACATCATTTGTTAATTCTGTTGACTCATAACAGAGTTTGATAGCGAGTAATAACTTTATCTCCAAATTGTAGCGTACGCTGATGGATATAGGAGATTTATTGTCAAATGGCCTCAATCAATTAAAAAAAAAAAGAAATATTTCAAGAAAAAATTAAATTTTTATATACTGTTTTACACTTATTCTCAAAACATTACGCGATTTATCAATATATTACGGCTGAAACGTAAGTCAAAAACAATACCAGCTTTCTTGTCATAGTCATCATAGAGATACTTCTTCAGTATGAACACAAGCATAAATTACTTACTGAAGCACAACCAAACCAAGATTTCATTCACTACTGCTTCATCAAACCCTGCTTCAGTCATTTCTTTTCATAGCTTAAATTGTAGCTCTATGTGGTTATGTAATAATTCGTATCTACGATTGAAACTGACTTTCGTATCTTTTTATCAGGATGTAAAATCATTTTTTTACTTTAACTTAGCATTATATATATTTCGGAACAAAGGAATTATATCGGCTTATATTATGATATTATTTAAAAGCAATAGAGAGACATTTAAAATAGAGATGTAAAAAAGTTCCTGTTTATTAAATTTAATATTGAAATTTTAGTTTCTCTAATTAATGGATACAAAAGTTACTTTTCAAAAGTAATTAATTACTTTCATTACTAGAGAGCTTTTAAAGTTATTTGAAAATACTAAAGTTTGAGGCAAAAGAGGAAATTCATAATTAAACGATAACAGTTTCAAAGTGTTGGGAGAAAAATTTTGACGATTATGATATGATCTAAATTATCATTCTTGCGTGAAGTAAAGTTAATTACTACTATTTATAAAATGTCCTTACACGAAAATTGCTTTTTTAGAGGAAGTATATCTAAAATTAGTTAAATTTAGGTATGCAAAAATTAATTTAATTTTCTCCCAGAAATGTAGCTTTTCTCTTTAAAAGTATTAATTTGTCGCAACACAAGCCGAAACATGCCACAACAAGAAAAATAATTGAAGAAATAATCAATAGCTATTTATATGAATGTTGGAATTTAGTTAAGAAACTTTTCATCGCGTAATATGATGTAAGGTTGAAACTGCTAATTAGTTTGGCATATATAAACATAGCTTTTTTTATTTTAAATTTTAAGTTGTTATGTATAAATATTGAAGTTGCCTAGCATACATATTTGGATGCTGAAACGTAATTACCAACAATGAATATATAAAAACTAAGATAAAAAGTAGCTTTTTATATTTCAGCCTGCTTGTGGATCGAGAAAGTTGTGGGTGTACCGTAGTTAATAACCATACCACGCACATTTATAATGAATTCTTTATTTTAGGTGTTACTATTATTTACATACTTGTCCTTTCTGTTTTAATCTATTTTATTAGTATGTCTTTTTCTGGAATTTCCCATAAGGCATTTTGAATATCAAAATTTTAAAGTTTAGTTTGTTCATCTTTTATTTTGAGAAGATATAATTAAAGTATTTCTTAAAGAATATATTTCAAGGTGGCAATTAAAGCAACAAAGTTAAAAATAAACTAAATAAGCTCTAGATGTCGCAACACAATATTTCACTAATTTAGTATTAGAAAAAAAAGAAATCACTTATAAATTATTTTTCTTTTAAAGAACTATTAAGTTCATTAGTTATATATGCGTTCAAATAAAACCCAAGCCATGGTGTGTGTTAAATTATAACTGTGAAATTACGATAATATAAATTTTAATAAATATACCCATGAGGAAATTTCTTAAACGATCATAATATAATTTTGAATAGGTGAGCAAATATTAAATTAATGAAAAACTCAGAGCAAATATTCTTGCACTTTTATATTTTTTAACTTTCTTACTTTTTTGTAATGTAGCATACACCTAAGGTGATTGAGTCAAAGTGACCCATAATGTATTTTTCATTGTTTTGAAACTTTAACCTATTTGAAGACCTATAGTATCGTTATTAATCATTTATTTTATTTATTTTATATATTCTTTTCTATATATGTATATATGTATTTGCATTATGTATTGTCATTGTTTTATTTGTGGGTACGTTTTTATTCTCCTAAATGATTAAAGTTCTGTTTTTCGGGTAAATTTTTACTATCTTACGTCACTAAAAGTCCTATAATTCGATCGTTAGTCCCAAAATTCACTGTAAATCTCTGTATAATTTGAACCGTAAAGTATATATTACTACTTATATTGCTTTATTTATTTTCACAAACTCGTGCTTTCTTTACTTGTGATGTATTGCAGTATTACTTTTTCAGAAATTTTCCTTAAGGCATATGAATATTAATAAAGTTTAAAGTAGAATTTTCCTATAATTCAATCGTTAGTCCCAAAAATCACTGTAAACCTCTGTATAATCTAAACCATAAAGTATATATTACTACTTATATTGCTTTATTTATTTATTTTCACAAACTCGTGCTTTCTTTACTTATGATGTATTGCAGTATTATTTTTCCAAAAAATTCCCTCAGGACATATGAATATTAATAAAGTTTAAAGTTGAGTTTATCTTATATTTTAAGAAGAAATAATTTAAATACTTCTTAAAGAACATATTAACATATTTCGAGGTGGTAATGGAAAAATAGAGTTAAGAAAAAACTAAAACAAACATTAAACTTCGCAACATCATTTTTATATATTTAAGTAATAAAAGGAGAAAAAATCACTTATAAATTATCTTTCTTTTGAAAAATTCTTAAATTCATTAACTAAATAGGCTTTCAAATAATATTCACCTAAAGCAAACACTATTAAAAAAAGAAATGTTTCCCAACCTAGTCAACATGGAATCGGTAAAATTTTGAAAGAATCATCATTTAATTTTTGAATAATCGTTCTACATTTTTCTAAAGCTTAATTCAATTAAATGTATAATTATTCATCCAATTTTAATTAACATTGAGTAGAAATATTTTCCAAGTGATATCAGGAATTTTCATTTCTGCAAGCAAAGTAATTCTGCATAAATCATTAAGTGTCAATGTGATTTACAATAAAAGGGACATTTTTATGGGTTGTTAATAAACGGAAACACTACCTATTTTATAAAAAAAACATTTATTTAATGCCTTGAAACATTTTTTTAAAGAAAAGTAAAAAAAAATTAATGACTTTTTTTCATTT
Source organism: Pardosa pseudoannulata (assembly GCA_032207245.1). Lineage (NCBI taxonomy): Eukaryota > Metazoa > Arthropoda > Arachnida > Araneae > Lycosidae > Pardosa > Pardosa pseudoannulata. The sequence continues at coordinate 85,748,320 of CM063502.1, read as the reverse complement.
ATTTTTTCTATATTTTTACTGCTTTTAAATAAATAATTTTGCCTCTAAAAGGAAAAGCCGAATGAATTGAAATCTTAGAAAAAATTAATGTACTTTTTATATTTATGAAGACAGGAATTCAAAATATGATATTATTAAATGGCGGATTACTAAAATTAAAATTTTAGAATATTAAGAATGAAATTGTGGTGGTAGGAAAAGTCCTGTAATTTATTAAAAAAAAAGTCTGTTAATTCTTTGCATGAAATCATCGAAGTAAAAAATAATATTTTTATCCTCTGGTTTTTGATAAATAACAAGAGTAAAATTATGGAATTACAATGAGTAAAAAATATGCTTATAATATTTCTTCTTAATTAGTTATAAATTTATGTTTATGAAGACTGTATGGATAAGAGAGTAAAATAAATCTACTTTTTAATGAAAGACATTAAGAAATAGGTATATTGAAGCAGCACAGCGAATAAAACTGCAGTTATAGGGCATTCATATTTGAATTACAATCACTGTAAAATAACTTTACTCTAAAACGGAATTGCGTATTTCATTAATGTCATCCGATCAGACCAACATCAAGAATGGAATTCTGGCGTTAAGAAAGGACTTGTACTGTAGAAAAACCTTAATTACGTGTTTGCATAAAATTCTCGTATCATACCATAATACCGTTTCCCTGTGTTTTGTGATAAATAGGAAGTATAAAATTATGAGAATACAATTGTTAATTACTATGTTTGTAATCATTTTTTTAAATCAGTTATACATTTATGTTCATTAATACTCTTTGATAAGAAGATAAATAAAATGATAACTGAATAAAATGATTATATTTTTAAGAGGAAGATTCTGAAGCTAGTATCTCCAAGCAGCAGAGTTAATAAAATTACAAAGTTAAAACATCTATGTATGAAATTTAATTACAGTAAAAGATATCTACTGTAAAACCAAATTACACGTTTCCATAAAATCATCGGATCACATCAACCATAAAAATGTCAAAGTTTGCTCTCAATAATAGCCATGGAATTACGATAGAATAAATTTTAAGCAATCTGCCAGTATGCATAGTTTTAGTCAAATAATCATAAAGGACTGCTGCATTGGTAAGTAACTGTAAGTAGCTGTATTGGTAAGTAACTTTTTGACTATTATATTATGAGCTAAGTTATCATTCTTGTGTGAAATGAAGTTATTTACTTCTATTTATAAAATGTTCTTACCCAAAAAAATTTTATTAGAGAAAGCATATCTAAAATTAAATAAATTTAGGTTTTCAAATAAATTAAATAAAAACTCAGAGTCCTGTACTTTCATTTTTAATCTTCACTTTTAATGTTTTTAATCTTACTTCATTGTTAGAAAGTAGCATACACTCAATGTATAAAAAAAATTACCCATAGTGTGCTTTTCATTGCTATTTAAATCTGGCCCTAGTTTATGATCATTACTGTTGTATCTAATTATTTAACCATCATTTTGTATAACCTATTTTGAATTTGTATATATTCTATGAATCTGTATCTTTTATTTATTTTAGGTTCAAGAAGTTTTTATATACATAATGGAATTAAAAACGTTAGAATTCAATCATTTCTTTACCAATATTACTTTTGATTCTTACTTGTGTGTGCGTCTCTTTCATAATTTTCCAATATATTTTTAAGTTCGAAAAATCAATTTTTACAGTCATTTTCCTTTATTTATTTACCAAAACAAATTATATTGTCTAATTACATGATGTTTTTTCGAAGCAAATAATCGAGTATTTCGTGAAGAAGAGATAATTAAAATAGAGAAGTACGAAATATCTAAATATTATTAAATTTAATATTAAAATTTTAGATTCCTGAATTGAATAAAACGAAAGTTGTTTTAACTAATTAATAACTTTTGTGATTAGAGAGCTTTGAAAATTACTTGGAAATACTAAAGTTTTAGGCAAAAGAGGAAATTCATAATTAAACGATAACAGTTTCAAAGCGATGTTGGGTGAAACTTTTTGAAGATTATATTATGATCTAAGTTATCATTCTTGTGCGAAATGAAGTTAATTACTACTATTTATAAAATGTTTTACCCGAAAATTTCTTTTATTAGTGAAAGCATATCTAAAATTAGTTAAATTTAGGTTTCCAAATATTAATTTAAATTGTTCTCAGAAATGTACCATTTGCATTTAAAAGTATTAATTTGTCATAATACAAGACGAAATATGTGACAAGAAAAATAAATTCATAGTAATTAACAGCTATTTTTATCACTGTTCGAGTGAAATTAAGAAAATGTGCAGCGTATTATTTATGTTAAGGTTAAACTGCTAATTGACTCCACATATATAAACAAATCTTACATTTTATCTTAAATTTTAAGATGTTATTTAAAATTATTGGAGTTGCCTCGCATACATATCTGAATACTGAAGAATAATTACCAATACAGAATATATGTAAATTTAGAGAAAGAGTAACCTTTATATATTTCAATACGCGAATAGTTTTAGAAAGTTGTGGGTGTAGCATAATTATTAAGCATGCCACGCACATTTATAATGAAGTCGCTATTTCAGGTGTTACTAAAATTTACCAACTCCATTTTGTTTTTTCTGTTATCTATTTTCGTATTACTATTTCTGGATACATGAAGGTATTTTGGATATATACCAGTTATAAAGTTTAGCTTTTCAATTTTTATTTTAAGAAGAATTAATTAAAATATTTATATTTCCAGGTGGTACTGGAAACAACTGAGTTAAAATAAGTAAAACAAACTCGAGACTTTGCAACATCATTATTTAATATTTTAGAATTAGAAATAAAAATATCACTAAAAATTCATTTTTTATTAATTATTAAATTTATTAAATAAATAGAAGCTCAAATAAAATTTTAGGTCAAAATTGGTGTTAGATAATTACTGTGGAATCTCAATGCTAAAAATTTTAAGCAATATGATCAAGAGTATAATTCTTGTGAAATAATCATAATGCTGAATCAGTCAGCCAACATTAAATTAATTTATTAAATCTTAGAGTGAATGCTAGCTCACTCTTACATTTATAATTTCTTTACGTTGCTGAAATGTAGCATACAGCTATGGTGTTTAAGGTAAAACCATAGGGTTAGATAAACTACAAGATTACTAACTCCTAAACTATGATAGATCATATACATATTATGATATATATATATATATATATATATATATATATATATATATATATATATATATATATATATATATATATATATATATATATATATATATATATATATATATATATATATATATATATATATATATATATATATATATATATATATATATATATATATATATATATATATATATATATATATATATATATATATATATATATATATATATATATATATATATATATATAAATATATACTTATTTATTTACTAAAATAAGCATAAAGGTATTTATATGAATCGAAAATTTCTTAAAATTGGGTAGAGATATTGTTGGTAAAATTAATAAAAATAATTTATGAGCTCTTTATACAAAGATATTTCTTTAAAGAATTTGAAGTACAGGTTTTATAGAATTCTTTCAAAATATCAAATGAAAAATCTATTACAAATACAGTTTGTTTGGCGCATTCTTTATTTATATATAAGATCAAAAAACTTTCTTAAAAACCCATATTACAATACATAAAAGAAAATTAAAATTTCTTATAATACAAAAAAAAAATAAACCGTTTTGAAGAGATCTGTTATATTTTAAGAATAGACAACTCTTAAACTTTTTGCTAAACTTATCTTAGTGATTCATGTGTATACGTTAAAGAATCAAGACTAAAAAGTGTTTGGGGGGGATGCTTCATGAGTTATTGAAAGAAGAACAAAGAAAAACGTTTACAAATTGAATAGAAAAATATGTCTATTGATGCAGATCTATAGCTACGATACTGACCTTTAGATCCCTGTATAAAATAATTCACAAAAATATACTTTTGTATTGAAGAAAAACAAAAAATTGGAAGAAAAACATTCTACACAATGTTTTTCCAGTAAGTTCAAAAGAAGATTTGCTCATATATTTTGGCAAATAACCAATATGGACTTCATCATGGGTATGCATATAAGTATATATGTATTTTAGTAATATCACATTGAATGTTATTTGCAGTCATCGGTGAAAAGGAGCGGTTTAAAATCTTAGAGAGCAATATTATTGTATTTTTCCAGGACATTTTTAGTGTTCTGACCATTCATAAATATTTTGACGGAACAAAAGGGTTCGTCAATGAGAGATTATTACTGCAGGCACAAGATCATAATAAAACACTTGCGAAAGATATATATATATATATATATATATATATATATATATATATATATATATATATATATATATATATATATATATATATAGGAAGAGAGAGAGAGAGAGAGATAGCGAGAGATATTATATAAGTTTATATATAATTTCACTTATTACATCGTTTATACAGCCGAACAACGGCAGAATGGTAGAGCTCTTCCCTTCGGAACCGAAGTTCATTGTTTCGAATCCCGGTAGAGCAAGGGTATTCGGTGTCATTCAGAATCGGCTTTAAACAATAGGTCCCGATCTCATAATCCCTCGTGTGCAAAACAGTAAACCGTATCAATCTAAATAAAACTTAAGCCCATTTTTTTATTTTGTAGGATTATATTTATAACATTTTATTTATATGTTATATATTATTTCTTATAAAAACTTATATTTATAAAATATGTTATATATGATATAAGCAAATATAGGGTTATGTAAGTAGGAGTGATATAAATATAGCTGACTCGTACAAAAACGACACTCGGCAAGTTTCTTCTCCCCAAATCTTCTCGCCAAGACACTCGCATGAGCAACAACACTCGCCAAGAGGTTAATAGGGTATGGGGAAGAAGAAAGGTAACTTCACCTAATGACACAGAATATTTGTATTTTAGGTATAGAAATGAAGAAAAATATTAAAGAATGGAACTGGAGTTTAAAATAAATTACTTGTGTTAAAATATCATTACACATAACTTATCATTACACATAACTTAGCATAATTTTTACTAGTTTTATTTAAAAAATAAAACTAGTAAAAAGTATGCGTAAATTTATTTCCTTAATATTAACAGGAAATAATTAAAATAATTCTCATGTTTAAAACAATGTTGTTAACTAAAGAGTATTTTGAATGACACTAAGTCTAGTTTCTAAAAAACTCATTCAAAATATCAAAGCTTTAGATTACTTTCTGTACCACCTTTTACTGAATTAATCGGTATTACTTGTTGATAAACCCACAAAAGAATTCAATAAAAAAAATTTTAATTAATTAATAAAGAAAATTAAAATTTCTGAGAAAACAGAAGTACATAAGTTCTGTAAATGCCTGTTATTCTCAGTAAAGAAACTACAATTAATTTTTTCATGATTCTTGATTATATTATAAAAAATCAAGATTAAAAAACATTTTGAATAATGCGTTAACAGTTATTAAGAGTCTAAAATTGAATTGAGAATTTATAGACAAGGTGTCTATAAATTCACATCTGTGACAACAATATTTTAACCTTTAAATATTCTCACAAATTAACTCACATCGAAATATGTCAGTCGTTTTATTGAAAGAAAATCACAAATGAAAAAGAAGTAATTATGTTTATCTTCTTCCATATGTTTTCCTTCAATTTCAGAAGAAGATTCACGCAACGTATATCAAATTTTATGTTATTGCTTCTTCTTGATTAGTGACATAAAAGCTAAATAATCTCATCTTTAAGACCATAAACAAGTACCCTTCATATGAAATAAAATGTAGGAGGTAATATAATTTTCCATTTTATCAACCACAGTAGTAAATTACGCTTCATTTATGAAGAACACCCCATAATAAGGATAATTATTCCCTTGGTAGACATCATGATATTACCATTTATCTTTGTGTGGTAAATTAGGCTTTATCGCTGCAAACTGCATTCAGAAACAATATTTTCTAAACCCAAATTAGGTATATTTGATATTAGTTTCAAATGGGTTAATACTGAGTGGCATAGGAATAAATCCTGACCTAAAATTCTTCCAAATAATTCAGAGTTATTATGAATTAGAATGTTTTCTTAAATAATAGTCATTCTATAAGATAAAAAATAATTATAAATGAATTGTAAATTAGAAAATTTTCATGGTATTTTATATAAGTGCGCATTAATTCTTCATATTGAAAGTTAGACGAGTATAATATGAATGTATCTGTTTCTAAATTCTGTAGTTCTGATCACTTAATATTTTCAGTAAGAAAATTTAAAAACGAATTACCACAAGCAAGTGCTGAAAATTTTCAATTATCTTTACACATGCAGTCTATAACAAAATTATAAGACTACTCAAAATCTTGAAACATTTGAACAACGAAAGCGTCGTTAATGTAAATTTCAATAAACGTAAATGAAATAAAATAGTTTTTAATGATCATTCACTTAATATAAGCAGATATTTTAATCCTAAGAATTGTTTGAAATCAAACTACTTGCAAATATAAGTTCAATTTTGTATTCGGCATACTGCAGTGGTTTTTTTATTGTCTAAAACTGTAGACTAAACTATTTTCAAAGATTAGAAAAGAGAAAAAAGGAAATAAATATAATTTTTGGGTTTATTAGTAACATATTTCGTGGAAATGAACTTTTTAAATAAAAATATAAAAAGTTTGAGTCTGTACGTCATAGGAAAATTAAAATCTCTACTTCAAATAAAAAAATATTGTTAACAGTTCTAAATTAGTATTCCTGTTATTCTGAATGAAAAATGGAATTATGGAATGAAAATCAATCTGAACTAGAGAATGTCGCTATCAGATGAAAAGACTGGTGAAAATAGGCAAATTTTCTCTCAGAAAGAAAACAATAAGAAATTAGAAAAATAAACAAGTTTATATATAACTTTGATGTGACGTTTCAAACCGAATTCTGTTATTATCTTTCGGAAAATTTTCGAAAAACTATGATTACGGAAACGAGATAGAGAAGGAGGTTTGAATTGTGCAAATAATTTAATGGCCTGAATTCTAAATGGGAAAATGTATCCGGTTGAAAAAAAATAAAGTTAGTTTATCCTGAAGGTCATAATCACTATTTGCATAATATTATGATAATAATAAGATTATGTTATTACCTAAGGTGAAAGTCTCAGGAGCTATAAGAAGCAGTATCGATTCGCTGTAGGCCGTGTTCACAATTTTCAGGGACTTACAATCTACAAAGATTTGATGGAAATATGAACAAAGACAGTGTAAGGAAATCTGATGCACTTCGTGTCGTGTAGTCCTCGTTATATATTTAAGTATCAACCTGTGATCAAATGTATAGTGGGACTTATTTTAAATTGCGTTGTGTTAAATATTTGTTTTACTAAAATTTAACCACAGGTTCTGAGAAACTACACATATTAATATCAAGAAAAAGCTAACAGCTAAAATGATGGCAACTGGTACAAGCTTAATATTAAAAAAAAGTAAATTTATTATAAAATGTTTATACATCTATTTACAAAAAACAGTAATAAGTAAATTAGTAAGCTTAGTCATTTTATTCAAATTACTTCTGACAAATTTTTTATACACTTAGAAAAATCTTTGTAAGTAGAGAGTGGACCTAATCCCGATTTCAAAATGTAATGCAAAAAATGGGTACCTTTGTGGGTCTTAAGTGTTGGGCCCGAAACACTTCTGGTTGAAGGGTATGAGAAGGAATCTTTACATCATCCGTTGATCTGTTATAGACATCGTCAGGGGCTTCCTCCTGAGTCTCTGGGGTGCGGCCGTACTACTTTGTGCAGGAAACTTTCTGGCGGACTTGGCTGGAGTATCAAGCAACTTCTTTTTGGGACCTCCGAACCGAACTTCTCTTCTGGGACCTTCGAACCAAACTCTCTGGGGCCTTCTCACCAAACCCTCTGGGTTCTTCGAACCGAATTTCTCTTCTGGGACCTTCGAACCAAACGCTGTGGGACCTTCTAATCCATTTTCCTTTTTTAGATTTTTCATATTTTATTATGTCAAACTTAGTACCCTCCTTTTTCTTGTCTTCCAATCGGGATAGTTCCCAGAAAGTCATTGGTCTCAGCAAACCCCGCCCTGAGACCACCAACGTGAAAAACCTTATCCCCTCTAATTGGGCCCTGTCCCTTAGGGACTCATAAATACTCCACAAAGGTACATTCTTATTTAATGTCAAGTACGGAGACGGGATTCTAATCTGGGACTGAAATCAGAACCCCGCCCGAGACAGCCGTAACTTGACTATAATATCCGTTTTATCGAAATTTATGGCCCTTGGTCTACCTACAAAGATGTGATGAGGTCAGATTTAGATCCCGAACATTTTATTTCTTTTATGAATGAAACAATTATATATCAGTTCTAAATCGCCTCATCACACTTCGACCACATTTAGACGGGACAAATCAAAATCTCCAGCAACTTAACATTTTTAGTCATGCACCTAAATCAATGAAAGTTTTATTTAAAAGAGTAAAGTTCAATGTTATAGGCTGCCCTACATAAAGCCCTGAGAAGAAATTCCATAGAAAGTCTATAATTTGGAGCCGGTATAGTTTTGGTAGAGGGCGCTTCCTCATACGCGGGAAAATGCAATTCAAAATAAATTGATGCAAAGATGAGCCCACACAGTATTACAATATTTTATAGGGAAATCTGATACTGTTGGAACCACATTTAAGAGTGCCCAGTAATGCATCTGAATAAATGACAAATAGAAATAAAGGAGGAAAATTTGATATTACGTTATACATCCTATCTGAAACATATCCCTGAGATGAAATATCATAAAATTTCCATGCGGTTATATGTCACGCCATGTATATGACAACAACAAACTATATCTTTTAGGACTTAAGTTGATATTGTGGAGAAATGAAAAGATATTTCATATGCTTATAATCCTCTCCCAAAAATTAGGTTACCAGTTGCCAAATTGTGCTCTTCAATTTATCTGGAAAAATGGTGCAGCAATATCCTAATGGATGTCTTAAAAGTTTTGTTTGTTATGCTAGGTCTCATAATTTTGTAATTAGGTCTCATAAATTTGATTTTAACAATTTTTTTCTATAGTGTTTACAGTTTTAAATTCGATTTCTTACATGTAAATTGTTGCAATCTACATGAGACCTTAAGTACTAACATGGAGTCTTTTTCTTTAAATTAACTAAATCGTAACAATCTTATAATTTTGTAAGAGGTTATATGTATTTAATATGCAGAGTTTATAAAAATTATAGAAAATTTGATAAAAAAAATTAGGTCTGAAATCGCATTGTAAAATTGGACACATACGACTGTCTAATATCTAAAAATCGATTGTACAAGTCATTACTAGTGCATATAAGCGAAAACCAAACTTATCCAATTAAAAAACTCGTAAACTCGAATAAAGTTCAACCGATCGTTAAACACGTAGGTCATTACGTGAAAAGTTTCTGCAATGTAGTCTATTGATGAAAACAGCCTAACACTAACTGAGCGTGTTATCAAGAAAGAAACATTATTTTTAGTTTTCTTTTCTATTCTAAAATAATGCCTGTATACATGTGTATGCAAACATATATATATATATATATATATATATATATATATATATATATATATATATATATATATACATATATATATATATATATATATATATATATATATATATATATATATATATATATATACATATATATATACATATATATATATATATATATATATATATATATATATACATATATATATACATATATATATACATATATATATACATATATATATATATATATATATATATATATATATATATATATATATATATATATATATATATATATATATATATATATATATATATATATATATATATATATATATATATATATATATATATATATATATATATATATATATATATATATATATATATATATATATATATATATATATATATATATATATATATATATATGTATATATATATATATATATATGTGTGTGTGTGTGTGTGTGTGTTCATACACGATTACAGACATGAAATTATTAAATCTCATTATTTCATTTTTTAGTATCACATATATTTTGTTAAAGCAATATTGTCGACAAGCAACAATTATTAGACTTTGCTCGAAAGTTAATGAAGAAAACATTTTAAAAATCTAAGTCATGTGTTGCTGAATAGTAACTATGTTGTTAGTCTCGATAAACACATTGATGGTTTTGTATTTAACAAAAAATGTATCAGCAATTCAATAACAGGACTAAGTTTAAAAATCTGAAATACAAATAGTATTATAATGCATAATAATATTATCAAAATATATTTAAATAATGTAACTAATGCCATTAATTTTAAGTCTGTTATAAGAATGTGGATTAGTGTCATCGTAACATACACATGTATAGATATTTTGCCTACTAATGTTGTATCTTACAATAACTGGTTTAATTTTTCCATTCCACTGTCAATACTCGCAATTAGTTTCGTTCACTCTTATTTTGACTTGAGCATCTTTACCTAGTGTTATGGCATGAGATATTGCTGTTTTTTATATTTTTCTTGAAAAGATTGTATGTTACCAAGAGTTTTTTGTTATATACATCCCATTTTACAGAATTGATCATTTTGTTTAATGAACTTTGTGTGTGTATATATACATACATATATGAAGCATAGCATAGCATGCCATGCTTCAGCGATGTAACGTGATCGAATGGGTCAAGTCGTCGGCGAAAAGAATAAGTGTTGCCAACAGAACTTTATAGCATCTTTATTTAGCAACGTCCAACAGTAAAATCCAACCAAAAATGGTCTCTCGACCTTTTATAACTTTTAGGATATATATATAATTTTACATAAGACATTATATCCAGTATTCACGCATCTACCGGTGCTAGTGTAGCTGTAGATATAAGTTATATATATATATATATATATATATATATATATATATATATAGAGAGAGAGAGATAGATAGATAGATAGATAGATAGATACATATATATATATGTGTGTGTGTGTGTGCGTTTGTAGCTTATAATTTTGACTATGGTGTATCAAAGATATAATGTTATCCATTTATAACTTAGATGTATATGTTATAATATATTTCAAGAGTTATTCGTATAAATATGTCTGAACACTTATTAACGTGCCTTTAAATTAGTGTACTTGGAAAATGATCTAGCCAACACAGAAAGGCAATCTATTCTATTAATGGCATGCATTAAAAGTGAACGTACTATTCAAATGATGCATAGATACGGAAGACTGCTGAGTATATTAAATTAGAATCGCAAGATCGTGTAACAAGTAGGGCATTTAAGTTTTAATTTCAACAGCCAATTACTCAAATAATCCTTTATAAGTTGATAACGTTTAATTAATTTCTGATATAAAGAGCGAGATAGGAAGTTTATCTTAAATTAAGTGTTATTTTATACATTTATGTGTGTGGGGTGGGGCATACGTTTTATCCAATTAAATTATTTTATGGACTATTTTGTTTGCACTTCACTATTTTATGAACTATTTTTGTACTACAGACATTTTTAATCATACACATGCACACACATACACACACACACATATATATATAATAACGACGACACACACACACACACACACACACACACATATATATATATATATATATATATATATATATATATATATATATATATATATATATATATATATATATATATATATATATATATATATATAAAGGTAGAAATAGAGATGGTTTTTAGAATAAATGTATTATTGTTTTCATATCTCATGAGTTCTTCTAATGACATTTTGAGGTACGATTAAAATTTTCTAAATTATGTACCCCAAACTGATTTAATTTAATACAAAACTTCTAATAAATTATTTGTAAAATTGATATGTACACTTTTTATGATAGAATCTAAAAATTAAAATAATATAGCTAAATTGTCAGAAATGGTCTCACTTCTATTTAACTACTTGCAAATTCCAAGTTTGATCTAGTCATTGAGAGGATCCTGGGTACAAAGTCATAAGATTTTAAACTATTCTACGGTAAATATTCATCCTGTCATTTTTCACTCTATAGCATAAGTTGTAATATATAAATACATCGTCGTGATTAGTAAATCTATTCTCTTTAAAATTTTTCAGAGAGGTAAATCAACTTGTAGACAATGGTGTACAAATATATTATTTCAGTCCCCAGGAAGTTTATCACAAGAGGAATAATTTAAAGGACAGAAGTTATCAGAAAAAACAAATGATGACCTCTGAGCTGGGCATTACTACCTACCATTTTGCCTTTACGCATGTAGAGGAAACAGTCTAAGCCTTGGGGCTCACTCCTTCAACTGGAGCGAGTATTACATGCGAGTATCAAAAATGACCAAAGAGTAAAAGACAGCATGAATCCTGTTACAGTACTGAAAGTCACCTTCAATTCCTATAGAGAGTAATAAGCTTTAGCATTCCATTTCTTTTCATTCTATAATATGTACTTTTACTCTGTTTAATACATAAATACATCGGATTGGTTACTGAATACGTTCTTAATGTTAGCACATGAGGAGAATTAAACACTAATATAAAAATATAGAAGGATGGCCCCTGATTGGTGAATTACTAAACGTATTTTGCCTTTCAGCACGAGGATGGAATATATTACAATCAAAGGCTGACCCTCTCAATTAACATGTTTTTGTTATCACGGAACAAAATTCTACCATATATATGTATAATATTAAACTACTTCAAGCCGCCATCACCTGCTATACATACAGTATTCAGATACCGTTTTACACCTATAACTCCAACTCTGGTCATCATCATTACCTTGCCAATTTTGTCCCTTTCTTAGAGCCAATTGCCTGTAAATGCAGGAGGTGATCTGAACTTGGGAGACATAAGTGAAGGAATTCACACTCTTCAGTAGAGCTGTATTCGAACATTTAACTACCTTTGTTGTGTACGGACATACCGGATACCATTTGTTATTCCCAATTTTCTAGCGTCAATGGCCGTCGATTCCGACGTTACTACATGGTATTTTGCGATACCGATTAACTTTTCTGTGATTAGTTATTATGCAATGTAGTGTGAAAAATTGTATCAAATTAATAATAGAAAGAACAGTTAAATATATTTCAAGTGGACAGAAGTCCATCATGCGATAATAATAACTTTTATTTTATAGCAATAAAATATTGTTCCATTTTTAGTTAACATTTATGTTCTTTTACAGCTGATATTTTAAGAAATTCTTATGCAGAATATGACACGTTTAGTAATGCCTGCCGTACATTAAGTACGGATATTAAATAATTTCTACTCTGTTAGTAACTAAATTATCTATTATATAGGTAGTATATTAGTTAAATAGTAACCAAAACTGTCAGAATACTTATTTGTATAAAAACAATAATAGTTATTATTATTATATAATTAATATTATTATTAGTTATTATAAGTAATATAAACTGAGCTAACAACTGAGTACTAAGTACTGATAAGATTGAACAGCGTGGTGTAAAGTGAACTCTTTCTATTATCTAACTGTATCCAAAAACAAATACTCTGATCTTATTTAGATATATGACAGAAATAGAAAATATTATTTACCACTCTTTCTTTCAATGTTACAATGTTCCACACAATGTTAAAAAATTATATTTAAAGAGGATGATATGATGCAGCTATACAAGCACATATGAAGAGCTTAACATCAAACATATGCATAACTTTTCATATTTCATTGAGAAAAAACTATGCAAATGCCTAGTACAAATAAAATATTTCAATCAAAGCAAAATTGTCTTTAAAAAAATTATGTCTGCTCAGCTGCAGGTAAAAAGTACAGACAATTTTTAATTACTTTAAATATAAATCATCTGTTCGTAGACAACTATCTAATATCTTATTAAAATTATCTTAGTGAAAGTATGTTAAAAATCCAATTTAGAATGCTTGTACTATAATCTGGGTTGAAAATGAAATATTATTTTGCTTGAAATACAGCAAATTAGTCAAAGAACTTTTATCTTGTCTCCTCCTTTACTGATATACAATATTGTTTCCCCAGAAAAATTACTTCTTTTAATTTCCCTTCCCAGACGTAATGTGATTAATGCACAAATAAATCACATGCATTTGAGACAATGTTATCGTCTTAAAAGGCATTGTAAGCACAAACTTTATTTCATCACTTTTCCATTTAAGAAGCATCAGATGACTATTAAATTGATCCACTACATTAATTGTTTCATGCTTCAAGATACTTCACTAAATGACTTTTATAATGTTTGCTTAAGGCATTAAGAATTTTATATTTCTCTATTTAGATTATATTTCACTCTTTATATGCAATACCTAAGAGATATATTTTGATTTATTTCCAAATAAAACTGCTTTAATCTCCTCTTTTGCCGTTTTAATCACAATAATTACTTCTGTTAACTTTATGAAACCCTGAGTAAATATACATTTATAAATTGATATCAAATTAAAAACATTAAAATGTATCATCACATGTTACTTTAATTTATAATACTAACATAACTATCAATTCTTTTACTTTTAAAATTACCTTCAAATAAAACTAAAAATTAAGCAAACAATTTATTGCACATAAAAATGTTTTTTATGTATTTTAATTTTTCCTTGTGTTAAACTGTAACAATCTACAAAATTTAACTACCCTATTTTCTATCTAAATACACAGTTCAGCTAAAGTCATGAGATTTAATTTTGCCACAACAGTAAAATATTATCCCTTTGTTTAGCTCACATTTATGTTCTTTTTCAGCTAATCATTTACGTAATTCTTATTCAGAAAATAACAAGGTTTGCAAGGCAGGCATTACTTAACACAATTAAATTTTCCTAATCTGTCAGTAACTAAATAACCTATTATGTTGGTAGTATATTATTTAAATAGTAAACAGAATTTGTCAGAATTCACAAAGTGTTAAAGTATTTATTTGTATAAGAACCGTTTGATAGCTATTGGAATAAAAGCTCAATAGCATTAAGCATTATTAAAGCATGTTTATTTTACTAACTGAAAACCATTTTGATTGATAAATTTATGTACATAAAACAAAACTGTAGACTAATTCATTGCAACGATGAATAACGAAATTTGAAATATACATAATCTATTGTGCAATAACCGGTTGGTCTCCAATTAGGCACTTGTTTTATCATCAAAAGTTTCTTATATATAAAAAGATGAGTTGACAAAATAATTACTAATTAATATTAATATTAATATAAAACCTTAAAAGATATCTCTAAACCTTCTCCAGTGATATTTTCCAACAATTATGTAGTCATGATTGACATTGAAATATTGATCTTCTACTGTAAATGAAGTCCCGATTAAAATAAAATTTAGTGACACTTAATTATTGCCGTAATATATGTGATTGATCATTTATTTAAGGATAAATAGTTCAAACTCTTAGAATCACTTTTCAAAACATGTAAGGCCTCAATTTTCTTTAAATATAACAGCTTGCATAATCAAATTACATACTTCTTATTTCCTAAAACTTCAAAAGCATCAACTTTCCAGAGAAGACTGTAATGAAAGATTTTGATCCATACAAAAATGTTGGCAGTACACCTATCTTATATAACAATATGAGAGGTTAATTTGAAACTAATGAAATATAATTAATTTCTATTATCTAATTATATCCTATTAGTAGCAAATTTAAAAGAGTTCTAAAGACAGGAATTTTATTACACTCTAATCTATATTAATAATATTGCAATAATAATGTGAGGAAACATAATTTTTAAGCATTGGTTTAGAGTATTTGTGAAACAGTCATAAACGTTTTTAATGATTTTCAAAAAATATAAATAAGAAAATTTCGGCACATATCAAAGATAATGTTTTATGTTTAAAAGTAATTTCCATAAATAATAATTTTCCTGGTAATATACGTAATGAACTGATACTGAAGAATTTTCTATTTAAGAATTTATATATAAGTGTAATTATTGTTGCCTTCAAAATATTTTATCAATTTAACGTCTTTGATACTCATCTCAAATTTGGCATATTCTTTGCATAGCCAAAAGAAGTGTTTTCTGTTTAATTCATTAAAAAAATCAGTCACTTTTAAAATTTTCTTTTTTCAGATTTATTATAATACTAAAATTGCATTTTTCTCCTGTGTACAAAGTCCGTTACTTTTAAAGATATTTTTTAAAAAAGCGTTCATACTTTCCTACAATGATAACATTTTAGTGTAATCTGCCGCCAAACTCTTTTAGGGTCATAAAAATATATTGTATTTGAAATAGTAAACAAAGAGAATAGAATTTTATAAATAACGAAAATTCACTATATTTTCCAATAATTGCAAACTAAGAAAATTGTACCGAACTCTAATTTTCAACGTACTGGCTTCCTTCTATGTGTACTTGTAAATGCTGAGGATGAGCTGAAGGATGGGCTTTCTTAAACCTTTTTCAGACGAGATGCATACGGAATCTGTCGCCTCTTGTATGACATGACTTTGGAACTTATCGAAAGTTGAAAACAGCTTTCCTTCCTTAACTTATGAGAGTTAAGGATGCCATTTCAAAGCTGCATTGAAGAGGTTCATGATTTCCCAACCAAACAGTTCTATCAATATTTCAAGTACATTTTTTCTCTGTTTTTAAAATGATTTTAAATACCTTACGCCATAGTCCCCAGGGGCACTTCTTCTTTAGGAATGTACGGGCTTCACGAACCCGAGGTGCCTGAGGGATCTTTTCCTCTACGTCTTCCCTGGTAGACCAGAACTTGCCTCTGTAGTACTTGTTCCTTACTGGGATTGACCACATTAAGCTTCGAACCATGAAGGACCTCTAGTAGGTCAGATGCAGTTCTATAGCTGTCGTGGTTACTGTAGTGGTGACTGGTTATTCAGTTCGTCTGCTGCTGTATGGGTACACATAGCCTAGGTCAACGTAAGAATTCTCATACCTTACACCATAATGTTATCTTTCTGGAATAAACATGCAAGTACCTAAAACTTTATTTTTCAATTTACTAGTCTTCCTTGTGTTAATGGTGAGTTGATGAATGGACTTTATTAAACTTTCACCAGAAAAAGTCCCATATAGATTGATTCTGTGGTTCATCCTTAAAAACGAAATTGTCATGGTGCTGATTCAACGTTACATAGGTGTGGTTGAGGATTTCTCAACCAAATAATGTTCGCACTTTCTTTGTGGCATTGTCTGAGTAGTGATATGTATCATAATATGAGAAATATATAAAATTTGCTAACTTTTATCCTCTTTTGTTCCGTATGACACTTATTTAATATACTTTTGTATTAAATGTTTCTGCTACACGGAAATAAATGTTCGTTCTAGTGGTGTTGAACCCACGACTCTTTTTGTACATATTACTGAATTCCATGAGGCTATCCAAGAAAACATTTTGTTATTAAATTAAACATTTAGACTGACAGGTTTCTATTGCAGAGAAGAAGTAAGATTACACTCCTAAAGGTGCAACTGTGGAATTCTGAATAATAACGATGATTTCAATACAGATAGTACATCCTTTACATACTAAGAGTAAAAGAGCATATTCTCCCAGAATTTTAATTTGACTCCCAAAAACATTGAACTTGACCGCAATGCCGCCACCTTACTTCTTAAAAATTTCGTTTAACAGGCTCGGAACATTGAATGCCTTTCCACATGGCTTGATAAAAACATCGTAAAGAGTCTTAATATATTAAATAAGACAATAATATACGGGGAACTAATATTTAACCATTTGTTTAAATGTTTTCTAATTTCTACTTTGTTAGCTGTTTTATTTTCAATGCACCAGGAAGAATATACAACTGTTCTAACCTGTTGGGGAGCAGTAAGTCAGGAAATAAAAGTGGGCTGTAAAGAAAAATGAACACGAAAATTTAATTCCATTAGTGGACTTTTATTTGGACATTACCATACACCATTTTGAACATTGCACGGTCACATCACGACTCTTTCACTTCTTTCTTTGCTTTTACACCTCTTCTAGAGTATCAATCTTCAACCATCTTGTCTTACATAACAGGGAGGGATATCGCATCAACTGAAGGGATGAAAGGGTATCGGAAGAAGGTAAAGAGCAATTGAGATACAACAGAATAGATATCAGTCAGTTAGTACCAACTAAAGAACACCTAGCTTGATGAAAGCTAGAGAAGCCACTAACATTGTTCCTGCAAAGTGGATTCTCATAATTTAGAAGCAGAAACCAAGTAGTAAACCCCCCGGATTTCGACCGCCACCATTAGAGCTATCATTTGAACTTGAAGGGCATTGTCATCACTAACCTATTTTAAGTGTCCCAGCTGCATTTAATGAACATGATGGTACGTTGGCCTGTAAGCCTTGAACCCCCAACCCTCCTATTTTTAACTCAACATTTTTTCCAACTGAGCTACCTCAACTTTGTAGAACCTAATATTGTAGAACCTAATCTAGCAAAATATCTCACGGTTTTAAAAACAAAAATAGGAAGTTAACCCTTGATTCTTTGATCCTTGAGTGTAGTGTTGTGGGGAACCTGTAAGACACGATATATTTGTTCTTTCTTTCCAAGAATTTAACTGGAAAATTAAGCATTTATGTTAAAATTTTAAATAACATTTGCTTATTGAGTGTGTCATTGATATAATTATTTTTGCGCAAATTTTAAATACATTGGTAGAAATATATTTCTGTCTAAGATAAATGAAACTAATATGGTTGATATCATATCAGTGAAAGTGCAATAAACGAAAGTGCGAAATCACTGAAAATACTTTTTCTCTTCTAGCTAGCCCAACCAGTCACAAATTATTAATTTGTTAATGTTAGTTTTAAATGTTTTCTATTTCTGGCTGAAACTTAAATTCTAACATCATATCTCACTTATCTTCACTATTAATTTTTTTCATAAGATCTGCATTACAAATATTTTTTTTTAACTTTCGTAGGTCAGTTTTTGCTGAATCCTTTTTTAAACAAAATTAATTGTTAAGAAACTTCAATATATCGGAAAAGTTTCTACCTTTAATTCTTTTATCACTACGTTCTTTCTCAGTATAATTGTTTATACTTGCAACACGTCATTATGCTAAACATCGATAAATATTTCTACAATGGAAGAATTATCTAAGTAATGGTAAACAGCATTTAAACTGTCTTAAATTATAATTTCTAGTACGTTAAGATTCGTATTAAAGATAGAAAATTCTTATTACAAATTCCCTCCGTTGCATACCATTTTCTAGATGTCAAGTGTAATGAATGTCTTCTTCCCAAAGTGATTTATTTCTTTACTGAAAGCTGAACCTAATATCTCAGTTGTTCGCCCTCAGAGACAGAGCTTGCGTTACAAAATGAGTACAAAGCAAGAGCTTGTGCATCGATTAAAGAAAATTTAACGAAGACTAGTAAATTATTTATTGAATAAAGAGTCATTTAAAAGGAAACGTTTGCAAACATTTTCACTTTTTCAGGAATTCTTTCTTTTGTGTAAGAGTCACATACAAATGTTTACTCGTTATTTATTAAACAATTTTGGAAAAAACATTTCTTCAGGGGAATGCCTTTAGATGTAGAGTTATGAAATTTTGATTAACTTTACATAATTATGCTTGAAGTACAATAACTATGTTTCAGGAAGAAAAAATAGAGACAATAATCTTTGACATCTGCTTAAAAAATGACTTTTATTGTAAGTAATGTATTAAAATTTATATTAATAAATTTAAATAAACAGTAATTCATATTCTAAAATTATTACAACTAATTTTTATATGAGAAATTACATTTACAAAATTTTATAAACGTTTTTCCTTTTATATTAATAATAACTGAAATGAAATCGTTCGTACAAAAAAAAACTCTAAACTATACAGATTTATTAATCTTAATTATTGTTAAAAATATTTAATACCAAAATTTGAATGCATTCCTATAACAATGCCACACTTTCAGTTCTTTTATTCCATAAACAAAGAATATAGTATAATGAATATAAAACCCATTTAAATTAATATTAAAACATAATTATTTGTTAATAAAAGCATTATTTTCTTTGAATTTCATAAATGTTTACTATAAATATACGATAAGATTTTATAATATATGACAGAAGTTTTAGTCTTTATCGTTTGATAAAATGCTCTCTCTGAAGTGTATTTATTCTAATTACGAACTGGATTTTAAATTTAAATTATGCCTAAGATTTTTAGAGAATTTTTTAAGAATTATTCCTAAATTCCATTATGTGCATGTTCTATTTCAAGACCCACAAAACGCAATAAATTGAATACAAAGTAATCTAATTTAAATGAATTTATAGATATATTTTCTATTGTAATAAATACTATCTTCATACTCTATAAATGGTGAATATACTGAAAAAACTGTGATATGTAAAGTATATTTTGGGGGAAAACTTTTTCCTTTCATGCCTTAATGTAAATCCTAATATTATCTCAATCCAATTCCTCCTGTGCCATAAATGGGACATTACAAACTAAAACTTAAGAAACTCAAAGCAACACTTATCTGTGTCAAAATTTATCAAGATATTTAAATACAAAATCGCAAAAAATTAAAGGTTTTCTCCTCTTTTGGGTCATTATTAACAAACAGATTAATTACAGTAATTCTAATTTGAAATCAAGTTCCAGTGCGGCAATATTCCAGTTACAACAAAAGAGGGAAGGGATTAAGAGCTTAATTTACTGGAAAATACAGTTTACATATAGATACACTTCCGTTTAGAATCTGGTGACAATTACCTCCCTCCTCTTGGCATTAATAGGACATTGATACTTGATTTAAACCTTGAATTACTGTAATTAATCTATTAACCAATCCGTGAATTAAAGAGAAAAGTATTAAAATTACCTTATAGTAAAATATGTATAAAGCAGCCTAATTTAAATTAAGAAAATGGTGGTTTTTATTACAAAAAATACCTTAAAATTTCATAAGCGTCTACTATAATTATCCTGAAAACTTTTGTAATATAAAATATAATTGTCTATATTGTAGCAACTGCTCTTCGTTTTTCTTAAATAGCCACTTTTAAGCACCTTAATCATAATTAGGAAAAAGGATTTAAGTTAAAATTATTCTAAAGTATTTTCTAGTCATGGACAATTAAGTTTAGTTTTCAAGCAAACTAGAATATAATAAAATGAATACAGATTTTTTTAGATTTAAATAGACAATCCTCTGATTTTACACAAAATACTAACATGTACAAATTGCACAAGGTACTGACTGACACGTACTTTTTTCAGTTCTTTAAATAAGTATATCTATACAACGATCGACAAGTCAATTTAACTAAAATAGCTCCATTGATTATCAGGGTTTTTACTTCGTTTATAGTTTGCAGTGTTTCAAAAAATAAATATCGTAGTCCCTTTATTTTAAGTTTCTAACTAATGATTGTTGTAAAGCTTTCCGTTTTTTTGGGGGGGTTTGTAATGTTTCTAAATCATGAATATGATAAAGGAGTAAATATTGGATTGCAAAAGAATTATACACAATTTTAAGTCGATTTTATTCTGTAAAAAAATGACATAATTATACATAATGAAATACATAATGACATGATTAAATATTATTTTGTACGTTTCATTTTCACGAGAAACATTTTGTAGTAAGATTTTTCCTTTCACTTTACAAAGAAGTTATAAAAAAAATGGAAAACACTATACCATAAAAATAGAAAAAACTTTGACTATTTTCCCATGCATTCGCCACCCACAGTGATATATTATTCGATCCATCAAATAAATTTCTACAGATTGTCTCCAAAATAACTGTCCAGTATTTCCAGGATCATCTTCAGAGCCTTTTGAAATTTCAGTTGCTTCCAAATTGACGTCACTACAATGCAGATTTCAATAAAGCATAATAGTGAATGCGAGATGGTACAAGGTTTGGATTTGAAGTTCGAAAGATTCAATAGCTCCCATCACAGATAATAATGCATTCTCCAGTTTCTTCTGCTGCATAGTTTAAAACATTATTGCCCAACCTACCTGAGAAATAAGGCCTGCTGCTTAAAATAGTGAATTTTAGTTTACTTTCAGTATGGTCATATAAGTGTCCGATCAACGATGACTAGACTGAAAAAATTGAACAAAACTATAATCCTCGCATCTCAGAGATCTATCAGATTGACCTTCTAGCATAATTAAAATAAATAAATATAAATAAATGAAATAAAAATAGATAATATTTATAAGCTGGTACATTCTTAGCCAACCCGATTACCAGCTTACCAGTGTTTGATGCAATCAAGAAAATAGTTACGCATGTGTTATCTATTGTAAAAATAACAGTGTTCTACACAAAGATGAGCATGGAGGCGTCGGTTTCTGCAACTCACTCCTTACTCACACTCAAGACTTAAAGTCCAGAAATCTGGAAAGATCGTTTTAAATGTGATAGCAATGTGTTTTTTTCAGTTTGTACTACATAGTTCGAAAGACAGTTCCTCAAGAAAAGGATGAAACTTGTTTCGGGATCAATAATTGTAGTATGCCTTTTTCTAAAAAATCCAATAAATTCATGCTGCTCTGTTAAAAAATATTATTTGAAAATGTTCTTTACAGTTTGGTAAGTTTTTCAAGAAAAACAGCTTGAAGTAAAAACAACATTTTTTAAAAACTTTTTAACCATAAAATAACATTATTTAAGAATTTTTTTCAAAACAAAGTAATTCATTAACCTGAAAATTCTAAAAAAAAATTTTATTATTTTTAACAATTTATGCTATCGATTTCACACTATATAATTAATGCAAATATAAAATTGTTTATCCAAATTACGCTTATTTTCAAAACAAAGTAATTCATTAACCTAAAAATTCTAAAAAAAGAATTTTATTATTTTTAACAATTTAGGCTATCGATTTCACTGTATATAATTAATATAAATATAAAATTGTTTATCCAAATTATGCTTATTTTCAAAACAAAGTAATTCATTAACCTGAAAATCCCTTTCCAATGTCTTCAAATTTTTTACATGCTTTTTATATTTATCTTGCAAATATTTTAATCTATAAAATATACATTTCTGTCACTTTAAGAAAATATTTTTGGATGAATTAATCTAGCTCAGATTCCTTAATTACAATTATAAGTAAGGATTTATATTTAAAATTTGTTCATGTGTTTTATTTCGTAGAAACTAACTAATAGCATTGCATTTTAGTGAACAAAAAGAGAATATCTTATAAAGGAGAAAATTAAATCAGCATGTTTTAGAAAATTTCCAATTGTATTATTTCTTGCAAAAAAATGTTTCATCGCCTTCCTTTTGAGTATTCTAGTCACTTTCTCACTAAAAAAATTACTATCAAGGGTAATCTACTTTTAAAAAATTGATATAGATTGAATTTGAATAAATTATAGAGTAAAGACAAATTTTTGGGAAAAACTCATTTGTGCCAGTCGTTTGTTCAGAAATTTATAATTTTTTAGATAGTTTCCATTCAAAAGCGTGGGTTTCAATTTAAATGGAAATGTGCTTTAAATTTATGTAAATATCTAGTGTGCATTGTTAAAAGGTAATTTATTAGAGCTTTGGAATGTGTTTGTTTAGAATAATTAGTATTTTTAAAAAAGTATGAATTAATTTTAGTTGTTTCTAACATAGAGAAAAATATGATTGAAGCTTTTTTAACAAATATTCAAATATTTTTATTATGAATCTGACAGATTTGTTTCGGGAAAAGCTTAATTAAAATGAAATAATAACCACGGAACGCATATACGAATGTAAGAAAACTATTTCGAAAATAAGATAACCATTTATTTTTTTTTTCATCAGTAGAGTTATAATAGTCCTTTCAAAGGTTCCATGATTAACCCCATAATTGCAGTGCTATATAATAAATAGTAATATTTAGTAGTATATTTAGCATGTATATCCAAAGAATAGAAAGATTTTGTAATTGTAATGAAATATTAATTTATAAAAGTAAACATGCAATCAAACGATGCCTTAATCTGACGATGTTGTTACAAAATGTCTACGCTTCTAATTTTTTGTCACATCGGAATTTTACTGAATTGTTTGTGTTAGCCGTAATATTTAAACTTTTACCAAATACTCGACTTTTGAAAGGACTCATTGTTTAATTATC
>CM063502.1:85701597-85716597 GCA_032207245.1 Pardosa pseudoannulata | reverse complement strand
AGTATATTATTTTATAGTGTACTACATTGTTAAAAGTGATACTCTAAGTAATAAAAGTATTTTTATTAAGACCCTCTACAGCTATTGTTACGGAAGATCAAGAGGAGCTTTACCTCACTTAGATAAAAAAAATTATTTCACTCCCTTACTATCTTCAGAATTTTAAGCTAAAAATTTATTATTTATTTAAAACATTTACTCCGTTCATATATTTCCATTTTAAGCTAATAATTTCTAGAAGTAATTTGTACCGTACTTTATAACTTTTTAATCTTTTGATAGTTTTAAAATAATTTCATTAAATAACAACCATATTTTATAAATATAACTAAATATTTTATAAGCATAATTGCCTAAATATAACCAACTAATGCTTGTATTTTGCTTAATTTGCACTTATTGCAAAAATACCTCACTGTTTAATTCAATAAACAGTACAAAAGCGCCTTTAAATACATTAAAAATTTAAATTTGTATTCATCTTAACAAAATTTTAAACCGTTTTTTCTTCAAAATATGCTTTTAAATTGGGTATAAACTTAATACACATATTGTAAACATCACTTGGCGAGAATTTGGCGATCACTTGTACAAAAAGAGAGCCAAAAAACATGGTGGTGGGGCCCCTGGAACTGGGAATTTACAGTTTAATTAAATAAGTTCATTTTAGTTGAGAGTTTGCATCTTTTCCACCGTGGGAATAAATCTCCCATATATATATATATATATATATATATATATATATATATATATAGAGAACGTATATAATTTACATAATCAACCCAATAAAAGGAGCTGATAAACAACCTTAAATTGGTCATTTTAAGCCTAAAATACAAACCTAAACCAGCTCTTACAATTGAAAAATATTGTCAGAAGATGCAAATTCTCAAACGAACTTTCGGAGATTTACACGAACTTATTCATACTCATCGAAATAGAAGAACTCCTTTAAAGTGACATAATTTTACAATCAGTATCAGAATTAAATGGCAAGGTAAAAGATCTTACTTAGGAAATGGCAAAACTGAATTGTCCGTGTTACCTGTAATCAAATATTTCATGTAAGTCCGTTCTGGTTACAATCGGACAAATTTATAAAACCCTTGTTCCTTCTACAAGATCTTAAATGGGGAAACAATAAGGTATATCAGTGTTCAATGTCAGGAAAAATTTAACTTTAGGTTTGTAAGGCAATACTAAAATTTTTTAAAACAGGATTCCACACACCAATTCAATCACCTAAAACCATAGCTTTAATTCAGAGAATTTACCATACTCGAAGACTGTAGCGGACGACCTGATAAGGTAACTGTATCATGCAGAGATAACAGTTAAGGCGTTTTTACAAGAGTTTAAGGCTATTTTCATCTAATGGAAAAAAGTTTATTCATTTTACACTCCTTTGAAATATTATAAAGGAAATATGTTGAAATTTAACAGCATGTAATCAGAATGGATTTTACGAGATAGTTAATCATAAATTTTGGTGACATTTCAATGTTGCACCTCTCATAAATGAGACTGCTTCTATAATCGCTTCTATCCCTCTCTTTTTGGAAATAATATAAAATCAACACACCATATTATATATTTACATATATATCTACTTATGCGATTCATTCAAACCTAGAGTGTTTGTTCCAATAGTTTAATAATTAAAATTGTTACTCCCAGTTGTTTAAGGTTTAAAACAATATATATATATATATATATATATATATATATATATATATATATATATATATATATATATATATATATATATATAATATATATAATATATATATATATATATATATATATATATATATATATATATATATATATATATATATATATATATATATATATATATATATATATATATATATATATATATATATATATATATATATATATATATATATATATATATATATATATATATATATATATATATATATATATATATATATATATATATATATATATATATATATATATATATATATATATATATATATATATATATATATATATATATATATATATATATATATATATATATATATATATATATATAATATATATATATATATATATATATACATATATATATATATATATATATATATATATATATATATATATATATATATATATATATATATATATATATATATATATATATATATATATATATATATATATATATATATATATATATATATATATATATATATATATATATATATATATATATATATATATATATATATATAATATATATATATATATATATATGTATATATATATATATATATATATATATATATATATATATATATATATATATATATATATACATATATATATATATATATATATATATATATATATATATATATATATATATATATATATATATATATAATAATTAAATATTATACATGAATATATACACAATGCTACCCACACGATAATATATATATGCATATAATTGTGTGCTTGCATATAATGTTTTCATGTGAATGCATGTATCTTATTTGTAACATAAATTTATACAGGCACACACACACACACATACATCTTCATCTATACATGTATATAAGTATGCAACATTAAATTCTTTGAAATAAAGTCAACAATTCACTTTGATAAAAATGAATAAAAAAGAAAATATATTCGTAAATTTCGTTCAGTGGACATGTTCGTGTTCTTCTTATGTTACAATTTATTTTAGAAAATCAATATTCCTAGTCTATTTAAATATAAACAAAGTGAAAAATATGTTAAAGTAATAATAAAGAAAAAATACCATTTACAGTTCTCATTAATGTCCACCAATATCCTGTTGAATAAGAGAAAATAGCAAAAATGATAAACCAGTTGTACATATAAAGCTTATACATATTGAAGTTTATGATTGAGACAGTATAGTTTTTGTCATTTAAATCTCAATTAGCTTTTACTGTCATAATGTTAGTACCATTCTAGTCATCTCTGTACCAATCACGATCTGTTATTGATTTGGGAAAAGTCAAATTACGTAATCGTCTGTATTAATAAGTAGCATCGCATTCTAAAAAGGAAACAAATCAATTTTATGTGTTTTATATTAACACCAGAAAAAATACACTTCTGGGTAAAAATATTATTTAAATTTTAATGTATTTCAGGTAAAGTAGACTAAGAGAAAACATAAGTAAATAAATAAAAAATCTTCATATTTTTGAGAGGAAATATTTAATTAATTCTTGTTCTATATATTACGATAAATATCTTATTTAAAATCTTAAAATGCTTTTTGATGAAATAAAAATTATATGTGTATAACCATTCATGAAAACAAATTAATTCGATATTTTACTTTAACTTTCTGCTTTTAAGATATTTCAATATTGGACAAAATCTCTTCATAATATGGTAACTATATATTAGGATATACTAGGAATAAGGTATTCTGGAATAACGTTATTCTAAAAAGCGTATCCGGAGAATTAGAGAACTGAGCATTTTAAAAATAGAAAAAGCAACATGTATTGAAGATATTTATGGATTTATATGCGTAAATGAAGCCCTATTTTTATTATTACAGTAGCTTTCATTCTCAGTAAACTTCGTCAAAAAATTCTTCCATCGCCTCTTTTGCCCATTGTTTGACAGTACTCTGAATTACTGCTTTCCTATAATTTAGTTAAAGATTAAAACACTTTTCAATTTGAACAGCCAATGACTTTCTGGTTCTTTTCTTTTTTTAAATCGATGATCCACGTCCGATGGATAAACATCCACTCCTTTGTTCATCAGGATAATTCTTGATGATGACTTTTATCTCCCAACACCCCTCTTACTTATCAATCTGCTAATAATACTATCCCCATAAATGTTTTACGGTATCAAAGAAAAATGTAAATTCTGTTTGAAAAAGTACCTTGATTGTAAACTGATTTGGAAAGATTTACTTCATCCGGTTTGGAGACAAAGAAATACACATTATTAAGCATATAACCATCAATGTAGTGCTGCCCTGTGTATTGAGAAAAAACTCAAAAATTCATTGTTCTTACTTTCGTGACCGAATGAGTTGAAGAGTGGCTTGAGTGTATATGTGGACATGCATAACTCTGCTACAAATAATTACTTCCTACAAATACTTTAATTATAGATTTAAAACCCTTTTCAATTTGAACAGCCAATCACTTATGGCCTTCTTCTTTTTTTTTCTTTTTCTAAAATCGATTATCCACGTCGATGGATAAACATCCACTCCTTTGTTCATCGTGATAATTCGTTATGAGGATTTTTATCCGCCAACGCGTCTCTTACTCATCAATATGCTAATAATACTATCCCCACAAATGCTTTTACTTTCTCGAAGAAAAATGAAAATTCAATTTGAAAAATGGCTGGTTTCAAAGTTTAGACACTGATTTCAAAACAACTACTTCATCCAGTACTGAGACAAAGAAATACACATTATTAAGCCAGTAACCATCAGTGTGATTCTGCCTTATCTATTTAGAAAAAACTCCCATTGTGTGTCAGAGGTTCAGTGTTCTTACTCAATGCCCTGACAAATCTAATAAATCTCTCTCAAAGAAAATGCCTCAAGTTCATCTTCACTGAAAGGATTTTAAAACTTAAGTACTTAAATATATTGCTCTTAAATTTATATAAGTTTTTTAAATAATGATTTAGATACATCTGTAATATAAAATGCATATTATAGAATTAAAACTGAAATTATTTGGTCAGAAATATCATTACTTAATGAGAAGTTATCCAAGTCTTATAACGTTTTTACCAGTGGTATTTAAAAATACCTATAATATTGCAACAAACTATACCTGTGTATAAAATATATTGCTCTTGTATAGCCCAAAGATAGTACTTTTAAATCTAATTTTCAGAATAGTAAAAAAGTTTTAGAGTAACACATATAGAACTGTATTTCCTTTACAACATGAAGTAAAACTCACATTTTTAGAACACATACTCACAGAATGTCTTTCTTAGATAGAAAGTTCTATGTTATTTCATAACTTCAAATACATTTGTAGCTTCCTCTCTTTATTTTTTGCGACAAACCATTCAAGTTCATCAATAATGCATTCACGAAGAATATATACTCAAATTTTAATGTCAGAAGTTCGTGATATAAATCTCCAACGCAAAGCTATATTTACGATTGGACTTTTTATATAAAAATAAAAGTTACAGAATAAAGTTACATAGTTTTAACTATGCCTAATAACTGAAAAATATAAATTTTATCTGAAATAAGTTAGAGCAAAACAGGTGAGCCTGCCTTTATTTCTTTCTAGTGTATTTTGATCACGTTTAAACTTTATAGTGTCCTATTCAAGAAAAAGTTTATAACTCAAGTTATGACTCAAGTACATACGTTAGTACAACATAAAAAATTTTTCTTCATCATTTCAGCAAATTAGTAAAGCTTGAATGTTTGTTTAACTTATCAAAAATAAAACTATTAATATTCATTTTATTTATCATTTTAAAATTTAAACATAAAAATGTAAGCAAAATTTCAAGCCTTTGTTTTATAAATTCAACTAAAAATTATCTCCCTTACTAGGCTATCTCTTACACACAGATAGATTAAATTTTTAGGGATGACCAATGTAAATAATCATTTATTTTTTAAAAATAATATTTTAATATTATACGAAAAGTTTCAAAATATATGATTAAAATGCTAAAAAAAACATAACCTTTTACTTAATACAATTATCTAGAAGCTATCTTCCTGTGGTTTTACATTGCCTTTTACTCACAAATGGTTGAAATATAGCGTATGATTGTAGGGGTTGTAAATAAGTCTTTCTTAAAAAATTATTCACTACTAAGGCAAAAGTTTCGAATGTATAATCATGAGATGACAAAAAATAATCTACAACTTTTGTTTAATAGGATGATGTAGTTAGTAATCATCTTTTTCATTTTATTACACTCTCCCTTATACAGAGACAGAATTTATACATTAATTTATTAGTAGGTTTATATTATAAATAAATTATATGATAAAAATATGTATGAATGAATCTAAAAACTATTTTTAAGTAGTCTTGAACTTGTGTTTATAATATTGAAAACGGTTTGTTTGTTTAGTTTTCTAAAATAACTTAAAGAATAAATTAGAAAATATTTTCTCTGTGTAAATATTTTACTCTATTACTGTATCCTATTCTACCAGTAAAGATATATTTAATATCGAATTTTTTATTCTATTGCTGTCATGTACATTATTAGACTAAATGCATTTCAGGTTTTCTCTAAAATTCTTATAAATTAAGTCAGCACAGTTTGGTCCTAAAAAAAAATGATTGACTGCACCTGTATAGAATAATATTTTTTCTAAATTTATCATCTATTTATGAATTCAAAATACTTATAAAATAACGGTTATCGAAAATATTATTTTTAACCCACTGAACGGACGCATCGACGGGGGTTCGACAGCTAATTCCTGTTCGAAAACGGACCTGTCGACCCCTTCTCGTTCGCACTCGTATAACACACTTTTGAGGGAAAAAAATATTGCAAAGCGATAATAAATAAAAGAAATTAATTTTGCGTAACGGAACTCATTTACCTTGCAGGGAAAATAACTTAAAAGTAGCCTGACAACTTTTAAACCAGCAACTCTAGTATGGTACGGTAAGTTCCGTCTGGAATTTACGAAAAGGGTGACTGTTTTGAAACGGAAAAAGGTGGGGAGGGTGGCCGGTGGATGGGTTAATGCACCATGGTTCTTCAAATGTCTACTTTGCCTAATGAGTAATTATATAATACTCTTACACTTTACTTTGATTATGTTTTTTTTTGTCAAACTTACTTGGACGAGCCAAGCACGGGGGTCTCTGGCTCCCGTGCTTGTTTGTTAGAGAAGGGGTGAGTTGTTTGTTAGACGAGCACCGCTTGGGTGTAAAAACGTCTTATCTCAAGTGAGTCCTCGTAAATTAGAAGCACTGAACAAGCAGGTATCATTTAAGAACTTGGAAGACATTGTAACAACGAACATAGTTTAAGTGTCCCAGTCACCATTAATGAACACGATGGGTCTTAGGGCAAGTTGAGCTCCAGTTCCTTTTACTGCAAATTTATGAAATAATGCCAAAAGGCAATAACAATTATTTCATATAAGCATAACGTGTGAAGCATAATGTGACTATAAAGTGTTAATATCTCTCAGCTGCATATATATTAGTAGTGATAACATTTATAGTTTACTAAATTTTACATAAAACGGTCACATTCTCTTTGTATCTGCATTATTTTCTATTAAAAAATCAGAATTATGAGAGAATTTTTCCATAAATTTTCCATATTATCTAGAATAATCAACTATTAATCCTCTGACATCATAATGCACTACTTCTATTTACACGTAAAATTGGTTTTAATACTGAGTAGTAAGCTGTACGTTGTACTATGTATAATACAGCGCTGTGCGATGACCGTGAACAATAAGAACAATTTTGTGCATTTTTTCCCAATAATCACGCATTACTGAAAATATAAAATTTTCTTTTAAATTTAGTCTGGCTTTAGCATCATCCATCATCCAAACACAATTTGTTTGCACTTTCACTTCCAGAAGAGTCGAATAAAATATAGGGCATTATCTCAACACTTTATTTGCTTTTTACTTTAGAAAAATAATGTCCTTGAGACTCAGTTTTCAATTTTGGTCTCCCTTTCCAGAAAAGTCACGTTGAATATATACCGCCTCCGAATATATTATTAATGTAATGTGTTTTTACATAGGTACGGGGTATTTTTCTCTTGTAAATAAAAAGTTTGAAACAGTAATAAAAACGAGGAGAACTTTTCTCTACATTCTTCCCATATAAATATATTTTTCAGTATTAAATTCTTCATACATCTGCAAGATTACGTTAAAGCTACAGGTTTATTTTCTTTTGAAGTACAAAAACTTTTCATTTTTTTTTAATATGCAGTATTACAGATAGCATTGTTATTATTTTCTATGTCAGAAGCTAATCTAAAGCATTTTCAGGAAAGGAAAGTCTATTTAAACATTTTATTTAATACAAGAATAATTTTTTAGATTTTTTTTAATTCTTGCAATTTTTTTAATAATAGTATGTTTACAATGCTTTTTTAGATTTACTAAGGGATTTTTCATGGACACGACACCTCGTGGATTTTTAGACATCTCAAAAATTATATTTCATAAAAATATTTTCATAAAATGTACAGTGCAATACATATTTTCAATTTCTTTTAATAAATGAATGAAAGAAATAAATGAATTATTGCAAATTCAATGCAATTATATTTATTGTAGAAAAGCATGATAAAACTTTAATAAAAAACGTTAGTATTTTTAATTCAAGGAAGTTCAAAAATGAACTTAGAGAAAAAGGTATTTAAAGTTTTAAATGTTACAAAATCTCCTATGTATACATATTATCTATTTTTCTATTAGCCTTGTAAATCTAAATTATACATAAGACTTCTCAAGTATTCAACTTCAATAAAAAAAATTTAGAAAATTTTAAAACATTTTTAAAAAATTGAGGCAATTTTAAAACATTTTAAAAAATTGAAGAGACATCAACTCATTTATCTCCATCATTTTTTTAAATTTACGTATTTTATTAATGTCAATTCTATTAAAATTTTATTCTAAAAATTATGTAAAATTTGCACAAAAATTTAAAACTTAAATATTAAATACTATAAAATCCTTATTACATTAAATTCAAGGCAATTAAAGGAAAACAAACATGGGTAAAAAGCTATTTAAAAAATTAACTGCAATAAGCCCCAAACTATAATTTTCTATTCAAACCATTATATAAAATGATCAGGCTACTAAAACGAACTTCATTGAACAAAAGATAAATAATTTAATAATATAGTCATTTTTGAGACTGGTAGAAAAAATGCCATGTCCATATAAAAATTACAACTGTCCTACGAATCTACTATCAATAGTTAAAGTTTCTATTTAACTTTTAAAGTTTTTAAATGTATTGTCACTATTATAAATATACAGAAGCTTACATTTTGAAATTAATTTTTAAAAAATACAAATAAGTATTTCTCTTTCTTTGTAAGAGAATAAACATTAGAATAAGTATAATTATAATTACGGTAGATTTTTACAGACAACAGAAAAAATTAATCAGCGTTTTAGTGTGTCGTGTTATGATAATACTGTCCATTATATTATTCTCACATACTTCAGTGAATAATAATTAAAATCAAAGATCTTACAGAAGAACAAATGATTTCACCGCTAATAGTAATTTCTCTTGATGAGGTGATTTTGGTTATTGTAATTCATAATAATTATAAACAAATATAAATCACCTTACAAGCTTTTCCAAGAGCAAGACGGAAATCTACAATGTTTAAGTGTAGCATTTTTTCATTTCTCTAGCTTTCAATACAAGAAACTTAGTTCCTTCAATTTTGAGAGTTTTCACCTAAATGATTTCGATACTAGTTCCCTTGAGGTAGACATTCTGGATCGGATTATACATACATATATATATATATATATATATATATATATATATATATATATATATATATATATATATATATATATATATATATATATATATATATATATATATATATATATATATATATATATATAATATATATATATATATACATATATATATACATATATATATATATATATACATATATATATACATATACATATATATATATATATATATATATATATATATATATATATATATATATATATATATATATATATATATATATATATATATATATATATATATATATATATATATATATATATATATGTATACATATATATATATATATATGTATATATATATATATATATATATATATATATATATATATACATATATATATATATATATATATATATATATATATATATATATATATATATATATATATATATATATATATATATATATATATATATATATATATATATATATATACATATATATATGTGTCTTTTATTTATACTAAGAACATACTTCTCACTCTGTTAACCAAAGTCTCAGATCGGTCACGGGTTATAGTCTATATTTTTCCTCAAAGCTGTCAAAATTACTTTAACAATTAAAACGTAAACTTATTTTTTATAATTTTCTACAAAATATAATTTATGTTAGAAAGTCCTTAGTATTTTATGAAAGCTAAGTATAACTATACAGAAAGCAAAATAACATCGACAGACATTGAAAATATATTTATAAAATGTATCTTAGAATAAAAGATTTTAAGAAATTAGTAAGTTGGTCATAATCTTGTAAGCTGCGTTATTAAAATTTTCTCTGCAAAACATGGTCTAATAGGACATCTTGTTTAAGTTCGACATTGCATGCGAATATAAAAGTAGTGAGATGAAAAAATGTGTTATAATGTAAATAATAAATACATATTCAAGGAAGTCAAATCAACAAATTAAAATCTTAAATGCTATGTATTTCATTTTTATTACTTTAGTGCCCTATGTGCCTTTAGATTAAACCAGAACGTAAACAAAAACCCTTATTATGAATTGAAAATATATAAATATTAATGCTTTCCAAAATTGTTCTTTATATTGACATTTATATAAAATATTCTATAACTCAGAAACCCGAAACTTCATCTTTAAAATATATGTCTCTATAATAAGGTATTTATTTTTTCTAGCTTTATTCTAGAAAAAGCTTCAAAAGTCTGCTTAACTTCAAAATTGGGTATAATGTGAAATACCTCTGAATTTCAACTTGTCACAAAAAAGATCAATAGCTAATGCATTTTCTTAAAATGTTCCAGCATGAGTTGGGGTAACTTTTATTGAAATTTTCGACATTTCTTTAATGTTTGATTTCAATAATTCTTTTATTGACTAGGTGGAAATTGATTTTATTGCATATAAAAAATAGTATTCTGTAATGTATGTTTTTTAAAAGTTTCTTCAATTGGCTATCAGGGAAAATACAATCATTTTTGTATGTACAATAGTGAAATTATCTGGAACAAATCAGACCGAACAATATTCAAATAATTGAAGGTCTGTATAATTCAATTTAAAAAATTTTAGTTTGGAAAAGTTTCTTGGAAAATTTTCTTATTAACCGCGGTTCTTAGTACCTCGGAAATTTCGTTATACCTGAAACCGCGGGATAGATCAAATTTACTCCTATTAATATGGATCATTATTGTTATTTAAAATGTACACTGCATTCATACGCAATGATATTTATTAATTTTAGACATTAAATTATAATAATTGATAAAAATAAGATATAACAATATCGAAAAGTATATATACAGGCTTAGCAAGAAACAAGTTCTCCTCTTCTGAGGACTCTAGAATACATTCCTAGAATACGTAACTTGACCAAATTGTTGAATTTGTCCAAATGAGATACAATTGAAACCATAGATAATTCAAATTTTGCGATTGACAAAAAAAGTTTAATACAAAATTCTGCCTACAGGTGGTGCTGTAGCGCATATGGCATTTATTTAGTTTCATTAAGTTAAGTCAGTCATTAGTTTCTTGTCTGCACATCTGTTGCAGAACTCCTTTGCAGTTCTAAAAGAATTCCGTCGTATAAAGCGGGTAAGAGGTAGTCTTATGCAAGATGATCGTTCCCGAGATATCACCCCTTGCGACTTTTGGTTGTGGGATTTCCTAAAAGACAAGATCTACAGTCCAATGACAGCCTCTGTGCCAGATCTGAAGCACAACATTCGGCGTCCTATTCTTGATATTCCGTCAGATTCATTCCGGTCAACTGTGAAAAATATGGTTCTGCGATTACAGTACATTGTTGAACATGAAGGGGGACATATTCAGCAATTTTAATGCTGCTTTTGATATTATTTAGCATTTATAAATCATATTAAATAGCTTATATGTATCACAGCGCCTTCTATAAACGAATTTTTGAACTAAATTTTTTATGTAATAAATGTAAAGCGCATCATTTGAATTATCAGTAGTTCCAATTGTATTGCATTTGCACCAATAGAACGTAGTCCTCTGAAGTGGGGAACTTATTTCTTGCTAACCCTGTAGTTAGAAAAATATAATATAGATAACTTTAAGATATTTATTTGGTTTCTTAAGAGTCAGAATTTTTTAAACAAATCGAGTGCAATTTGGCCAACTTTTTTATACATATATTTTGTACATATTTCACATATCGGTATTTCACAGTTTGTACAAATACCTACATTTCGTTTCCACACTTCGAAGCTTAGTAGTGAACCATTTTTCGCATATGCACAGATTTTCAAATATTAAATTTTAATATATTTTTATGGGTCTAGAATTGGGAAAACTGAATAAATTTATTTGAATTTTGTTAGTAACTTTTGGGGAAAATTGAAAGCAAAATAGTTACTGGGTCAAAATCATTCATCCTGCGGTTCAAGCGTTAATTTAATACAAAAATCCTGAATCTCTGGATTCTGATACAATTTTGGATATTTCAATGAAGTTTTCTGGTGTTTTTTAGTCTCCCGATAAATTATCGTCACTACCATTTACCTTTCTAATATCTAGACTTGCCCTAAAATCCCATAGTCATCTATTACTCATCTAAAAGATGGTATTTCCCAGTTCATCGATGCAGCAAAATCTACATGACTGTTTTCTTATATCCGTTTTCTTGAAAACTCAGTTATAACACACATTTTAAAACTGAAGATTTTATAAAGTTATGGTCATATGAATTTACTGAGGAGCATGCTCCATTTCCTGTTCTGGGGGAAGCAGGCCAGAGGTTTTGTTATTCGGGAGATGAATGAGTTCTATTCTAGAAATAAGAGCACACTGTACCTTTTGAGCTAAAAGTTTGTTTAAATGTCCTACTACTAATTCCATATTAAATAAAAAGTTATTGGCTTAGAATGAGTTTTTAGGGTATCATTATAATAAGTTTATAATTTTATAAAAAATGTGTAGTTTGATTTTATCAAGCAATATTAAAAAAACAGTAATTAGATCTGAAAATATATTAATAGGACATGGTAATCTTTTAGTTCAAAATATTTATTCAAACAACCTTTATTTGATTAAAAAGAAAAAAGTCTGTTTTCTTTATCATAAATATTTTCATGATCATTACTAAGGGTTTAATATCATAAAAATTATCTAGTTTTGTTTCATGAAGCAATACATTTTTAAAAAAATCTTTTTATAAACTGATGCTTTATTAAAGGGGTATAGTACCTTTCCAGTTAAAGTTTTGCTTTGTTTAGAATATTTTATTTTCTTTAATAAATGTCTAATTTAATAAGTGCCTACGTTTCTCAAAATTATTTATTTCATTTTCTTGAATCAATTTATATATATATATATATATATATATATATATATATATATATATATATATATTATATAATATATATATATATATATATATATATATATATTATATATATATATATATATACATATATATATATATATATATATATATATATATATAAATATATATATATATATATATATATATTATATATGTATATATATATATATATATATATAGATATATATATATATATATATATATATATATATATATATATTATATATATATATATATATATATATATTATATATATATATGTATATATGTATATATATGTATATATATATATGTATATATATATATATATATGTATATATATATGTATATATATATATGTATATATATATATATATATATATATATATATGTATATATATATATATATATATATATATATATATATATATATGTATATATATATATATATATATATATATATATATATATATATATATATATATATATGTATATATATATATATGTATATATATATATATATATATATATATATATATATATATATATATATATATATATATATATATATATATATATATATATATATATAAATATATATATATATATATATATATATATATATATATATATATATATATATATATATATATATATATATATATATATATATATATATATATATGTATATATATATATATATATATATGTATATATATATATATATATATATATATATATATATATATATATATATATATATATATATATATATACATATATATATATATATATATATATATATATATATATACATATACATATATATATATATATATATATATATATATATATATACATACATATATTTATATTTATTTATTTATTTAAAGTAACATATATACTTCAAGTGAAAGAAGTAAATGTAAACTTACTCGCAAAATTGTTTAAAATTTGGGAATTTTTTTTATCAAATAGAATATAAGAGAATAATAGACTAATAATTGTATTTATTCTGTGAACCTCGATTTTATTAATTTGAGTAATATATTTTGTTTTACAGTATGATAAAGGCTAATTAAAAAATAATTTCTTTAGAGTTAAAAATCTTTAGAGTTAAAAACTCTAAAATTTTAGATACTTCTAAAGTTTTGTTTTATAAAATAAAACGTATATTTTATTCCAATTTGATTTAATAATTTAGTTTCCAAAATACATCTTTCAAGGATTAATTGCATTTAAGAGGAGCTCATTAATCTACTGGTATTTTAATATCGATATTTTTTTTACTCTTTGAAATTAAATTATTTTTAATAGATAGTCTCATTAAGGAACTTATAAAAAAATTCATTATTCAAGGATGAGGAAATTTTATGTTTTAATGAATGGATAAAAGAGTGTCATAATAAAGTTTTAAGACTCTAAAGGCTTTGTGTCTTTTTAATTCATAGGAAAATAACCTGGAATATATTCTTTTTAAAATATATTTCGAAATCACGAAGTAAACAACTGTTATTGTTATACTCTATACAGTATGAGTAAATAAGTTATTTATGCTCTATAAATAAAAATTATGACAGGCTTAAATATTAATTGTATAATATAAACCAATATTTGAATAGTATATTCTCAAGCATGTATTTCAACA
>CM063502.1:85656597-85696597 GCA_032207245.1 Pardosa pseudoannulata | reverse complement strand
GGAACAACATGTACGTTTCTTTCGGAGCGCCATGGGTCCTGAATTTCTGTATATGGATGACAACGTCCAGTTCATTGTAGTCCAGTGCAAACATTGTAGACGAATGCCTTCACTCGGAGAATATCACCAGTATGGATTGGCCAGCATACTCACCGGACTTGAATCCAATAGAGCATGTGTGGGACATGATTGGCCTAAGAATTGCAGTCCGTTAACCCCCTCCCAACTGTCTATCGGAACTTCGAAGGACATTGCTTGATGAGTGGTGTAATTTTCCCCAAGATCAGATTGATAATCTGATACTCAGCATGCATAGGCGTTGTAACGCTTGTATTGCATCGTCCGGGAGACATACTCCGTATTAACCATCATACTAACCATGTTATACTGTTTTCTGTAAATAGGTTCTTTTTTGAAATTTGCTCCAGGGAGTAAAAATTGCAATTTTTACTAATTATGTCAAACATATAACATCTTTTTTGCTCTTTACCTTTTGTTTAATAAATAGACTTTACAAATAAGTCAAATTTGTTTTGCTTTTGTCTCTTTCATTGCCTGAATTTCATTATCCTTAATTTATGGACATGAGTGTATATATATACAGATAGATAGATAGATAGATATAAAGATATATATATATATATAAACACACTAACATATATATATATATATATATATATATATATATATATATATATATATATATACGCATATATATACATTCTTGTATATAGTTAAGAGATTTTTTTTTTGTTATCGTGTATCTAAAATACATTTTGTCTCACTGTTATTAGTATTTTTATAAACATAAAACAAAAGTAAAATGCATAAATAACATTGCAAAAGCATTCTGTCCAGTACAGCAGCATTAATTTTGTGAACTCTGTGTTTCAAATATGAGAATATTTATGTTGAATACTCTTAAGTTTTCCTTTAAAACTTTCAGGTCTGATCATTTTCAACCGTATTTCTCCCTCTGTACTCTTTGTGTTTTTCGTTCTTCCTGCTGTTTTTTTCAAAACATATACTAAAGGTACTATTTAAAGGTACTATTTTATTAGAAATTACAAACCAATGTTATTGATATCCTAGAAACTGTTTAAATTTAACATAAATGAATACAATTATTTATCAAAAAGTGAATTTTAAAATATCAAAAAATATTCCACTGAAATAAATATAACTTTTTCAA
Organism: Pardosa pseudoannulata; assembly: GCA_032207245.1. NCBI lineage: Eukaryota > Metazoa > Arthropoda > Arachnida > Araneae > Lycosidae > Pardosa > Pardosa pseudoannulata. The sequence goes on along the minus strand of CM063502.1, from coordinate 85,695,405 downwards.
ACAAAAGTTTCAATAAAATCGTATTGTTTACATAAATCCAAATATATATTTTACTTGCATGAGACTACATTTAGTGAAATTTTATTTAGATAGACACATTTCAAATAACATTTAGGAAAACTTCAATATTTGTAAGAGTTATAAATCTTTTTCTTTAATTTGCTGTTGAAAACTTTACAAATTCTTGTAGGGCTTTTAGAAAATTATAGATTTGAAGTTATTATCTAAGGGCGTATATAAAAAAATTTTTGCAGTTCAGACAGTTAAAAGTTGACTCCATGTTAAATTCCATAAAAAAAATTATAATACACGATTTATTTCATATGAATCATTTCTAAATAAATTTAAATCCCGCACGTACGCACACACTCACATACACATACACATATGTATTCATGAAGTTTCTTGTTTCTTCACAGAGGGAGTTCCGTAATGTTAAGTCAGTCCTGCAGTCTTGGAACCGTAAACGAGTGAAAACGAAATGGAATACTTTGATCGAAAAAAACATAGTTTATTCAGGTAGTGTCTCTCAGAAAAAACTGTTTACAAAACCTGTATATTTTGTTTAAATAGTTGTTTGTACCAACCAATCAGAGATTACATACAATTCACTTGGGTCATGCCGATGAAGGCATTCTCTAAATGTGCTAGAAAGGGATACCAGAAAGATAGAATCGGAACCGAAAGTGAATACAAGATAGATATAATTACGTTGGTTAATTTTAGGATAAAAATATTATTATTATATATATATATACACTAATAATTGTAAGATAAAGAATTATTTTGTAATGGTGTATTAAGTACCCTACAAAGACAACGAGAAAAAATGGTATATAAAAAAAATTTCCTTTAGTATTTTTTAATCACCAAATGTTATTAAAATATGTGAAATTTTTAAAATTAATCTTCTAAGAAGTTAAATCATGTTCAGGAGAAATTTTAACCATTTTTAATGTAAAATATTTTTGTGGCATTATTATCATTTTATTATTTTTTGCATTATTTCTAATCTATTATCTATCAAAATTCCTACCGAGAAATTTGATAGATTTTTTTTTCCAGATACGCCTTTATCTAAAAACCAAATAAATCATACGGGTAGGATATCAGTGAAAGCAAACATGAAAGCATGGATATACTCAACTCAGATGAAAAAAATAGGAATTGAAATCGATTTGAGTTTTCTATTTATATGTTAGGAAACAAAATCATAAAGGCTAGAAATTAGTTTCTGGAAGCATTCCTGAATTTAGAAGCTATTCTTCTGTAAAAGTTGAATACTCTGTTAACTAATTCCTATAAATTAAGGATTACACTTAGATGATAGGCTGTTTAAAAAACTGCCTTATATATCTAGTAAAAGTACTAATATTATAAAAATGAAAACATAACTGGAAAAATAAGAAAAGAAAAATAAAATAAAAACTTGAATGATGATGTTGATAATAATTCATGGGGAAGTTCTGAACCCGTCTTTCTGGTAAAAACATCTTTTTACGCTAAGGCGACACCCCCGACGGACATTCATCATCCGTCACCTAATTCAGCGAATTAATGGTTACACTAAGATAATAGATTGTTTATAAAATTGCCCAAATCTGGTAAAAATACAAATACTATTAAAATGAAAACCTAAGTTGAAAAATAAGAAAAGGAAAAAATTAAAAACTTGAATGATTATGTTGATAATAAAACATGGGGAAGTTCTGAACTCCTCTTTCTGGTAAAATCATCTTTTTGCACCAAGGCGACACTCCCGGTGGACATTCATTATCCGTGACCTAATTCAGAGAATTAATGTTTACACTAAGAGAATAGGTTGTTTATAAAATTGTACTATATCTGGTAAAAGTACTAAAACTTTAAAAATGAAACCAAATTGAAAAATGAGAATAAAAAAATAATAACTTCAAAGATGATGTTGATAATAAGTCTTGGGAAAGTTCCGATCCCCTCATTTTGGTAAAAACATCTTTTTGCGCCAAGGCGACATCCCCGACAGTCGTTCTTCATCCACAACTAGACATAAATCAATAACTGAAATTAAAAAGGAAAGTATGAATGAAAACTTTCCATTCATAAAGGCAGTACGCTGCAATTTTAAATATCATACAGACATTACAGGAATTAATTAACCAATTAATAAAAGTGATATGTTATCCTTTATATATATATATATATATATATATATATATATATATATATATATATATATATATATATATATATATATATATATATATTCAGTGACCTGTACACATTATATTAACAAATTAATCCAAACATGTCCAATATATAAAGTCATGTGTAAGTATACATGTATAAAGAAGATATGTTGCTATTAACGGTGCGAAAAGAATTGAAGTTGTCAATTGGCTACATTGATTTAACTCTCTTTCGTAATCTTGTACTTCATACCTTCAATGGCATCGGGTGTGTTGTATCTCAATAACGGTTTCTGTTCATTTATATTTCTTCAAATGTTCATTTTTTTAGATCCAGGCAGATTACACACGGAAACTTTCTTTTTTTATTTTAAATTTATCTATTTTTTATCTATATATTATTTAGAAACGCTGAGAACCATGGTAAAGTTGAGAACGAGGTGGTGGCAAAAGCCACGACCTCGCAAGGTTCGGGGCTCGAGTCGGTTTAAAATGTTCCTTGCTAGTTTAATGATAGGCTTTCAAACTGGATAATGCAAAATGTCGGTCAATTTTGATATATAGTCAGTCCTTTTGTTACTGTAACCAACTTATCAATATTTTTTTAATTTAACATCACCTATATAATTATCGTTATTAGCTTGTACATTTACTGTTTTGATGTTCATTAGTACTTTTATGTTTCAATGTCACATGAAACTACTTGTAGAAATCAGATTTAATTTAGTTGAATGTTTAGTTGTCAATTACACTCATGTCCATAAATTAAGGATAATGAAGTTCAGGCAATGAAAGAGACAAAAGCAAAACAAATTTGACTTATTTGTAAAGTCTATTTATTAAACAAAAAGTAAAGAGCAAAAAAGATGCTATATGTTTGACATAATTAAGGATAATGAAGTTCAGGCAATGAAAGAGACAAAAGCAAAACAAATTTGACTTATTTGTAAAGTCTATTTATTAAACAAAAGGTAAAGAGCAAAAAAAGATGCTATATGTTTAAAATAATTAATAAAAATTGCGATTTTTACTCCCTGGAGCAAATTTCAAAAAAGAACCTATTTACAGAAAACAGTATAACATGGTTAGTATGATGGTTAATACGGAGTATGTCTCCCGGACGATGCAATACAAGCGTTACAACGCCTACGCATGCTGAGTATCAGATTATCAATCTGATCTTGGGGAAAATTACACCACTCATCAAGCAATGCCCTCCGAAGTTCCGATAGACATTTGGGAGGGGGTTGACGGGCTGCAATTCGTCGGCCAAGCATGTCCCCCACATGCTCTTTTGGATTCAAGTCCGGTGAGTATGATGGCCAATCCATACGGGTGATATCCTCCGATTGAAGGCATTCGTCTAAAATGTTTGCACGGTGAGGTTGGGTATTGTCATCCATATACAGAAATTCAGGACCCATGGCGCCCCGAAACAAACGTACATGTTGTTCCAGAATGACATCCCGATAGATGTGGCCTGTCATCGTTACACTCTGAACATGCAGGTCAGTTCTGGAACCAAGAATAATTCCTCCCCAAACGAGCCATCCTGCACCACCGTAACGGTGTCGTTCAATGTTGTTCTCTTGGTGGTAACGGGTATCTGGCACTCTCCATATGAATATCCGGCGAGAATCAGAATGTAAACTGAACCTGGACTAGTCGGAAAACATCACACAAGACCACTGTTGCGGTGTCCACAATGCATGCTCTCTAGCCCAGCCTAATCGCAGGCGACAGTGAGTTGCGGTCAGGGGAACACATCTGACAGGCCTACGAGCATATAGACCAATGTTCCCTAAGCGTCTGTACACGGTCTGCCTTGAAAGTGTCATACCGGTAGCTGAAAAGAGCTGACGAGACAGGTCTGATGCTGTGCTCCGTCTGTTTCTTTTGGCAGTAACTGCCAAATACCGGTCATCATTCGGCATAGTAACTAGAGGGCGACCTGTGCTGTAACATCTACTCACATTACCATCATGTTTGAATAGTTGCCAAAGCCTGGAGATGACACTCTGGGCGATTCCAAGTTCCTCGGATACTTCCAGCTGGGTACGTCCACATTCCAGTCGTCCGATAATTCTACCACGTAAAAAATCATCCAAATGCTTCCTTTGTGCCATAACTATGCGGTTATTGCATTGAAAGGCTTTTAAAGCGCTTGAGAACAATTTTACTTCTTTGCTACCATTCCTTATATACCCCTTTCATACACTCTCGTCATTGTGACGTACTATCCGCGCCATCTGGTGGTTTCCTGCAATTTGCATATTCTTCTTCAAGATATGTGTGATAATTCTACAGGTGAAATTTTTATTTTAGAGCTCAATTTCTGTGTGATTCTGAATTATCCTTAGTTTATGGACATGAGTGTATTTGTTAATAATGGATAAATAATCAATAAATTATTGATAATGGATAATAATGCCATTTCTCGTCACTCGTATCATACATGCTAGTTCACGGTATCAGCTCACATAGCATACCATTCAAAGAAACCATAAAATCTTCTAATTTTTGATTGAAATACATATTTTGTTTTGGATAGAATCACATTTTTAGTACAAACAAGAATATACATAATATTAAATTATTCATTTGGAACTGAAACGAAAACCGTTATATTTAGCCAAACTAAAACCGTAACTGAACGTATATATTTTTTATTAGTTGAACCAGAAAGGAAAATTTACCGTTTGAAGCCCTGGTTTATGATGACTGGGGCACGTAAAATATGTTCTTGGAAACAGTTCAACTTCAAGTTCTCTAACAATACATCTGGAGGGTTGCAGGCCAAGGCTGGGTATCTTCTCCTTGGTCCCTGTTTCTAAATTACGAAAACCCACTTGAGCTAAGACGTTCTTTCACCCTAATGATGCTCGTTAACAGAAATGTGCACCCCTTGCTTTAATTCGATTATTTTCAGGACCACGAGATTTTCTTCTTAAGTGTAAAGGTTTAAAATCTGTTTTTCAAATTCTTTTAATCAATCATTTACACTGAATAGAAAATTAAGGACTAGTTTAAGATCTAGGAATATTAATAATTAGTTCAATTTTTCAAATATAAAGTTTAATTTTTCAAATATGAATAAAGTATTAGAAAGGGGAACAAAACATGTCAAGATACGAAAACTTAATATAGCGAAGCTTCAAGTGAAGATCTGTATTGGGCTCTTGGGTCTCAGGGATACAAAATTTAAATTAAACTGAAAAGGAGGAAATATTTCTACAATGTACTGGTAGCAACTATATTTTCGATGAGCTGTTAACCGGGTGGACCAATACTATAAAGGAAACATTTTACTGGATGAAAAGTATATTAACACATATGCATCTAATAGATTTGTACCCCTAATGAAGTGCTATAAATTTGCTTATATATTTTCTTCAAAATATATTAGGAAAGCTGTAGCATTAAAGTCTTTAACATTAAAAGAATATTATTTTATAAAAATAGCTATCTAATTTGTTTCACTACATAATGGTTTGTATCAAGCAATCGGCAAATCTAGTATCGAACATTGGATAGAATTCGACACTGGTGGTCGTTTGTTCGAATTCCATGTCTTTCATGGATGTTCGTAGCTGTTCGGAATCGTTTTTAAGCAGTAGTTCACCGTCTCGCATACCACTTCCAGCCAAAACACCAACCAACCATTTAATCATTGGTACGATTGAGTTGACTAATGATTTTGTATTTGACATTTTCGTTTATGAGTATATACTCCATGTTAAAATGTAATTGATTTGTAACAAAGTAATGATTACTTTTATCGTATATATTATGTAAAATCAAATTATTCTGTTCGAAAACATTAATACACACAGATTAAGATAATTTAAAAAGTTTTTTTAATGTATTTATGTTTTAGTCAGTATAAGAACTAAAAATTTATATTTTGGGCCTTTTTTTACTTGAAAATAAAAATTTCATGAACATTTCTGACACTTGAAATTATTTTATAAAATTGTTCCCAATTTATTAATCTCTTACTGTTATGACTGCTAAAGTAGGTAATAAGTCTCCAACCATGGGAAGTCCGTGTTCGTCTTGGTAATATTGTTTTTAAATCGAATATATGTTTTCTTCAATAATAATTATATTGAAAAGATGTAGCCATTATAGATAATAAACTATAGTAAATTTATTGTTCATACATTTTTAATTGAGAAATTTCAGAGAAATTTCACAATCATTCCATGAATGCGTAAAATCTTTAAGGGGTTAAAACCTAACACCTTTGAAATTATAAAAGAGATTTGTAATATCCATTTATGGTAACCAAATATATTTAGAGACAGTTCATTCAAATTCAATGGTTTTTAATATAATCATTTCATTTATTAAAACCAATATATATTGAAACACGAGGCTCTCAAAATTACTGAAGAAACTAATGACTAAAGCTAAAAAAAAACTAATTTTGGATCTGAAAAATTGTTTGCTTTTAAAGAGTAATATTTTTTATATTTAGCCAGACTTTTTATTTGCTCTTATAATTGAACATTTTCAAAATAATTAAAACTCCCATACAGGAAATAGTTATACCATGTATATAGTAAATATCCCATGTCGATCATTGCATTAAGATTTCTGCGATTTCTCACTATAAAAAAAAAATAAATAAATAAAGTTCACTCAAATCGAAAACAATAATAATAATGCTGTATGTTGAAGTGAAATCATTTTAAAAATTAAAACTTTTTATCTCTTTATTTCAAAAGACTGAATGACCGAATGTCCAATAAGTGATTTCTTTTTATTAAACTTTTTGTTATCTTTTTGTACTACCTATAATTATGTATCTAAAATGGAATTTGTATTTTTAAATCACATTCGGACATATTTTATACTTTAGAGAATTTATATAACTGTCTTAGAGAAAATTAAGTTCCGGTTTTGTTCTATGCAAAAATTAACTCAGATGAACAAAGATAGCAGCGGTAGGTAATGAAATCAAATCAATTAAGAAAAAAAATAGAGCTTTTTGTTTAAAGGAATGACTTAAACATATCGTGCTATTAATATCTTTATTCACTTATGCTTATTGGTCCATGTCTCTAAACAAAAATTATATGTTTAATTAATGGAACGTGCATTATGCAATTAATACGCAATATATGTACAATTGATGTGCAAATTATGTTATATAACAGCATGCGTTTTAAAGCTTATTTCCCTGGAAAATACAATGTATTCTTTACTATGGATACACACATCATTTACAATCAAGAGACACCCCCCTCCCACTTCCAAGTAAAAAGAAACATTGCTACCTAATTTCAACCTCTAATTACTGTAAACAATATTTTTACTGATATCCCCAAATAGGGAGAAAAAATCTTTAAATTTTCCCACACTTTGGTTCTAATTATCAAGGACAATTTTTATCACAGAAATGTGAATTTTTGGTGTTACTCTTACTATACGTTGCAGTTTTATTCCCTGTTAAATTTTAAACTAAACGATAAATGTCTGAATTAAATTTTGGAAATGCTTGGTTTGGAGCACTGAGGTCTGTTTTTCGCTACACTAGGGCTAATGAGATCCTTTAGTAAAAAAGTAATGACTCACCAGTTATATATGTGATATAAGTTTTGTTACTAGAGGCAATGATAATAAAACACTAAAGTTTTAATAATTGGCTTATGCAGTTAGAAATTCCTTTGAGACGATTATGTCCCATAAACAATTTCTAAAGAATGTCTAAAAAAGAAAACGGAAACTGAATACATAATGCATCCATGTCATTACATTAATGGTGAGGAAAAACTGAAATTGAATGAGATGACAGTCGATTAATCATAAACTTGTTTGGCTAGGACAGCCGTAACAGTTAGGAGTAATGTTCACTGTTAAGTTCTTGAAAATGAAAGAATTCCGTGAAAAGTATGTACTTGCACTGAATATTATGGCTGAATTTTTAGAGTTCTGTTTCAGAAATATGTTGCTATGGTAAGAAACTAATCCAACATTTCTTTCTGAATTTGTTAAATCTTTTTTTTTTTGGTCAAATTTTTACTCTCAAATCCTAGATAAAAATGTTTTTAAAGAAAATTTTGCTATGAAGTTTATTTCTATCCAGCAAATATTCCTAACACTTTTTGTATTTCAAAGCAACAAAATATGGCTACGGACATTTTCTTCAAACATCAGATCATTACTACAAGAACTTATTTACAAGACTTATTACTTAACTTATTATCAAGACATTACTTCAAACCCTCAGATAATTACTACAATACTATTTTAAACATTTTGAGAAAATTTAAACTTTAAAAAAATTTAAGAAGATGGATTATCGTTAAGAGAGTTGTATGGGGAGAATCGTAAAATGGTCTGTATCAATAAAAATCAATGGAACTTAAAAACTTACTTTTTAATATATATTCTTTACTTACACTTTTGTGCATAGTCACTAGCCAGAGTTATGTATTTCTTCTGAAAACAACTATAATTTATAAATAGCTATTGTGTCTCCATCAAGAACAACTATAGGTAGTCTAATATAGAATGTCTTAAAGATATCCTTTTTTATTAAAATTTTTTTTTGTATTTTTTATTTGTTTATATGTGTAAGAAAAGTCAACTTTGAATTAAAGTAATGAAAAAAATATTTTAATTTTACTAAAGTACTATTCCACGTTGCAATAAAGCATTTTACTATTTTGTGAATTTGATTTGTTTCGATAACCTTTGAAATATACGAATCGATCTATCTTTTACAACTTAAATTTAATTCATGTGAGAACTAATAGATGACAAAACATGCGCACGAGAATAAGATAATTTTGGATTATTATGTATCCGTTACCATAATCCGAATCAAAACAATACTGGAAATATAATATCACAAAGGCTCACAAAATAAAATCCCAAAGTATCTTTCTGAAATAATAAAAATAGTTATTTCTTAGGTTGTTAGTTAAAAAATCATTATTATCCTGGATTCATTTTTAAATTAATTTTTAAATATTTTCATGTATATATTTTTTTCTTACTGAAAGCCATAATGTATAAAATTTACTTTTTATAATGTTATTCAATTCCATGTATCACTTTTACAAATAGTTTTCAGAATTCAACTTACTGATAACTGCTTAAATATTAAAGATGATTTTACTTTGTTTTAGATTGCATTTTATGAAATTATAGAAAATTTTATGTATTTATATTTTTTTTCAAAATATTATTTATTTATTTTGTATTTTATTTTATTATCGCGTTCCAAGCTTTTTCATTTACAACTCTATAGGAATGAAACGTTTGAATCAGTTTTATAGATGGGAGTTGAAAGCTATAGAAAATGCTAGGGGTGTTACTTTATAAAGAATGTTGTTTATCAAACAAGCTTTGCTCCATTTTTAAGCTTTAAACTCAGATGGTGCCACACCCTTTATGATGACACAATTTAATATATATTTGTCAGAAATTTCTTAGAGAGGATTATCTATTTGTCTAGTAATATCTCGAGACTAACTTCGTATTTCGGTTTCCTTCAACGAGCGTTTTCTAATAACAAAATAAAATTCAAAAATAGCAGCTGTAATTTAAAATTTTGTGTACATACAGATTAATTAATACGCAGGATAAATTTTATCTAGGTATCCAGTTTATTTCTTAAAAGTAATTTAAATTCTACCTTTCCCTTTTACATTGTAGTGAAAGAGAAATGTGTAAAAGAATAGAATGAATTTTGATCTACTTTTATTTTATTTTAAAACTTGTCATGGACGTTTTAAATTGCCCCCGCAGATATATTTATTTCAAATAGAAGGCATAACATTTTACATAAGATATCCATCATTTCATCCTACTTGAATTTCCAGCAATTTCTTTCTGCTTCTAAAACTATCCAAATTTTTGAAAGAAAAGAAAAATTTTCGCACCATCGGTAACCGAAGAACAGTAGGAAACAAAATGTTGAGTGACATTTTTATTCTCATCAATACATCACCTACGTGAACAGAAACGCAATTGAAGGAATTCTAAAAAAAATATGCTTACGGTTAAAATGTGACTGTAAAAAAGTTGATTCGGAAAGATTTCATGAAATATTCTGATCGAATAATTGCTCTGATAGTCAATTTCCCACTTATACGCATAGTTATCGAAACAGTAAAAAGGAATGAGCTAAATATTTTTGAAAAAATAATCATTAAAATATTAGTATCTACAAAATTTATAATATACAATTTTGTTCTCAATTCTTAAAGAAAAATTTATTAAAATTAATTATTCCTATTTTATTCTAATTCTATGTAACACATTTTTCTGTAAGTTTTTCCATTCTCGGTCAGGAAAAATGATTCCGTGGACAAGTATTCTCTTAACACCTTGAAGTAATTACTGAAGAAATTTTTTTAATAAAAGAGTTTGAAAAATATTTATTTATTAGAAGTATCTGATATTTTTTAGATCAGAAATCGTTAACTAAAGTGTACGAAGGTTATCATACAATTTTGTTTATTACTAAATAATAAGCATGGTATAAAATTTTATTCTTTTATTTATTGTTCTATAGACTTTTCTTCATGCCATCTACTGTTGTACATTGTAAAATTACACTGCAGGTCTCTTTCTTCCCCGTACTGTAACTTACTTCAATCTGCAATTTTCTAAAACCTAACAATTGCTAATTAATTCTAACTAAATTATTCTTACTAATTAAGAACCAATTCTGATATAAAATATATTTTTCCGGATATATCTTAGAAGTTATATTTTACTGATAAATCAAACTTTACCAGTACAAACCTGTGAACATCTATATTCTCCCTTTTGCGAGAAACTATAATCCACGAGATTTTGAAGCCAAACAAATTAAAAATAAAAGTTGTGGTTTAAAACATTATTTACATAAAAAAATAAGAACAGAATAAATTATATCCAAATATTTCGGTTATAATTTGAATTTGAATTTTCCCTCACGTATTCTTACTAATTAAGAACCAATTCATATATAGAATATGTTTCATCCAGGTATCTCTTAAAAGTTATTTCTTACAGATAAATAAAACTTTACCAGGACAAACGTGCAAACATCTACACTCTCCATATCGTAGATAACTCCAGTCCACGAGATTTTAAAACCAAACAAATCAAGGACAAAAGTAGTTATTTAAAACATTATTTACATAAAAATAAATAAAAACAGAATAAACTCTTTCCTAATATTTTGGTTATAATTTGAATTTAAGTTTTCCTCACGTAGTATAGCGAATGAAGACTGTCAAAAAAATGCATTGCATTTTGATCTACTTCCTTTTATCATTTCAAACTTTTCGTGGACTTTTCAAACTGCCCTTGAGGATATATTTATTTATATATTTATTTCAAATAGAAGGCTTAATTCTTTACATAAGAAATCAATCATTCCATCCTATTTGAGTTTCTAGGCCTCCTTCTTACTTTCAAAAGTGTCTAAATATATGAAAGAAAAGAGAAAGTTTCGCATCATCAGTTACAGAAAAATGTGCAAGCAAAATTCTGAATATTTTTTTTCTCACAAATACAAGACCTGTGTGAACAGAAACGAAATTGAAGATATTCGTCAAAACATGCTTGTGTTTCAAAAGGCACTAAAGAAATGCTGACACTAACACATGTCATAAAATATTCTGATCTAAACAGATCGAGCAACCACTTGCACATTCAGCCGCTAACTAGTGAAAACCAATAAAAAGAAAATCTATCCATCATAGTTTTATTAGTAATTAAATATTACGATACTCCTACCATCTGCAATAAAAGACAACTAGGTCAAAAATTATATGTATTTTTAATTTCTATCCATCACAGTTTTATTAGTAATTAAACTTTACGATACTCCTACCATATGAAATAAAAGATAAGTAGGTCAAAAATTAAATGTATTCTATCTATCATAGTTTTATGAGTAATTAAACTTTACCATACTCCTACCATCTGAAATAAAAGTAAACTAGGTCAAAAATTAAATGTATTTTGAATTTCTATCCACCATAATTTTATTAGTAATTAAACTTTACGATACTCCTACCATCTGCAATAAAAGTAAACTAGGTCAAGAATTAAATGTATTTTAAATTCTATTCATCATAGTTTTATTAGTAATTAAACTTTACGATACTCCTACCATCTGAAATAAAATATAAGTAAGTAAAAAATTAAATGTATTTTGAATTTCTATCCACCATAATTTTATTAGTAATTAAACTTTACGATACTCCTACCATCTGAAATAAAATATAAGTAAGTAAAAAATTAAATGTATTTTGAATTTCTATCCACCATAATTTTATTAGTAATTAAACTTTACGATACTCCTACCATCTGAAATAAAAGATAACTAGGTCAAACATTAAATGTATTTTGAACAACTTTATTACTTATCTCAATTTTAATGACCATTTCCAACTTCTCTAACATATCTATTTATTTTTTTTTTAATTTCAAATAGAAGACAATCTTTTACATAAGAAATCAATCATTCTATTCTGCTTGAATTTCCAAACCTTCTTTCGAAAAAGTATCAAACTTTTTAAATGAACAGAAAACTTTTCGTATCATCAGTAACCGAAAAAGAGAAGCAAACAAAATTTTGAGTGACATTTCTATACTCATCAATACGAGACCTACGTGAACAGAAAAGAAATTGAAGGAATTCTTAAAAAATCATTCTCATGGTTCTAAAAATAATGGCTCTGCAAGAATGTTGATTCTGATAGATTTCGGAAAGCCTTCATGGTCAAATAATGGCTTTCATAACCAATTGCATACTTAGGCGCTTACTGATCGAAACTAAGTAAAGAAATTTTTCCTTTAAAAAAAGAAGTTTCAAATAATCATTGAGTCATTAATTTTGATAAAATTTAAATTAACTATTCGAGGTAATGCATAAGACCTGACGACTTTAATTCATAATCCCAAAAATAGGTTTTCACAAACATTGTTTTCATATATTTAAGTGCATTCTATTTATTTACATTAGTTTTATTTCACTTAAATTTAAGCCATATTATTATTTGTAAATACTATATTTACTTAAATGTTATAAAAGTTAATTCATCCTTTAATCTAACATGTCTTTTGGGACATACTAATTATTTGTCAAAGAATTATAGTTCCTAAATTAAATCAGATGTATGTATTTATTTACAGCATATATAGTACATTCTAATTGTAACACTAGCTCGTCCCGGATTTAGATTACCCATAAACGTCCGGCTGTATCATATCGGAAACGTAATTTAAAATTTATAAAATAATTGTAATAATTGTATATAAAATAATTTGTAAGAATTTCAGGACTAATGGTCACCAGGATTAGTTCTAAGTCTTTTTAATATGTCATTTAATTACCATATATTATTATCCTTTATAAAAACTGTAACAAAACAAATCACTTACTTTAAATTACTTCGTGTAAAATGAAATAAAACAATAACATTCCTAAATATTAGTATAATAAGCAAAATCGTAATTTTTGTGAGAAAGCAAGTTTTTTCATCCTTATGTTAAATAAGGATGAATTTTTATGCATAATGTTTAGTTCATACCTTATTTGTAATGGATACAATCATATTCAATTTTTCCTGTACATTTTTCGCACACCATATTCGTGCATGAGACACACATATTTTCAGTTGTATTTCCATTACACAAATTAGCAATAAATTAGCAATTTCATCAGTGCTTAGTCCTTTTCTATGAATTCTCTGAGTACATTTCTTTGGAGTGTCTGATATGTAACGAAACACTTAGACACAACAATTTTAGTATAATTGATTCATTTCCGCTGTGAACCCAATAATTGAATTCAATATCAAATAAATGTGCGATAGTACTTTGGGAAGTTTGTTTCACTAATGGTATCTACTTAGTAAACTATCTTTTGTTAAACGACAGCTAATTATAATGATAAATTGCTTTGGTATTGAAACAACACCAGCGGACGTTCTAGGTATATTAGGTTGTAAAATCTCTCCTAATTAACCTAGAATCACAAAACTTTTTCTGTGTAATCACCATAGAAAATTATTAAAAGTCAAGATTAATTTTCAAATTCCCAGCAAAAATGCGGAAAGGAAGACAAACTACACAGGTCCGGTTATATTGACACCAACGGGCGTTCCAGAGTTAAGCCCTCAAATCCAAAATCCTTTCTTCAACCAAAAGTTCATAGATTTCTCAAAAACTGTGAAATATAATTCTGGAACTACGCATAATATTATGACACATAAAAACAAAGGAAAATATTAAGAGCACTGCATGCGATATTTTAAGTCTTTAAAATTGTCATATTAATGTATTGTATCCAACGGTATTACATTTTAGCAACATTAACCCCAGAAAATTTGTCTATCTTTAATAAATACTTAGTAAACTATCTTTTGTTAAACGACAGCTAATTATAATGATAAATTGTTTTGGTATCGAAACAAAACCAGCGGACGTTCTAGGTATATTAGATTGTAAAATCTCTCCTAACTAACCTAGAACCACAAAACTTTTTCTGTGTAATCACCACAAAAAGGATTAAAAGTCAAGATAAATTTCCAAATTAACTGCAAAAATGCGGAAAGGAAAACAAACTAAACAGATCCGGTCATATTGACACTAACGGACGTTCTAGAGTTAAGCCCTCATTTCCAAAATCCTTTTTACAACCGAAAGTTCATAGATTTCTCAAAAACTGTGAAATATAATTCTGGAACTACGCATAACATTATGACACATAAAAACAAAGGAAATTTAAGAGCACTGCATGTAATATTTTAAATCTTTAAAATGGTCATATTAATGTATTGTATCCAACGGCATTACATTTTAGCAACATTAACCCAGAAAATTGGTAATCGTCTTTATCTACAATTTCCCTTAGATATATATATTGGGGTAATACCGTTTGCGTAGACTTGTGTTTCCATACCGTACTATTCCATATTGTATATAAGGTCTTTTTAGTGTGGAAACACTTAGCTAATTTTACTATCCATGATGTTACGGTGCTACCAGTTTGAAACGCAATGGTAAGTGAAGAGTAATAATGAAATTTTTAACTCCATATTTATTTATGGGGAAATATTTTTATTAATGAATAACTTGAATGAATTTAAAGTTTTAAATTAAACATTGCAGTACATAAAATACTTAGGTTTATGTCTGAAAAGTAACTAAAAAATATATAAAAGTATGCGAAAGTATGTTATTGTAAATTATTTGTAAAACATTTTGGTACAATATTTTTATGCAAATGGAAGATTTTAAAGGAAAAAAATAAATAAAAAATAAAAGACATTTTTCTAAAGAATTTTTGCTCCATTCAGTTGAACTCGTATTTAAAAATATATTGTACTGTAAATCAACTAGCAAAAAAAAAATATTTTCCTTTTAAGTTAACAATCAACTTCATAGACGTTCGGGACACTAGACATTTTTCAATGTAAACACTTTAGGAAATAAATAATATTTACATTTGGCAATAAATACGTCTGTTTTAACACTAGAAAAACAGGATTTTTCACCCTTTTCACTAAATTATGCTTTTAAGGTCATATAGTCAATAAAAGTTTTTTTCTCACTATAAATAAATGTGTTTATTAAAAATCAATCCTTTTTTTTCACTCCGAAATATAAATTAACTTATTTTAGATTTTCGTTGAAAAAAAAGTAAAAATTTCAATGAAGGTTAAATTATTTGGGAATCTTTAAAAATTGTTAAATATATTTTGCACTTCATTATAATCCAAAATATAAGTTTTGAAAGACAATTTGTTACGTTGATTGATTACTCTGTGTAGTATTACAAACGTGATTAATCCTTTTACCTTTAAGTAAATTCTTAAAGAATTGTTAAAGTTTGTTAATAATGTCTAATCAAATCATTTGTCTCTTGAGAAAGCACATTCATATTAACGATCTTTAATTATACATATAAAGTCAAAATATATTTCAGGTTATAATTAAAGGAATTAAATGTATTAAATTTAAGTCGATTTCAATCAATATTTTGTAGTCACCCCTAAATTATATAATTTTGTTTTACCCTTCTTGTTTCTCGTTTTAGAAATATATTTTTAAAAATACATTTAAAAATGTTTTATCCGGAATAATGCAACAGATACCAACTTAAAAGTACTTATGAGAAAGTAATGAATTTAATAAAGTTTAATTTCAATTTTAACGTTAAATTTCAATCAAAACTAAAGATAACTAAATGCTTGCAATTCATATTTAAACATAAGCATATGGATACACCGAAAGATGGAAAACCGGACACTACCTACTCTAACTGGCAGGCATTTTCCACTGGATATTCTTTCGACATCCTGTATGTCATGTGGATGTCAACAAAACATTCTGGATAATAGCCTTTTCATGATGATTTGTTTTCTTTTATTTTGGCTTCTTTGAATGCTCATATGATATTTGTTGCCACAGCTGAAAAAGCTGCTTCAATCAATAAGAAAATATATTTGAGACCCTTTTAAAATTGTCTGAAAAGTCTTCGGGCATCATGTTTCTAGGACACTCGTCCATAAATTCTAGAGCCCGTTGATACTTTAGCAGACACTGTTTTTCTGTAATTGTGTGCAAGATTTACGTTAGCATGATTGTTTTCATTAATCCGGAATCGGCTTCAGCAGTACATCCTAGTGTAATTACACTTCGTAAATCAAGAACAAGATATAGTCACTAAACGGCAACGTTAAGTGGGGATTTGTCTTTACTTGCATTTCCTCAATATAATACAATTCGTGTATTAATACAATGTCTTCAAGTCCAATACGATGGATTCTTTGGATATCTTCTTTCTTTGGTTTTCGTTGCTGCTTGTTAAATTTACTATGACATGTAATAAAATAATATTATTTTATCTATGAATACTATCTTTAAACTACGATCAATCATATCACTTAAACTTCAATCGCATGATGCATAATTCAACAATCTTTGCCATTCAGCTGAAATGTTTACCATCTAAAGTTCGTGTTGTTACATTATTCCAACCTTTAAATAGAATCCTCTCGATTTTCTAACTCCATCTAAAATGTCATCTGGGCGTCAATCAGACATTGTGAAGATTGACCGTATGTCCAATAAAACCTACCTGTATATAGGATGCAATTTAATCTTCATAGGTCCCTAAATATGACTGAAAGCTAATTAGTTCTTTCTGTAACATTTTAGTTTCATACATTTTTAAAGGAATAACTATAACCTGCCTAATAATGAAAATGTATGGCACAAACAGTATGGCACAATGTAATACATCATGAAATAACCTATTCCACTATTATGAAATACCATTGAACGTCCGTGTTGTTAATGTTGTTACACTATTTTTGACAGAACACAATTTCCATTGGAATCCAGACTATAATATGGGCATTAAATTCCGTTTGTGGACATCTAACGGATTTCCATTAAATACTACATACTATACTACATGCAGTAATACTACATAACTATATATTTAGTACTATATACTACATACTACATATTATTTTTTATATTTCACATGTAATAGATGATATTAGTTATGTATACTAACAATTATGTCTACAATTGTTAGTATACATAACTAATATCATCTATTACATGTGAAATATAAAAAATTGTTTATTATATAAAAATCCAACTAAGTAGATTTGGTTTGAAAACTGAATAATTATATTTTGCATAACAAGAAAATTACATGCAAAATGGTTTATCCGTATGAAATGGTATTGCGTCGAATTTATTCTGGCCTCATTACCAGCAGTAATTTAGTTATTTGATTTCGTTTAAATGGCCTGAGTACTAAGACTATCACAAAACTTAACACTAGCATTTAAATATTCAATCAAAGTAATTGCTTTACTAAAACAGAAACTATCTAGATTTTTCTATGCAATGTTAGGTCTCACACATCGTGTATAATTTGCATATGTGATGTATCCAATTACTCAGACTTAAACTTCCCCAATTTCATTCCATTTCACAATCAACTCTCATTATATATAACATTAAAATCATGTTATTCACAATATTCAAACAACTAACTACTAACTTAAAATATCTAAAGACGAGTGGACTTTCTATTCACAATTATAGTTTATATTATTTAGTTTTCAGGTTTTTAACCCTCCGAGTGGAACACATCGAGGAAAAAAGTCTCAAAAAAAATACGCA
Organism: Pardosa pseudoannulata; assembly: GCA_032207245.1. Lineage (NCBI taxonomy): Eukaryota > Metazoa > Arthropoda > Arachnida > Araneae > Lycosidae > Pardosa > Pardosa pseudoannulata. Next base: position 85,677,073 of record CM063502.1, on the reverse strand, counting down.
AAAGGTTTACTGTGTCAGTGGCCAAAGAGTTCTACGATTTTTTTCTTCCGCTTTTGTCGACTAGAATGGATTACGGGAAACCCACCCTCGTTATTGTCCCTTTACTTCCGGTTATAAATAGATATATAAATAGATATTATAGATTGTTAATTTTTAATACACATAAAGCTCGTTAAGTCTCGAAGATAATTCCATTAGAAATAATGAATTCTAATAGTACAAATAAAACTATTCTTTGAGAGACTTATTTATATTTTTTTACGAAAGTCATCCAAGATATTTAAGGGATTCAATTAGAGATACATCTGTTACCACAAACAAAATCTTCTAAATAGAGATTTACAAAGACATGAAAAGCTATCACCGTCTTTGTGCACCAGGGAGTAGTGGTGCATCCCTCAATAATTGTCAGTCAAAGAGGGGTGCATTTCCTAAACAATCGACCTGACCCTCCTAAAACAAAACTCCATGGGGGAAAACACTGGCAGAAATGTGCATTGCATCCATTTACGGAGCGTTTTTGGAGGTCGAAAATTGTACGTTTTGAAGACACCATCGGTTTGGAGGAATTGTACGAGCTAACCACTTAGAGGGTTAAATATTACCCCTCTTTAAGTGCCTCATTAAAAAACACAAACTTTAATTTCTGAAGAAATCTATCATACTTTTAACTAAATTACATGAAATGAGATGAAACACCTGTAGAGAACTCAAAAATTACATTTAAATTTGATTAGATAAAATGCATATAATCTTTTTTTATATATCATAGACCGAGTAAGATTAAACCTAATTTATCTGCTTTTGATTTAAGTAGATTGACTATCTTACTCATAATCTAAAAATAATTTTCAAAACATGAACTATGCCTCATCAATTTATAAAAAAGATTAAAAATAGTATGCTACTCTCCTATGCATGGAATCAAAAGGAAAATTATATCACAAATATTTTTCTTGTAAGAAATAAAATTTTATAACTAATGACTGTCATGTATACCAATATAAGCGTATTTTCATGAAATATAAATTTAATATGTTTAGAACCGAATCCAAAAAGTAATAAACCCATCACTTTCCAAAATTGCTACTTTTAAAATTAGATTATCTTTGACTTTTATATAACACAAGTACAACATAGTAAAAATTCATCGTGTTTTATGCGCCTTTTGGATAACTGAGAATGAAATATAATGCTTTATTTGGAATCAGTAACTACGAGCAGTAGAAGTGAATTGAATTAAAGCTTACTAGCTATTCACACATTACGGCGATGGGAACCAAGTACAATTTTACTACTTTTTGTTACAATCCATTTTCTGAATATATCCTAAAATTACTCCCCCATATTTACCGCATTTAATGGCTAAACAGATTATAACAAAACTTATGAACTGAAAGTATAGACTGCAACTAGACAAACTTAGTGCATCAGCGAGAGAAAATGAAAGGAAAAACTAGAACGTAAAAGTTTTATAGTTTTAATAGATATTCCAAAGCTTCCTAGCTCTTAACACATTAAATAATAACACTTATTGCTTGAAAGGAAAATCAGTACAGAAAAAGCTAAAAGCAGAAAATTTAATGGATAGTTTTATTTCTTTTTAAATTATAAGTTGGTCATTAATCAAAATGAAAAATTCTTCGAAATAACACTTTTATAGAAAACAATGTACTACATTCTAAATAATGAAAAAATATAGGCAAGATAATATTATTAAAACTTTCGTCCGGAAGTCTCTAAACTTAAAGCATTATTATTTAAACAGAGCCAGAGTGCTTTAAAAGAAGCACTTGTTAAGATTTAAAGGCAAATTTCTTATGAAGTAACGTCAAATATTAAATTATACTACAATATTTTGTTATAATTTGTCCCTTCATTCCTTTATTTATCCTGATTGTATACTTGATAAAGTTCAATAAAATTTAGCAAACTTTCAAGATGAAATTCAGAAAAAATATGATTAAATTCACAAAAATATAGAATATTTAATAGAAAATAAATAAGAAATTTTACTATAAAATAAGTTATTTCAAATAAATTCATACGTAGAATATTTATGATATGAATACTGATATACGAGTATCTCACAATATTTTTTTTAATATTTTAGGGGATCAGAAACTTTTTCAACAATGCAGAAGATAAATGACGTGTTCACAACGAAAGTGAATCAAGTCTATTTTGAAAAAGTGTCTGAATCATAAATAATTCTTACAAATTTAAATTAATTTTAGATAATATTTATGGTACTTTTTAACGTATGCACATATGTAAGCATCTTAATAACACATTCTTATTTTATTTTGTATTAGAAAAAATGGCCTTCATTCACTATAGTTGTGAATATCTCAAATAATTTTAACTTAAAATATTTAAATATTAACTTAAAATTCCTCTTTATAAAAATGCAACATTATGAGGTAGTAATCCGTATTAAACGAAACTTAGTGCATTAATTACTTCTATACGTGTGAAATCAATGATTAGATTTTATCCGAAATTGGTGTTTGGTGTAGCCACCCCAAGCTCCAATAAGGGCTACTATACGACATGACATAGAGTCAAACAGATTTTCATTGTCTTCTATGAAAAGAGCATTGTATACTTGCCGAAAGTTCATCTATTGAAATTGTAGTTGTTTTGCTGAAAAGATGTCTTGAAGAACAATCCTTGCAACATGTGGATGCATATTGTCCTGTTAAAATAGAGCTCCTGAAACACCTTGGAAGGAAGTAAGGAAATTGGTCTCCAGCATTTATGTACTTGTTAAGTTTACCCACAATTCGTAGTAGCGGAGATCGTCCATGATACTCAATCGCACCCCCAAACCGTAACTTCATGTTTTCGTACAGAATGACTTTCAATAATGCACTCCAAAAGAATGAATTCACCGGCAAAGTACCTAAGATGCATACAACCATCATGGTGCCACAAATCAAACAGGTATTCGTCAGAAAAATCACTTGGGACCAAACTTCGCATTAGCATCTTTGTTCTCGATACTATTGCAGCCACAGGAGTCGATTGTTCTGCGTGAGAAGAATCCTGTGTAAAATAACTCTTTCGCACATTTTACAGTGCTGCAGACCACAGTACAGCAGTCTACGAATTGTCAAACCAGATAGTGATGCACCTATAGCTTTAGAACAATATGCTGTCAAATCTTGTTGTGTAGTGTTACAATATAAAGCCGTCAGCGCCATGGAGACCAGGTGTCTACCATTGCACATTGATGACAACTTTTTTAATAAATCCGTTAAACTCAAAGTAGTACAAATGAGTAACTGTTAAAATTTAGACAATGAAATGAGGTGGCGATTCATGGGGAGTCAACAATTTGGCAGATTTGTAGAAACTTCAATGTAACTTCGGGAATCGTGTCCACATTATGGAAAGAGGTTCAGGATACGATATCCACTGAGATATAGCCTAAGAAGTTATATGAAGTTAAACGTGTCTTCCATACCTTAACCACTCATCCATGTCATGTATATATTGGAAGATGTCATCAAATAGCATGGGACAAACTTAAAATTTAAAATTACCTTGTGTGATATACCTTTATGGTCTATATCACATGAGACGAAGATAAGCTTTGACAATTGTTGAGCGTCACTGTTTCCTGCATGAAAATGTACATGGTATAGTGTATTTTCACACGATCACTAAACAAAACAGTGGCTCGAAGCAATAGTCAGTATGTTTATTTCATATGATAAGGCCTTAAGGAAAGACTATAACCTTCTTAAGTTCTTTTTTTCTTCATACTCATTATTTCATTCTGGACTATAATGAATGCTTTGCATAACCATGTGTGTATTATACCTGTTGTATAGTTATTTTTTATTATATAAGCATATTTTAAACCAAATATCCTTAAAATTTGTCCAGTAGGTCTAGATATATAGGAGCAAATCTGAAATTGATCTAAATTTTTAACACCAGAATATTACTTCAAAATTAAACTACATCCTTTTTTAACTACTGTAGTCAAAATCCTTTTCACTGTTTCCATCTTGATAATTAATTTAAGGATTCAAATATGGGAATGTACATAATTTTTAGTGGCGTAACGAAGGAAAGGGTAAAGCGGGGATTATAACCACCATAAGTATTTCTGATTACATGTATTATACACGTATGGGTTGCTGCTTCAATTTTAGGATATGAGTTGAAGGGAGAGATTTCCATACAAAAAATATCCCTATGCTTCTTGTTTATTTTTATAATACATGGTAATATACTAGTATACTTGTAAATTTTGTTGTTCACAAAAATGTATATAAATTTACGCAAACTAATTTTCTTCTTTTACCTTGAGTATGACGTTTTTAAAAATAAGCTAAAATGAAACAATAAAAATTAAAAAAGGTCATTTTTCTTAGAATTTTATGGATAAAATTATAATTTGATAAAATATTTAAATTATAATAGTTAAATTAATATCATAAAAATATTCAAACAAAATTTGTTTCTTTCTCATGTATAGATTTCTTTACAACAGTGTAGCTCCAGAAAACAAAAATACACTTAAATGACTTAAATAATTTCTACTTCGCTTATAGTCTATTTGGTTAACTAGGGTTTAAAGCACATGTGCTATGAATTTTTAGAATCTTAAAAGTCTGCGAAGTTTATAAAAATAGTGAGGAGATTCAGAATATTTTCTTTCTTTCAAACAATTGATCTCTATTTTCTTTTAATCTCTGAAATAAAGTTTTAGTTATATTGCCCTTATTCTCTGAGGTATCCTCTTTTAATATAAAGGATATTTAAACATTTTGATTCTCTGTATAATGTTTTTAAAGTTCCCTTTGAAAGGGAATATATTTTCTTATTGCGTTCTTCACGTTACAGGAAAAAAGAGGCCAAAAATATATATTTGACACGACATATATTCAACGAGCTATGTGAAATAAGATTGTACCATGTAAAAAGTGCAAGAAGGCTGCACCTGGTGTTTTTCGGATTCAACCACGTACGTAAAATTCAATTCAACAAGCATGTACCTCACATTATAATTTTATCTTCTTTGGGCTTTTATTTAATGCTACCTTAATGACTTTTAGTTTTATTCTACGTAATCTCATACTAGCATTAAACCTTTTGATGAAAGTTTCGGATAATTGAAATAAGTTATATAAGCTGTACTTCTTGAAATGTTTCGTCATAGTTTACTAATTAGTATAGTTTAATCAACTCTAATAAGAGAGAAATACAAGATCTTTGATACTAATCTACAATGTTGGGAAATGAGGCAAGTTCAACAAATTCACTTTTAACATCATTTTCAAAGGGTAAAATTTAATTGCTACTTCTCTAAGCTGTACCTACTCTCGGAATAGTTTATCTTTGGGTAAAGTAAGAAAATACACAGTTTGGATTACATGCGCAGTAGGAGAAGAGATGGGATGAGTTTTGTATTCGGTTTACCAAAAAGGAAAGTATATTTAGCGAACGAATAATTAAGCTGTATTAGAATATGTCCTAATACGAAATTAATCTTTAAAATACTTCATATATATAACAAGTATTCCCATTTTCCCATGTGTGCAGGCACACACATAAACACTCCTATATCTTATGTGAATGTTACATATATAATGAAGGTTGTGTGAACTACCATCCTGTCATAGAATTCAACACATTAATTGCTTTTTCCGGTTTTATTAAAAATAAAATTACAGAAATGTAAAAAGATGATTTTGTGTATCTACACTAGCATACATGGACTCTAACATATGATTTTACACATACATAAAATATGAAGGGTAGAGTAAACTATTATACACACTATACTATTACTACGCTTCTACAATCTTACTACAAGTATAGAAACTGTATCCACTAATTATGAGTTTCTTCCATATTATTAAAACCTGGTTTTTGGACTGGAACTAAACTGCCGTTTTTTGGTCAAAACAAAAACCTGAATACACCCCCCCCCCCCCCCAGAAAAAAAATCGATTTATTTCGATCTGATTATTTTCAGTCTTTTTGCTGCTGTAGCCGACTTATCAATATTTTCTTATTTAAAGTCAATCATATAAATATCGTCATTAAATGTACATTGTTTATCTACTATTGTCTGATCACTAGTATTTTTCTGTTTCAGTTTCCTATGAAACTATATGTAGAAGTGAGATTGAATTCAGTTAAATGTTCAGTTGTGAAATGCAATTTTGATAATGAATAACAGTGTCATGCTCGCTGTTCTCTGCCACCATCTCGGGACACAGGTGTAGTATCGGTTCACCGCTCGTACCGTACATGCTGGTTAATTGTACCAATTAAAAAATAATAAAATCATCTAATTTGTGATCGAATTACATTTTTTTATGATAGAATTATATTTTTAGTACAAATAAGAGTATACATAAAATAAAATTATTCATTCGGAACTGGACCAAAAACCAAATACTGTTATTTTTGGAGGAACGAAAACCAAAACTGAGCCGATATATTTTTATTTAGTTGAATCGGAAAGACAAAAATTACGGTTCCTAGCTCTGATTAAAACAAAAAAGTTTTCATAATTCTGAGAATTTATCAATGCTTAAACATATCTTCTCAACAAATTCTCCCGTATAAAACTCCAAAATTTTCTTTAGCATCTAATTTGCTATCAAAACATATAATTATTATGAATCCATCCCTTTACAAGTAAGGCTAATGTTTCCAGATTATAAGAGAATTTGTCTTTTTGACAAGGGATGGGTTACACATAATTTTTAGCACAGTAAAAATTCTGTTGTACATTACTTATTGTACCATTGTCAAAGTGTACCAAAGAGGTGAATACACACAGTGCCCGTATTGGTAAGAGTTACCACCTTGAAGGTCTTCTAATGGCAGAGAACGGATATTTATGCTTAATTTGAGAGAAACCAGGAGAGTTCATCGCAGCTTCCATAATCTATTCAAATGGAAATACAACCTGTTACCAAAGTAAACAATCTTTCATGCTTAAAAGCAGTGCCTGAACAGGCTGGTCCACTGTTATCCTCCAAATTAATGGTCTGCTAACAAAATAGTCAATGAGTCAGATAGTCAAGATAAATGCTGAATTTATATATAGCATAAAAGTAAATTTATTCTTACGCTATTTCTTTAGTTACCACTAATAGTCGAAATAATATGCAAATTTCTATGTTGCTCAATCCTTTTTTCAAATCGAAGTTAATCAAGCGTAAGTATAAAGAATATTATTTTAAGGATTAAATCGTGGATTTAAAAGTCATTTCCAGATTATCAGGATACTTACAGAGAGTAATGTATTTCTGAAATTTACCGCTTACACAGTATTGTTAACTTTTATAAATATGCAAGTCGTATGTAAGATAATCCATTCCAATTTGGAATGAATAATGTTTGAATCCCGTGAAAGGGAATAAATACATTTTAATCGCTAGGAATAAATTTCAAGTTCTTATTAACAAAATGAATTGTGCACTAAGATAGAATAAATAAATTTACTAGGGGGAATATTCTATTCAGAAAGACAAATTTAAGATATTTTTAGATTATTATGCATTTTAATAGAAAAATCCATTAATATCGCAGTAACATCTGTCTATAGTGAAATCACTTAAATGTGGTTGAAAATGTATTATTAACAATATTTCATTAAGCAAAAATTACAGATTTATGCAGTTATGCATCTAAATGTTTCGAGAGGCGATCAAAAAGTAAAGTTCAAAGCCTGCAATAAAACTTGTACATTTTAATTCCTTCAAACTAATGCAGCCAACGTATAATAGATATTTGATGTTATCTTTTGATATAGTCTCTATCCGTTTCGGTATTTGTCGCTTCCTAGGAGGAGTTTGAATATTCCCTCATAAACAAAACCTGTCCTTTTATGTTCATCCACGTTGTTGTGAACTTTTGCACCTCCTTGTCTGAAACAAATCGTCGATTTACTCTTTTCAGTAAGTAAAGAAGTGAAAGCCGCTTGAAGCGAGGATCTCATACAGCCTAAAAGACAACCAATCTGTTGATGCAGCTCAGTTGGATATTATCGTCCAACGTTCCCACAACCCAGACCTCGGTCGAAGTGATTTTTACCTCATTCCTTACTTGAAGAAACACCTAGAAAGCCGAAGATTGGTTTGGAATGAGAAAGAGAAGTAGTTCGCAACATCAAGGAGGAACAGGGAAGGACAGGATTTTTACCAGGATGGAATAGTCAAACCGATACCACGAAATGACAATTGCCTAGACCGAGATGGTGGCCATTCCGAAATACAACGTTATGTTTGCACTGTAAAATTTTGACAGTATTGATTGTATGATATGAAATATTCACGTTTAAGTACAGGTTTTGTAACCTCACTTAATGATCACCCCTTGTACAAAATTAAAGTTAGTGCATATAGTTTAGAGTGTTTAAAGCAGGGCTTCGAACCGGAACTGAACCGAAAAAAATATCGGTTTATTTCGGTTCGATATATCTTTCAGTCATTTTGTTACTGTTACCAACTTATCAATATTTTCTAATTTAACGTCAACTTTATAATTACATATCCGCACTTGTATAAGATTTCAATGGTGGTTTTGGCAGCTCCAGTGTTGAAAGAGCGTTTTCAGGTTTGAAATTTATTCTCCGAGACAACAGAAGTAATCTCAGTGAAACCACGTTAGAAGATATATTAATAATTCGAGGCAATTTTCATATGTTAAATAAATAATATATTTTTTACATAATTATTGCAAGGCCAAGTGCACGATGTGAGAGTCAAACGACGAATGTGGGTAATCATGAACCTAGTTGTCGAATGCGATTTTGATAATGGATAACAATGCCAATGCTCGCAGCTCTTATCATACCTGCTGTTTGTATCAATTCACATAGTGTACCAATTGAAAAAAGAATAAAATCTTCTAAATTTTGATAGAATTACATTTTTAGTACAAATAAGAATATACATAAAATGAAATTATTCATTTGGAACTGAAACGAAAACAGTTATTTTTGGCGGAGCGAAAACTGGAACTGAACCAATATTAATTTTTTAGTTGAACCGGAACGAAAACCGGAACAAAAAAAATTACGGTTCGAAGCCCTGGTTTAAAGTGTTTAGTATAATATTCAATTAAAAATGCTGAACTAAATATTACAGTTAACTTAAATTTATGCTGCTTTTCAAAGAAATATTTTAGATAATGCACTGAAATTTAAAAATTTTTTTAAATGTCAAAATATAAAGGTAAAATTTTATAGGAAGACAATTACTTCATTATTAGAAAGGAATCTTCAACTTTACCAAAACCCTAGTTTCCCTTCCAATTAAAAATATATTATAATTAAAATTTATGGTATGCAGATTATTGTATTTGTCATAGTAATCTCTTCGTAACCATTTTAAAATTTCCTTCCCATTGACAATGTATACAATCAAATGCTTTATAGATTATATATCAATTGTAGTAGTTAATGGAACTTTTTTTCTATAAACGTTACACTACTTATGATAAAATCTAAACTGTTTCCAATATTTACGAATCCTCCAGATTTATTTTCAAACATTTAAATCTTCTTACATTCAAAACGTAGCATCACGAATAGGTATAAATAGAAAAAGAACCTTTCAAAGGATCTCATTTGGGGATTTTAAACTAAACAGAATCTCCATCATTGGTTTCTATGGTAGCAACTATATTCAAAATAAGGGGAAAAGGATTAAATGATAACAGTATTTTCCAAAACATTTTTCAATGGATATATCTAAGAAAATTGTTTACTCGTTGTAGATTCTGAAAAACTATTTATTTTCGTCTTCTTTATTCAAGTCCTGAAATCAAACTATAAATAAAATGTTATTGGGATTCAAAATATTTTAGTAAGCTTTATAATATCCTCAAAAACAATAATTTTATGCATAAGTTCCATACATAGTCTTAAATTGAAATGCAAATCATGGGATTTTTAGTAACATCTCAATTCCCAACTGTTTATATTGTATCTGTATAAAATATATGATCAGTAAAGGTCATAAACTAACAATTTTTTATTAAAAATATGTGCATCAAGTTAATTTTGCATTTTTAGTTTTATTTATTAGTACAGATTTATCTATGTAGAAGAGAAACCGTTACACATTGAAGTACTAAGAATTGTAAGAGACACTCTTAGATAAAAAGTTCATATATGCACTTCAAATATGCTTGTTTGCTTATGTTATATAAAGTGACAGATATTTAAGAAGTACTTTTTAGTAATTAAGTTTCGAAAGTTGAAAGAATGTCATGATTTTAACGATTTTTAGCATGAAAGGGATGTAAAATGTCGTTAAATAAAAAATATAACATCAAAGAAATTAAGGAAAAATTAGATTGGTTTTCTGCTCTATCATTTTAGTTATAGATTGTATAAGATAAGATAATATGTCGAAACCAAAGACTTAACTATGACTATAAATAGGTGATAAAAATTTCCTTATGTAATGAAAGTATCCAGTACAAATTGATAACAACCATTGCATATAATAATAATTGATGCATAAACGTATCTGTTATAAAGAGATTTCGTAACAGGAAATTCAACAGGTATCAGTTAAATGTTCCCTTCTAAGCATAAGATTTAGCACCCGATAGCTTAGACAGATTCTAAGTGTGACAACTGGTCTCAGCATAAATTCACATTTTGAATATATCTTGGGTTGTTATCCCCAACAGCGATCAGAGGTATCTATACCGGCTGGTCTCAGCATGTTTGAGAGAGTTCCACTAAAGACTGTTGAGATGTAGCATTGTCCAAAGAATCATGTGACATGTTGTACAAGACAGATAGAAACATCTTCGTTTACAAACCGTAACAAACCCAGTATTCTCCCCTCAACTTCTCAAGACGAAATTGTCTAAGTTGTAGTATATATTATGGTATGTTGTTTGCTTCATTAGCAATTATTTGAGTCATTGTCTCGCCACCAGATATTCTTAACTGAAGTAGACTAATCAAACATCAATAAAGTGATCTCTTTATGGGATTAATTAATTCTGTTTAGTGTATTGACAAAATGTTAATTCTTAAATAATTACCTTAATCTACAACTTCTAAATTGGGACTAGAAAAAAAAACCTTTGCTAGATTTTAGGTCTGTTTGGTGCTATTTTAATTATATAGCAGAAATACTGTTGAAGGCATATATGATTCAACTTACTCTAAAATAGGAAAATTATCCCACACTGGACGGTAAAACAAAAGCACGATAAAAGTTTATGTAAGACGTTTGTAAATCGTTATTATACTTTATCTCTGGAAGTTTGTAGGAAATAAGCCCTACCCTGTTTTTGCAGTTGACAGTCTCCAAAAGATAATGTAAAATATTACAGAGAAATTCTACTTTCAGTAGTCACTTCAATATTAATATAATAAATATTTTAAGCTATATTTTTCAAAATTTATTTATTTTTAAACCGCATTAAAGTATTCTATGATTTAGTGATATCTCATTTTATTTTATTTTAATTATATTTAATGTAACTTGGTCATAAATTATTTTAAATGGCATCGTTTATAAACTTTATATTTTTTTACGTGAAATCCATATATTATATGCTGTTTAAAAACAAAACAACTAATTTTAAAGTTAAGATAACACTACTGTCTTGTGCTGTTTAATAAGCTTGAAACAGCTTTAAGTGAAAAATGTTATTTATTGGACTTTTCAAGTACTTTTTTTCTAAAAAAATAGTAAAAAATTATCCTCGCGAAAACTTTTGCCACTAAAACTAACAATGTGTTTATATATCTTTCTGTTACCGCCTTAAATATGAAAATTCCTAAGAAAGTAATTAAACGAACTCACTGAATACAACAAATTATCATTAAGAATTGTAAAAACAGTTATTAGACTTTGTAATTTGCAATTATGTTTAAGAACAGGAGATTTTATTTCATATCATATATATATATAACCCACAATAACATAGTTAATTTAATACTGAATATTTGCTTCTGTCATTTTATATCTGGAGATGTCATCATTTTCAAAATCAGCTATTGCATTCTCTCAATGTCTTAGGAAGAAAAATGAATAATGTCATATATAAAATTAGTTGTATATCTGATTTTTAATATTTTCATGGAGATCATATGTATTAAGGCACGTTTTAATCACAAATGCAGATTATTGCGTGGGTATCATACTGCAAGGAATCATATTTAGTTTAAACTTTCAACCACGACATTAAAACGAGGGAAATATAGTACTTAAGATAAATTAATATTTTCAAAGTAAAAAGAAAAGAAAATTTCAATTAGTATTATTATATATGTCAGAGTTTAAACTAGTGTTTCTTAACATGTGTGCTGCAAGTGGTTTCCAAGTGCTCCAGGAGCATTTTCGTGAAATAATTATAGTCATTTTGGAACTGTATCTTTAATAGGAAATTTCCTTCTTATCATGTTCTACTTCTCTTGTTTGCTCTTTTCCGTATATATGCATTTCTTTGTCTTTGCAAATAGAAGTAATTATTACTTTTATGAATTATTTCATTATGAGTTTTAGTACACCTCGACGAGCAGGCGTTTGCTTTAAAATCTTTAAATGAGAGTTGTTGTTTTTTTTACGTGCTATACTTTTTTACCTTCGAATTTTACTTTTCTAAACAAGTAAAAATAAGAAAGTACCAGTAAGAGAAAATGCCCAGTGGCTTTCGAGTAGCGCTTCGCGTTCCCAAGAAACAGGTCCGAGGTTCAATCCCCGGGCTGGGCAAGGTTGACTCAGCCTTTCATTCCTTCAGTGGGCAAAGAGAATGAGGACCAGGCATGTTTGGGAACTAAACACTGGGGATTCCGCGTAAGGCTGACCACCTAACCGGAACAAATGCTTCGCACCCCAGGGCGCTTGGTCTCGGTAACGGAGATTGACACAGTAGGCCGTGGCCCCCTACCGGGTTGTGCCAAAGAGTTTTAGCAGTAAGAGAAAAAAATCATCTGCAATGAAAGACGCAGGAGTTTGAGTTTAAAAAAAAAGCATTTTCGAATGTTCCTGCTTTAATTACTGAAAGCCATCTTTACTTTTTGTATAAAGTCGTTTATCTGAATTTCGTGTAGATAAGCCGTCGTTTATGCTTGTTTAAAAGATTAAAATTTAACTTATATGACATATTTGCCAGGGCGGCATATCTGAAGAGCGTTTATTTTCTCTGCTGCCCCCAAACGTTTTTAACTCACCATTTTGTTAGTCTACTGAATTATACATATTATTCTATTATTTATACAGTATTAGCCCAGTGTAGTGCTTCGTATGGTATCACAAAGTTCTAGAAATTGTACTCCAGGGCGATTTATCCGATGTACCTTCATTTACTTTTTGTTAGTTGCCACGTATACGCCGATCAGAGCAGTTCATCTACCTGAAATTATGGTACTACACAAAGACCTGCTATTTACTTAAATCTTATCAGAATGATAACAAAACCAAGCATTAGTTTTCCTATTTTTTAGAGATATTTGTCATTACCTAAACATTTTCTGTAAAAAATCTTTTAATATATAATTTTCTTTCATTTTTCTTTTACATGTTTCTTTTTTTTATACGTTTTTTTTATATGTTTTCCTTTATATGTTTATTTTATATGTTTTCTTTTACAGGTTTATTTTATATGCTTTCATTTATATGTTGCAGACAATCTTAAAGAAATAATGTGAGTATGCTTTGTCTTACATTACTACATTAAAACTGTAAAATTTAAAACAAATCTCAGTACTTACTAATTTGAAAAATTCTTTTTATTTTTCAGTCAAAATAAAAGAGTTTCAAACTTTCAAAAAATGAAAATCAATAATAAAAAATAGTTTTATTTCTAAAATTTATTGTCGAACACTATTTTCATAAACATAAAATTGCAAATAGGAAAATGCGTTCTTTATCGATTTTCATAATAATATTTAGTTTTGTCTTTAAGGGTTTTACGTAACAAAAGTGTTGCGTTCAAGTTTAATAATACCCCTTTAATATATTCTTATTAATGGTATAACAAAATTACAATGATTTTGGGCAAAATATTGAAACAAAACTAATTTAATGGACGTTTCTATAGAAATGTTTTAACAAAACGTATTGCTTCTTTTAATTAAACTTCTGAATAGACAGTATTCCTTTCATCTGTGGCCTTTTGTAGTGTTTCATTTTATACTTGAACTATTCCTTTATTTTAAATGTCATAAAGGAATATTATCTTGACAAATAAGAAGCTGTATTTATTGTATTGCGTAAATTATGCAGTATATAAACTTAAATCAAGAATTATAGCAAAATTAAATAAAGAAAAGAATGGAAAGATATACTTTTTACAGTTTATCGATTACTGTATAGATTTTCTGCCGAAATATCTTGGTCTCTGATAGCATACACAAGAAATAATTAAGTAAAGTGCTTTTAAATTTGTTTTGCTTTTAATTTTAAAAGCATAATATAACCATTTAAAGGTCTAAATTTAAAAAATTACCATTTACTATTGTAAAAAAGGTCATACTTATAATAAAATTGCTTTTTGTTAATGTTGCTTTCAATCATATTTCTTCATTAATCTAAGAGCATTTCGGGTACTCGACCTTTTGTTTTTTATGGAAGATTTATATTTATTGATTGATCAATTTTGTTTATGCTTTGGAAGTTAATTCAAGAACTGAAGATTTCTTGGAAAAAATGGCTTTTATGAAATATCCTTCAAAAATAGATAATTTTTTTTATAAATATCAAAAAAAAAATATTCGGAATCATGATAAACTCACACTTTTCAATAGATATGCAAACTTGTAACGGTACAGATATTCTCCGAAATTGCAGAGTATAATGAAAGTAAATAAAACCCTTTCCGGAGACTATCATTTCCGTAATTGAAAATATTTTTATTTTCAAAAAACATTCATTTTGTAAAAATATATGTGTTTCTCAACATTTAAACACAGTACAAAAATGTCTAAAGTTTAATATCTCTTTTTGTATTTTCTATATAATTTAGAGATTAGAAAGATTTAAATAGACATTTTTCTCAATATGGGGTTCTTTTAATATTAACGCCAGTTAACTTGTAAAATAATCCCAATTTCAAAATAAATTTAATTGTGTTAGTCTGTATTAGCTGTTTTTAATGTTATTTTAATGCTATCTTAATGCTTTTTTAATGCTACCTTAACTCTTAATTTTAAATTTATTTTCTTTGACATTAAAAATGTATTATGAAAAATATTTAATACCGAAATTTTAAATTAAGATTAAGTATTTTATTATGAATGCTGAACGAAAGCTATGCATAAGTTTTAGGTAACGTTCCGTTGCCTAATGTCTATAAAAATATTATTTTAACTCAATAATTCTTAGAGCCCCTTTTTAAGGACAGCTAAAAATTATATGTAGTATTTTTATTTCCTCGGAACAAGTTTTACTTTTAAGCAACGGCAAATATCAATTATATAAATTACTATACCAAACCTTCGAGTATTTGCTGTAATTTGTCATTTGAATAGAGATTTTATGATTTCTAGACACCGAAGGCAAATGTAATTAATAGCTGTATTCCTTTCAAAGCTTGACTTTATGTGTGATACCAAATACATCTCTTACCATGAAGCTGTACTTCTTTTATAATTAACATTCTATGATGCTTAACATAACAGATTATAATTAATAAGACAGGCTCTAATATTCGAAGTTGTTTAAGTCTTATATTACGAAGTGTATGGCAACTCAGATTTAATATATTAAACAGTATATGTTAGGCAGAAATAACTCGGGTATAAATGGATTGAGAAACATTTTTATAATTGACATTCTATGATGCCTAACATAATAGATTATATCTAATAAGACAGGCTCTAATATTCGAGGTTCTTTAAGTTTTATATTGTGAAATGTTAGGATTACTTGGACTTAACCAGCGGTTAAGTATTGGTCTGATTATATCCAATTTTCGACGCTTTGAAATTGTAAAATGTACTAGTCATCATTTGTAAATATCTTTTCTTTATTTAGTTACTGTGTGTGTATTTAAGTTTGTTGTATGAATTAATTTTCACCTTTATGCAAATTTACACGTGTATCTGGTCAGCCCAGTCGTATATAAATGATTGTAGTTTCTGTGGGCTGACTCTGACGGTTGTTTTTTGATTCCCTGTGTGGGTTTCACACTAGTCTTATTTTATTGCTCGTTGAACAATGTATAATGTTATTATGTTTTTTTAATTCATGTTAAATAAACGGCATGTTTTTTAATGGTTTCACTCTTCACTCACCATACTTGCCACTCTGCGTTAAATGTCGTATGTGACTGAAATGTCGTATGAGAAATGACTCGGGTATAAATGGATTAAGAAACATTTTTATAATTGACATTCTATGATGCCTAACATAACAGATTATAACTAATAAGACAGGCTCTAATATTTTAAGTTGTTTAAGTTTTATATTGCGAAGTCTATAACAACTCAGATTTAATATATTAAAAAGTATATATTAGGCAGAAATGACTCGGGTATAAATGGATTAAGAAACATCTTTAGAAATATGGAGAAATAATACAAAATACGAGGTTAAAATTTTATACCTAGAAAAACATCTGTAGATTTAAACAACTATAGTGTGTTCCTTTTCTTTACTATACTACACTTTAAGAGCCATGTTATCCCTTAAATGTGAAGTATTAAACATCGTTCCAAATTTTACAGTTGTTTTGGGGAACATCTTACAAAAGTTTTACCGATACTGTGATTTTCTAAACGGTAATGTGTGACAAGAATTACTTCTTCACAAGAATTACTCATAGTAGTCTCACTTAAATAATCTCTCGTAAACCTCTAACAATAAAATCATAGTTTATGTCTCGGGTTCTTTGAATTATGGTAACAATTTTACAAATTGAATTTTCAGTCCTATAAATGTCTCTTAAGAACGTAATGGCACACTTTCGCCTGCAAGATTAATGACTATGCTCTGAAAAATGCATTAAAACTACCGAGAAAGCGGGACCATAAGGTGTATCTAACATAACAGTTATCTGTCTATAAATAGTAGAATATGGCATTGTGTGACATGCGACTATAAACATTTTAGCAGGTGCTTGAGAGTTTACGACAAGTTAAATATTTTATTATTCTTTACAGCTGAAGTGTATTAAATTATATTGTAGAGCATATCATATTTTATTATTTGAAAACAATTCATTAACCAAGAATTCATTTGCGTTTAATGAGTCCCAATGCTTATGACGCTGGCAAATTCTTTAATGAAGTTCCAGGCAAACGTTATTTTCAAATTACATAAGGAATAAATCAATATGTTTGATAAACCTATTAAATAATTTGAAAACAGACTGGTAATTTGGGGTTTATAAATAATAATATGGTAGAAAATTCATAAATATTAAGCTTTTAGTTTGATTATCCGTAAATGGTTTCAAAATATTATCATTAAAAGTACTTCTCTGTCTTAAGAATAGAGTATGTTATAACTTATATTGCATATATTGCTAAATAAAAGATATTATTTTGATTTATATTCTTCAAAAATATAATCCCTCTTTAAAATAATTTTCTTTAAAATAATAGCTCCAACTCTGTACTCCCATTTATTCTCTTTCTGTAGCATTCATACATGAAGTAGACTAAAATTCGAAATATCATTTAATCATTATGAACTTTATGTAAGTTAGATGAATATTGCAACAGTTCTGATTCCTGATTTCGTAGTAAAAGACTAGTTATCCAATTTGACTTAGAAGAGCCGTTGGCAGTAATATCACCCAAAAATTAAATTTGCCAATTATGAGGATTGTGATGCTATCTAACATCACTGGTGTAACTTAAATAATGATCTAATTTGATCTCATAAACAACAATTTTTATGCAGTAATCCCTATATTGATTATCTAGAAAATAGATCTCTAAAATTCTTTTCTAACATTTGATTACTTGGTAACATTTGATTACTTTATTATGTTAAGTTTGTAACTCTAAGCGTGTAAAAAACTTTTAGAATTATCAAGTAAAAGCCTTAGTACACTTGTTGTCACTATTGGGAATTGTTCACGCGTTTATTAAATGAAAGTATAATATCAAACTGCTTATCCAAAACTGTACTAAACCTTTAACATGATTATGTAAGACCTTTTGTAAAATTGTATCAGTAAACCCTAATATATGTCAAATAATTAACCTTTATTTATTAATAAAGAGATGAAATTTTGCTACAGCTTTTCCCTTGCTTTATCACTTTTATTATGAATAGATTTACCTTAGAATTTTTTCAATATCGGGGCTTATTAAACGAGGCAACTGATTCGTCGTTTAGAAATATGGATATAGTGTTAAACAAGACTCACTGATATAAAAGCATTGCTAGCTTATGTTTCTCTAGTAAGGCATCCATAATCTGTATTAGAAAGCTCCAGTTTTAGGTGCCAGTATTGTGCTAATAATTTAATGCACCGATATTTTATACGAATCCAATTCAAATCCCTTAAATCTTATTATTTCCTATATTAACTGATAGGTAATGTCCCGTTATGAATAATAATTTTTGTAGTTATTACTGTGAATAAGAACACACCGTATTTCTTATATATTAAATATACTTTTAAGGCCGGACTCATCAGATGAAACGTCCTTAAAATTCACAAGTTAGGTTAGTCAAGTTTTCTTATTGTAGAGTGAGGGCTGGTTCTGTTATGTTAGACGCCTGAAAGATATTTGGCCCCTCACTTGCACATATTACTTGCCCGCCTCCTTTTCTAGCTATTGTTATCTGCTTAACCTTAGACACCTAGATAACACGGTGTATGTCGCTCTGAAATGGAACATAAGTTCATGTATTTTGAGAATGAGTTGCATGTAGGAATTGAAAACTTTCCCACACAAAGAGTAAAAAAAGAGAAACATTCATTAAATATTAATCAAAGTTAATGATAAATGTTACTCACAAATGTCAAAGAGTTGAGAGAAAAAACTTTTTCTTACTAAATATTTTCTATTAAAGCCTTTATAAAAAACTGTAGTTAAATTATCTTATTTATACCATCAGCTGTCCTCGAGATTTCGTCGTCTGCTTGTACGTCCATTATGCACTGTTAATCTGTGCCCTGTATGTAGTAGTTAGCATCTAAAACAAGTTCCTTTTGTTTTATGAAAAAAACAAAATGGCTTAATCTGAAGATATATCTCATTACTCAAGTAGTGAAAAAAATAACATTGAATTTGACTGCAAAGGACTTCAATAAGGCAATGCTGGGATAAAAAATCTTGAAAAATAGTTCGAATTAGGACATTGTTCACCCCAGTTTCAACCACCCATAGGGATTCGCTGTAATATTACTCAAGAAAGCGTTCATGTTAATATTACTAAAGAAAACGCAGTGACCTTTAATACAGATTTAAACACACTAAAAAGTATAACTCTACGTTTCTGATAGTTTCAGAAAAATTTTATACTTCCACAATAAATGACAAATATTCTTATTTTATGAACTTTGGAATTTATTAATTTTGGAATTTGCATTTAAACTCATGAGTTGAGACACATTTAGCATGAGGTTCTGAGTAACAAATTCGTAATTGGATGTACTGTTATACAATGCACATTCCTAGCATAAATACACAATTGGTTTATTTATTTTTAATAAAACAAATATAGTCACTAATGGAAAAATCTGTTAATGGCCTAAAACTTTGTGTATAATCCATGGTTATATTTGAACTATATTCGTCGATAGTTATATTCACATATGCTCAAAAGCGATCTATTTCCTTAAAAATGAACTTTATTTAATCACCTTAGAAGTAGTCAAAACACGTCCTCCTCGAGCAAGAAACAGTCCTTTAGTGAACATATCCCAATGTCATTTCCCAAAGCCAGTGAGACGCTGGAAAATTATGACGACCTGAGCTCCACTGCGACATAAGACACAATTGAGTGGCAATACATACGTAAACTGTAAGATACTGATAGACACGTGTAGAATTTTGAGGTATCCCTAGAGATAATTTCGAACATACAAGTTACAAATTTCACTTTATAGAAAAGTTAGGTTACTGTGACAAGCGATAAGGACGCAATTTTCATTAACAAATGAAAATCAAAATTGAGGAATTTAATTCAATGGTCACATACATGCGTACATACATATACATATGTATGTATGTATATATATATATATATATATATATATATATATATATATATATATATATATATATATATATATATATATATATATATATATATATATATATATATATATATATACATTTTATATAGATATATTTGTAATATATCAAAATTATTTCACCTAAAATAACTATTCAAAATTTTTCTTTTCCCCATTTCATTCTTTCATACATTTCTCAGCCACAAAATCTCAGAATTATAAAGATTGTTATTTTTACCAGTCTTGAATTATTTTTATTAGTCTCCCAAAAGTAACTCTGAAATAATTGGTAATTTTCTATGCACTCGCCACGTTTCCAACTGCC
>CM063502.1:85626597-85651597 GCA_032207245.1 Pardosa pseudoannulata | reverse complement strand
ATATTTCAACCTTATTCCCTTGGTTTTACATGTTCTGTTTCATCTAGGAACACCTTCTAGCACATGTCCATGTAATATATGGGGATTACATGTTGTGAGACAGAAACTCCTCTAGTTGCATTGTCAACAAAAGGGGAAAAAATACAGGAGTAGTAAACTATCCTGACCCCTCAAAATTTCAAGTTTTGTCGATGCTCTAAACGTAAGGGGATTTTTCTGTTAGGTGTGTTTTTTGTTCTTAAACTAAACATAATTTTTTATCCATGACAAAGTGTTCATGGTCTCAATCTGATTTTAGCAAGAGAAGAGAGTAAGAAATTGAGAATTTTAGCTCTATAATTTCTTTACATTTTTCTTTACATTCTATTAGTATAGAATCTAGGGACGCAATCGCACTATCATCATGTGTTCTTTTGGGTATTGGTAACTTTCAACTTAAAAATATCCTATATATTTATAATATCATGTTCAGGGTTCATATCACATTTTAGTCAGATATAAGGGACAACGAATATAAGTTGTTAGGAATTTCAGATTTGTATTTTCCTTGATTAATTGTTATCAACTAGTTTTATTAAGTAACTTAAAACTGGCATAACACTACTAAAAACAAATTATGGAAATATCAATCAGTTAAAATACATATGACTTTAAAACAAACGCCTACTACGAAGACATAATTAACAATTTTCTGAAAATATTTAGTACGTCTAGATGACACTTTAAATTATTTCAAACACTAATTACTAAAACTTGCTAAGTATTAGTTATTCAAAAGATTTTTTTAAAAAATTTGTACCGAGGTACTTTCCACAATGATCTGCACGTGCATGCACAGCCGTGGGAGAAATTTCCTAGAGGAATTTAGGACTTCGATTGTTCACGTCGGGTTTAGGGACCCCTACAGAGAAGGTATAGATCACGGAATGGCAGCGTAACGGTCAAGCTCGCACAGAGATGTAACCGTGAGTTATAGGGGCAGGGGCTAAAAATAATGTCAGCTTTCACAAAAGGGGCTATTTTAATGAGCCCACCTGCACTCCCGAAGGGGGTGCAGATGTGGGAAAATTTCACCAAACAAGCGATTGGAATAGAAGAAAAAGGAGCGTTAAAACCGAGGTGAGGAGTTGGGAAACAGAGTTAAGAAAAGGAGTTGAAATCGGGATTCAAGAGTAGCTGGACATCGAAATCCCAAGCCCGGCTCTCCAGCATCGACTCGTCCCGTGTGCCCGAACTCCCGGACCGACACACGGCATGAGGAAAGCCCCTGCATGCTCCCCTGTGCCTGTACTGCAGGTAAAAAAAAATATTCAAAACGGTCATTTAAGCCTCTGTTAGCAATTTAACATTGTGATTAAGGAATAACGCATAACTAAAGAGTTGCTGGTTATGTTATATGATAATCAATTATATAAATTTGTAAATAGTGTACAAAATAAATATCTTAATCTCAGTATAAAATATCATATTTTTACTGTGTTTCCCCTTTGTAAACGAACACTGGTTTTAAGGTTGTAAGTACATTACAACAATTGTATACACTATTATAATTTCTGAAAGCCCTGCGTAAAGTCAAAATTCCATTTTTCATACTCATAATTATTCGTTATACAACTTACAACTTTAAGAACATGTCATGTTTAATTTATTGATAAAATCATTTAAGCAAATAAAGTATAATTTAAATAAAAAATCTATGTTAAAATTATAAAAACTGCACTTTCCAAACATTTATTAAATTAATTAAAGCAAAATCAATTACAAGGGGTGTTATAATAAGACATTTTTTTGAATTTTATAAATATATAAAATATATTTTTTTAAACTTAAATAAATTATTATGTTTATTTATATTGCCTTGGGATTTAGAGTTTCTAATTAAAAAACAAGCTTTAAATATATATATATATATATATATATATATATATATATATATATATATATATATATATATATATATATATATATATATATAAATCCATTTATTTTTAAGATACCAAAATTATCATTATAAAAATTTAAAATTATTGAATATTATAAAAGGAGATTGTAATTGCATGTAGGTACAATGTCTTGCTTAAATAACTGCATCCTTTGAATAGTTTTATTACATCTTATGTCATTTAAGGTGCAAAGTACATGATTTCCAAATAAGATTTATATTTCGCTATCCCATATTTATTAAATTCATTCTTCTCCTCCAAATAAATCATAGCAAGTGAACTTAATTTTTCTTCTCTGAACTTTCGTTTTAACTGCGTATAATAATGTAGTAATCCTCTTGAGACTTAAAATTAAGAGAATAGTAGTTGCCATGTAACGGGGAGTTTGTAATTAATTAGTTTAGTACTTTCGAAAAAATGCTTAATTACTTTTATGAAACGTCCTAGGCTAAGCTTAAGCTCTTTATTTTAGTGTGTAATTTCCTCGTAGTCGAACTACGACGACCAGCAATTTCCCTGAAAAAAAAAATAAAGTACATGAATTTTCTAATTTTGTTTTTAAAAGCTTTGAAAAAGTTTCAAGAAAATTGAAGTATCAAACGCAATTTTATGAAATTACTATTAATATCTGTATATATATATATATATATATATATATATATATATATATATATATATATATATATATATATATATATATATATATATATATATATATATATATATTGATATGTTTGTAATCTTGTAAAACATTCCGTGCGATTTATACCATATGCATTTGAATATTTGTAAGACTGATTTGAAGTAAAAAATTTTAACAGTTATTTTCTTCAGGTCTTACATTTATGTAAGGGATTAATATGAATATATTCTAATTTATAAAATTATTTTTTCCGCTTGTTCTTAAGTCAAAGCATGATAATTACCTGGATACTGACTTTTAAATAATATATTAAAATTGAAGAGAATATATATATCATTATATTAGTATATATATATATATATATATATATATATATATATATATATATATATATATATATATATATATATAAATTCAAACATTAGGCCAAACGATAACAAAATTGTAGAGTGCTGCCTGAGTTCACAGGTTAGATTATCTCTGCTGGAATGAATGTACAGAGCCATTCGGAATCGGATTTAAACAGTAGGTCCCGGTCTCATTAGCCCTCGTGATCAAAACAGTAGAGCGTAGAGCTCTGAACCAAACCGAAACCACTAGTATTTCCACGTTTATATTGCCTTACATAAAAAAATAGAAATAAAATTACTTGTAAACTGTGGTAAAATTTAAATGAACTCCTTAGTAATGATATTTAAGTTTATTAATAATATTCATCGTTTATATAGGGGAATATTTTTAAAATATAAAACTCACATTGTCCATGTACCAATTTAGCATTTTGTTTCCTGTAAAATTGTGTTGTACCAAACCGAAACAAATACTCTTTCCACGTTTATATTGCATTACATAAAAAATAGGAATAAAATTACTTTTAAATTTAGGTTCAATTTTGGTAAAACTCCTTAGTAATGCTATTTAAGTTTATTAATAATATTTATTGCTTATAGAGTGGAATATTTTTAAAGTATAAAACTCCCATTGTCCATGTACCAATTTAGCATTTTGTTTCCTGTAAAATTGTGTTGTACCAAACCGAAACAAATACTATTTCCACGTTCATATTCCATTACATAAAAAATAGGAATAAAATTACTTTTAAATTTGGGTAAAACTCCTTAGTAATGATATTTAAGTTTATTGATAATACTCTTCGTTTAAATAGAGGAATATTTTTAAAGTATAAAACTCTTATTATCCATGTACTAATTTAGCATTTTGTTTCTGTGAATTTGTGTTGGAAAATTTATTTCTACAAACACTTATTAGAAAACTTTCTTCTACTCATTTTAAGTAAATATATACTAGGCAATTCCGATATTACCTGCCCTTTTTTTCCTCTGAAAACTTATTCCTCTTTATATGAAACAAACATCGCTTATGTTGAGGATTTCTTCAAGAAAGAAATTGTTAATTCATAAGGTAAATATTGCGCAGGAAAGTACAGTTTCCTTTCAACAAAAGTTTTATTCTTGTAGAATGGCATAATATAATAGAATATTCTTGTTTTTTTTCTCTTAACATTGCCTGTTTTAAAGGGATTAACTGATGCTGAATATTGTGTACATATACTAATCGAAATATAAATTCCAAAAAGATTGATTTTTATGGGGACAAAGACCTTTAGAATGAAAAAAAAATGTTGCCCAAAGTTTTTTATCTACAAAAAGTCAAACTCGGAGTTCACTTTCATAATAAAGTAAAATTTTCTAAACAAATGTTTATTTGATTTCGTAAAAAAAAATTTTCTTGTACTTTTTGTCTTAAAACTTAAAAAGGGTTTTTTGTCTAGTTCAATATTTTTTAATGTTATTTCAAATTTTAAAATGCTGTAGGTTTATTATCGCTTTTTAAATATATTTACAGTTTGTTGACGTTTATGCAAGCGTTTGCCATAAAATTTGGTATGCACTTTTAAAATGTTAAGCAATTGGTTGATTCACTGAGCGTGAAGTACTAAAAAACAATGGGAACACTTTGTCACAACTCCATCCAAACATTTAAAACTGCCGTAACTCAATGGAAAA
This sequence comes from Pardosa pseudoannulata, assembly GCA_032207245.1. NCBI lineage: Eukaryota > Metazoa > Arthropoda > Arachnida > Araneae > Lycosidae > Pardosa > Pardosa pseudoannulata. The sequence continues at coordinate 85,646,984 of CM063502.1, read as the reverse complement.
AATACCAATTCATAGTTTGCAGGTTGTGAGTTTGGACCACGAGTTGGCCAAAGATCATCGTGTCCACTAACGGCAGCTGAGACACGCAAAATAGGTTCGTGATTAAGATATCCTTCAAAATTAATCAATATCCCTAGAGGAAAAGCAAGGTAATCATTGGATTCATTTCTGTCATACCTGGTTCTAAAGTACGAGGATCCATTTTATGTTAAAAGTCATTTTGGGGGGCTAGTTGGGCTCTTCGAAACGAAATGACACAAATCTTTGTTTTAAGTCGACTCGCCTTCCAGATGACATCATCCAAAGCTCTTTAAAAACAATAACATATTCAACAAAAATTATAAATATCTAAGCTTACCTTTACTAAGGTATTATACGAATGTCAAACTACTAAGCTTCATTTAATTGTGTCTCTTTCCCAAACCACCTTTGTAAAATAGTCACAGGTATTTAAATCAAAAATTTCAGAGACATTGTTAAGGTAATTTATACTGTTAAAAACCCTCATGTTTTCCCATTTATAATGAGTTTAGAAGAATTAAGCTAATAAAATTGCAATTACATAGATGTACCCTGAACACTGGGTGCAATGATCTTCAAAGTTAAGGACAGTATCAAAATGATCAAATTGAAGGCAGATCAAACTGAAAGATAATGAGGAAATTGAAAAGTGTCAGATAAAATAAAACATGCACTTATATGAAGTATATACTGCTTGGTGAATGTACCAAAGCTCATGGATGTTGAGGAGTCCTTAGTATTTATGTAAAACTGCTAATTGGAAATTATCAAAGACAAGTAATTTGCAAGATCGAGTAGTTGTCATGTTGTCAACAGTCCATATTGCATCTACAGTATTTTGCCCGAGGTAAATTTAATGGGGAGTTTCGAGGAAGGTCGAAGTGTTGCGAGAGGGGCAAAGAAGTTCAAATCGGTCCCAGCATTGTGTCACAGATTTGGAAATCATTTCCAAAGACAGGAACAACTACACATCAATTTAGTGGCGAGTACCCACAAGCAACCAAGGTGGCAGACGATTGATATATTCAAACGCTAAACAGACTAGATGAGACTAACGACAGCCAGTCAGAAAAATCGAAAGTCACATGCAGTGGACTACTGGACGATGGAGATCTCGATTTACCGTTTCCTGAAAGCTAAATATAGATGGGGTTTTTTTTGGTGAACTATATAATGCGTGTCATTAACACCTGTTCATCATACATCTCTTTTTTCTGTGGTGCTGAAAGCCTAAAATCCAAACAAATTACTAATAATCTAGATTGTTATATAAGTATGAGAGCCGCTTTAGTCAAAATAGATATTCTGGACGTATATATACATGGAAATTGGGAAACGTGTTCACTCTAACATCATCGAAATTAACACATTTGCAGGTATTTCCCATTTAGGAAGGCATAAGGATTGGTAGCCGTACTATTCTTCAAATCGTTTAAGAAGGTTCAGTGATAGGTACATAGTTGTATACAGCTTCTACCTTACGTGCGTATTTTAAAAGAAAGGTTTTATGGGTCTTAAGTTTCTCTTTAAGGGTAACAACGTTGCACGTCATCGTACAGAGGCAGTCACAGAGGTCTGGGACAGTGATAAAATGGAATCCTTGAATTGGCCTCCTACCAATGACAGCACATAAATCCCATCGAACATATATAAATACAACAGAATAAATCAAAAACTTCCGACAACCTCGTAATCATTTTATAGGCTTTTGTTTATTATTCTCATACTTTTGAATGATGAATATGTACAAGTTTCAACAATTTAGCACACTGCTGTGGTGCACTGCCCTATAAAATCCCACCTCGTTTTCCATTTTTGCTCACCAATGAAGTATTTATGTGTGTATATATACGGTAACAGGAATGACTTTTAATGAAAAATATTCATTTATTTGTTTCTTAAAATACCTGAATTTTCTATAAAATATACAAAAGCAATAAAAAATGTATATAGTGTCTTTCATAATGTTACTCCGCTACTAATAATGTTTCGGGCATCTTGAATTCAGTGTTTATTCCCGTAACGAGAATTTCCCCAAAAGTCCTTTAAGCGCTATGTCACACCTTGTTTCGAGTATTGACTGTTTACAACTGGAATGAAAATATTTACCTCATTTCGATTATGTTTAGAAACTTAGTGTATTAAACTGAAGTGCTGAATTCAGTATGTTAAACACTGATAAATCACTGTATGAGGACAAATATCTCATTTGATAGTGTCAGTTCTGCTATCTCTTTATTCATATATCTGGCTGTTTAATGTCACATATGCAAAAATACATCCATTTCCTTACATATGACGGGAATGTGCTGACTATAATTTATTTGAACTCGTATTAAAAAAACCGAGACAAGTATTGTCAGAAATTTAATTTTCTTTTATATTTCATCTTATCTTGAAACCAGAAATACGAAATTAAAAGTCAACCACTGAATTAATTAATAATAATTTGAGAAAAGTTAGATTAGTAAAAGTAACGATGAAAAAGGAGTAGTAGATTTAGTTGTTATATTAAGTCTGTTAACCAAGTAATATTTAAATTGTAAAAACTTGGCTGTAACATATTAAAAGTTCAATAATTAAATTAACTCTTCCATTTTGGAGTTATCAAAACTTTAGTTTGCAGAAAGAATTTGAGGGTATAAAAATAGCATTTAATTGAAACATAGATAAGACTTTTTAATTCAAAACTTCTACATTATATTAACTTATCAGATAATATAAAGATTTAATGCAAATGTATTCAAGAGAATGTATTGCATTTTAACTTAACAAAAATAATATAAAACTTCTCTTTATTCACCTCTTTATTACCTGAAAACCAAATACTCTTAAAACCCTAACTATATATTTTATATTCTTTATATATCATTGCCTTTTTGTACAATTTTGAATCACTTATTGTAATTAATAAAATTTCCGTTTTATAGAACTCTCCTTGGAATAATTTCTCTTATGTAAATTTTAAATTCCATCTTATTTCAGAAAATAATTGATTCGAAAGTAATAAATGTTACTTTATAGATTTGAAATATATTTTAGCTTCACGATAAAGTATGGAATAATTTCCTCTCCCTTTACGATATCGTTATTTCCAACTATTCAAATAATTATTTCAATCCTAAAGATTAATTGTGCTATTCTTAATAGCTAAAATTAGCATATATATTCCTCTGTTATTTTTATGCCAAAATATATTTTAACTATTTCTAAATGTCTTTTCATTAACATTGAAGGAATTCCCACATTATCCCTATCAGTAAAATTAAATACATATTTTTATATATTATTGGAACACGGTATTCTTTTAATTATTTTTTTAAAATTTTTATTGTTGAAGTAAACATTGTCATTAATTTGCCTTTTTAGATACTAATTTAAAGCATATTCAAGAAAGGAATACCTCTTTAAGCATTTTATTAAATTAGAATTTATTGTTTTTTGAAATTTTTTATGTTTTCTAAAAATTCAAATAAATTTTTGTCAAATATGAATATTTTTCCTACAAATTTTTTGCATAAAAATGTACATGGATTTTGACATATGACTGAAGATACATTTTAAAATTCACTTACTGAAATGTACAATGGAAAACAACGAAATTTACATATTTGAATGTAAAAATAATCAAGCAACTTATTGCTAATTTCCTCTACAGTTTTATTCAATACGTAAATGAATACCTATATAAAAAATTTAACAATTTTATTTTAATTACAAAAATAGCCTTAGTATTTTGACTACGCGAAAACTGTAAAAAAAAGTGTAGAAATAACCATTTAAAATTTTTAGTTTTTTAAAGGATCCCTAATATAAAATTTTACCATTCAGTTTTTAAAAAAATGTAACTGTATAAAACTAAAAAATAGATAAAATATTTCAAACCAAGAATTTTAACAAAACTAAATTATGCATTTAAAAACATGAGAGTGATCAATATAAGATTTAGGCAACAAAAATTCCACTTGCTTTAATGTTTTTAAAGCTACCAATAAATCTTATTAACTGCATGCTTATTTTTATTCTGTACATTATATAAAACCTGTATAAAAATTTAAAACTCGTATTTTAAGAAAGAAAAAAGCTTTATCATTTTCAATGTGTGGAATTAAAAAGAAGACTAACATGGGGAAAGAAAACTGCTGCAAGCCCAAAGCTACTATTCTCAAATGTACACATACGCACATTCAAATACGAGGGTTGGGGCATAAGTCACGACAACTATATTTTTTTTTCTTGTAGATATGTGAACGGATCACAAACGTATATGTGTCGTGTGGAAGTTTTGCAGGCATAGTGTGCATGCAGAACAAGAGATGGCTCTGTGATAGCTGGTAGAAGCGCAGAGAGAGCAGTGAAATAAGTCATTTGGTGAGTGTCGTGCGAGATGATGAGTTGTGAATTAGTAATGAGTGGTTGACACACGTCGTAGCTGAAACCTTCCTACCCATCGTGATATTGTACAGTATGGTAGGGCATTGTATCCAAGGGTTTTCACTAATTCACTGTGACTTTTCATCCATTTCTCCCTCAGAGAACGGCTATTTTGATGTAAGCGAGCTGCTCCACACGGGTTACTTCCATCTCGCAATACACTCACCAACTGATTTCACAGCCCTCTCTGTACTACTACCAGCTATCACAGAGCCATATGTTGTTCTGCATACACACTATTCCTGCAGAACTTACACATGAAACATATACGTTTGTGATTCGTTGACATATCTACAAGAAAAATATAGTTTCCATGACTTATGCCTCAACCCTCATAATAAATAAATGTGTATGTATGTAAACAATCGAATACATTTGTGTATAACCATTAGGATACTTCACTGAGCGTTTATTGAGCAAATAAAATCAAGTAATTGAGCAGTATTATCAGTGCTAATAAAAAAAAAAAATACCACGCCCGTAATAAAACTCTCAGGATAAATTTCTGATTTTATTATAAAATATGTTAATAACTTATAAAATATTAAAGATACATATTTCAAACTTTTGTGTGCATATGCAGATACATTCAGTCAGTAAAATAAATTCGTTATTTTGACCATATTTTGGGTTCATTTTAGTGCCTATCATCGCGTTTTAGAGCAGCTAAAAATACATTGTAGATTTTCTTGAATAGAGGGTCTCGCACATACAGTTACTATTTCGCCAGGTATATCGACTACAATTATGACAAATAGCTATATCTAATTATAGGTTTCACTTTAGAGTACTATGTTTACATGTGATACCAATGTAAATCCATTATCAGCAAGTTTTTCTTCTTTTATATATAGCGCCATATGATGATTAAAAAGCTAAATTTAATCACTAATGAGTTCAGACTGTCCTGTTTGAGGTTTAAATTTCCCATTTGTTTTAGTATGTGTAGTTCAAAATAACATAGATTTAAGATTTTTTTTTTCAATATATATTTGGCAGAAACGATTGCAGCATTAATGGGTTAAAGTAATCCTTGAATAGCGCACATGGGTATAATAATATACATTTTCCGTTGCATAATGATCGTTATTTTCAAATATACTAAGCTACTATTAAAGATGTATTCTATTCTAGCATTCTCTTCACAATATTTTGACTAGAATATTTTAATAATTCACCTGTTTTTCTGTTCATTCAGATAATGTTGACCTTAATAATATATTATAATATGTACTATAATTCTATAATTCTAAGATAATTTTTACTATACATCTTTAATTGTACTATAATTTTTACAATAATTTTATCTATATCATACTATAATTTTTACTATTATTATACTATGGTATATTATAAATTTTCTATAATTTTTAGTAGAATTTGAACTATAGTTTTAATTCTTAAAACTGACATGTTTATTCTAGAGCCAATTTTCATGAAATAAGATTAATTTCAAAAGTGCTTACAAGTGTCTTATTATTAATATGAAACGGATTACTGTTTTACTTATGCCATGGATTTTATCAAGTTTTTTTAAAACGGATCAGTTAATAACATACATGAGGGTGTACACGTTAAGCTAAGAAATGTTTGTAAGCGCACTAAAGTACTCTATAATGTTTATCCTCCAGTAGATTTATGTTCATAAATTTAATTTGTTTTTTACAAATTCAAATAAGTAGCTTAATTAATGTTTTTATAAATCTTAATAACTGATTTGCTAATTTTCAAGACAGTTTTTATGCTATAAAATTTTATTGAAAACCATTTGTCTGTTGACTTACATGAAGTGCATTCCCACATCAGCTCTGTCAAAAATTTAATATAATGTTTTTGAAGTTTATTAACTTACAAGAGATGCACATACACTATCGGATAATAATCCTTTTTTGAAAAAAAAACATTAAAGTGGTTTTGAGTATTTTATCTTTATTAGTTTTCTATTCACAAATATTTGACCTGGATTTAAATTAATTGAATTAAGTAGTACAAGTTTAAATATAATTTTTGCAGGTCTTAACAGGAAAAACTGACAATCTTACAGTACCAAAATTTATAAAATATATTTATATTTGAAGCTATTACAAGAATTATTTTATCTGGTGTTTTAAAGTAATTCTTTTAATAACATACCTTTGGATATATTAGTTTATGAATGATCCTTATTTGTTAATGCATTAAAGTACAGTTGAAGATTTATTCTCTACCAGTTTATCTTACACGTTTCCCCCCTATTTTAATCATTCACACGTATACAATAATAAAAATAAATAATAAAGAATGAAATATTATTTGTATAATTCTTAATAGTCGATTTAACAGCCATACTTATTCTCAACTATTTTCATGAAATACGATTAAGTGTAACTACAACTGTCTTCTCATTGATATGAAACACATACCATGCTAGCTCTGTCAATAATTTTAGCTGTTTTTTAAAGTAATCTTTTAATAACACACACGTTCAGTTGAATAATGATCATTATCTTAGTGCACTAAAGTAGTTTTGAAGATTTATTCTCTGCTAGTTTCCTCTTTCCAAGTTTTAATGGCAACACATTCCACTGAATTTGTTTTAGTTCTTAAAGAAGGAAGCTTTAGAGTTTTTTTAGTCTTTCCGTGTATTGAAGCATAGTAATTTTTCAATGGGGGCTCAAAAACAACTTTCGTATTCATAGCCATAATCAGAAAAAGCATTTATCATATATTGAAGTGCTCATAACGTATGACTGAAACAGAGTTTCTCAAGAGACTAAAATGATATATCTTTTCTTCAGACAAACTCTGGAGCACTATCTCTCTCTGTCGGCCCAACAGATTAAATTATGATATATTAGATAAAATAGGAAAACTTTTGCAGTTCAATGTACTCTCTACTTTTTAATTCGCTTTAAATAACAGGGATTTTTCAAATCCTAAAAACATGTATTGAATAAAAAATATGTATGATATTTAAATGTTAAACATAAATGGAAATATTTTGATTATGCTGTCATAAATTTTAATATTATTAGTGAGTGTAAGGGAAGTTTGGAATCTCGAAATAAAATGGTTTATCAAAAAATTAGCCCAATATATTTTTAAAGACTATAAAACATAAAGGTACAATTATCAGAAGAGACTATTAAACTATATAAGATTATTTTTTCAGTGTACACCCCTTACTAATGCAAAGTGCCTAGGAAAATTCATAATATACGAAAAGAAATTTATCATACGAATTTTTTTTAAATATTTTGATTTTGTTGATATAAACTTTTAAATTATAATTAAGTGTAAGTTAAGTTCAGAATCTCAAAACTAATTGATTTGTCATAGAAAATAGTATAATAATTTTAAAAAAACTCAAAATCACAATAATACAAAAGTAAGTAAAGGCTATTAAACTGTACAGCATTATTTTTCAGTGTACACTACTTGCTAATGTATAGAAAAATGTATATTACGAACTGGATATAAATTATTTCGCATTGAATAATAAAATATTTTATAGATATATTTCAGATTGAAAGTTGTATATGGAAAGTTCTGTAAAAAGTTACAATAAAATACAATAATTAATTAGCATTCAATTTGAATTTGACATCATTTTGTACGAGATTACAGTAAGTTCTATACCATTTTTTCTGTATTTACCCTAACCTCAAATTTCAGCCATCTTCACATACATTTAGAATATTAAACTGAAACAAAAATTTGTATTTAGGTGTAATTTTACATTAATATGTTTAAAAAGTAAAATAAAAACAGTATAATATTCCTTACAAAAGATTAATTTTGATCGTCTATATAATGAAAGTTTTTCTTTTGCTTTTCCATGTCTTTGTAGAGGTATCAAATAGATGTTTTCACAATAGTTTTTTTTAATAATGCAATTTTGGGTTTTTCACTTGTTTATTCTTACGAGATTTAAGTGGATGCACCTAATTCCTAAGAAAACTAAAGAATCTAATCCCAAATCCGATGAACTCTTGAATATCAATGAAATGTGATGATTGCATATCCAGCTATGATAAATTATTTTCATTTTATTATTACGTATGATCATTTGGAAAAAGGTTGAAAATTCCCAGGATGTCCATTTAACAAAGTAAAACTTTATGCCTTTGAAAAACTACATAATAACATCAATGTTATTGTATGTAATATCTATTAACTTAGCGATTTCTATTAGGAAAACTTATCAAGGAACGTTTACGGCAGTTTCAAATTAATCATTTGTGCGCAGTTTTACACACTTTTGATCAGTTTAATTATGATATAAAAGAACTAAATAATACCACAGTGATTCCCAGTGAAACATAGCCAATTTTGCAGTTCTTCAAACTGGTGAAAGAACTATGACTTAGTTTCAATTAATTAAAATGATTGTAGCATTTCCTCCTTGGTCCATATTAATACGCATTGCCTACTGACTATGCTAGTTATTATTTGTACTATAAACTAATTTATCACCCAAGATATTTCTGATCCTTCATAATAGGGAATCTTACCTCATTTATTTTTGCTTGATGTAACCTTAAAAAAGAAAAATGACAATGTAACACACAAAATCTAGAACTACTTTTTTCTTAAACAGATATTTTACTAACCACAATTGATCGAGATATGTATTTTTACTTTTTATATACACCTTCAGTGAAAATTACTGTTTTCAGGTTCCCATATATGTAATCCTTTTACATTATAGCCAACAATTTTACTAATAATTAAAAAAAAGATTTTATTACCAATTAACAAATGTTAGTAAAATATTTATTTAGATAACTATAAATCCATTGTCTTATTCATTCTTTCCTACGCAAACACCACACCCTATTTTTACTTTACATCCCGCAGGCAACTTATATTTTTTAACAACCCGCCATAGGCATTTTCATGGGAAAACTTTGAAAGCTTAAAATTACGTAGACACTACAGAAGATAAAAAATAATTGTCTATTAAGTAAAAGTCATAAAAATAAAAGTATAAATATTCTACAACCTTATTTTATGGGTCCTCTGCCAAGATGATCAATTTACTATTATTTTAACTCTCACACGAAAACTTACCCTACTTGGTTGTTTCAGTAATCTGCCCGATCTTTCTAAAGCTGCAACTAACGATAATTAAGACAAACTTTTTTCCAATGCTAAAATTAGTCATTTTGACAGGCTAGACAGTTCCAGCGCTAACTAAATAGTCGCTTTACAGACACTTCTTCGAACTTCCATCAACGCCCACATTCTTAATTATCAGTAAGAGAGCTCTTTTTTTTACTTATAAGAAAAACAGTTACATCGAGTGTTCCAAAACTGTGTCCAAGAATAACAAGAATAGGGCAAAATTAATCAAAAATCTCAGAAACAAAAAGCATGGGGCTTAATGTTATATCTCGAATCTTAAAAAATACTCGTTGACATGAAAAGTAGGTAGAGACAAATATCCAACCATATAATTAATAAAGTAGTTTAAGATATACTAACCAGTACTTTGAAAAAAGTAAAACTATTTCACAGTCATTTTCTATTTAAAAAGAAGAATAGTTAACTTAATTACTTTGTTAACTCAAAAATTTTACATATTTCAAAAATAAATGTATACTATACATCGTTTTAAATTGTCTGGCAAATAGTAAAAAATAGTAAATATTATTTTTGTTGTGTATATAATAAAGTCTTCGTTATTATAAAGTGCTAAAATATTTCTAAAAAATTATTTATTTCTCCGAAAAAACAACCCAGTATTGTAGCTTAATTATGTGCAAACAAGGCTCAACATCTGTACACTAAGAATTGCTTAGAAAATCGATGATTCCTGTAAAGAAAGCAACCCTTTATTACTATTCATATATTCATGAAACTATTTTTGAATAGAAAGAGCGGCTAGATTTCTTCTTTATAGGTTTTCGTTTGGTTTGGACTGCTATGGTCTACTTTTTACAACATAAGGGCGAATGCGACCAGTAGGTACTGCTTAAAGTTGATTCCTAATTTGTTATGAATATCCATGCCACAGTGGGATTCGAACCCACGAACTCCGGTTCTGAATATCAGCTTCCTAACATTCGGCCATCATTCGGCCTTAGTTATAGCAGGTACAAAAAAGAGCTTAAGCAACACAAGTTTTATACCTGAGGTTTTATATTTGACTATAATAGTCTTAAACAACTATAAGATTTCAGAACTGTCTATAAAGATCTCAGAAATGTATATAATGAATTCTTCGTTATTATAGAGTGCTAAAATATTTCTAAAAACTTATTTATTTCTCCGAAAAAAACAACCCAGTATTGTAAGTTATGTGCAAACAATGCTCAACATCTGTACACTAAGAATAGCTTAACAAATCGATGGTGTTCCTCTAAAGAAAGCAATTTTTATTACTATTCAGATATTCATGGAACCATTTTTGAAAAGAAAGAGCGGCTAGATTTCTTCTTTATTGGTTTTGGTTTGATTTGGAGCTCTACGGTCTACTTTTTACAACATAAGGACTAATGAGACAGGTAGCTACTGCTTAAAGCTGATTCCGAACAGTCATGAATATCCATGCAACAGTGGGTCGAACCCATGAACTCTGCTTCCGAATATCAGCTTCCTAACATTAGGCCATAATTCGGCCTTGGTTATAGGAGGTACAAAAAGGAGTTAAAGTAACACAAACTTGATAGCTGAGGTCTTATATTTGACTATAATAGTCTTGAACAACCTTAAGAACTCAGAACCTTAAAATATACCAAAACTGGATAGAGAATTGGAGATTTGAACTCTGAAAATAGCTTTATATACGGAAGCATGCTATAATCTTATGTCTTTATCTGTATGTATAAATATTTTGTTTCTTGCCAATACGTCTTTCTTTGAAATTTTAAAAATTATCATCGAATCATGAAGCCAAAAAATTAGAAATTGATATAAAACTGTTTTACGCAACAAATAAAGGATTTATTTCTTTAGCACATAGGCACAAAGTGCAGAAAACATAGTTCCGTTTCCAGCAGCTAAAATTTATTTGACTCTGCATGTAAGAAATAGCTGATTAGCCATGATTAAAAGGATGTTTACTATCAACTTCTACTTAATTTTAAACATACTTTTAGAACATATCTGGCGCACGTTTTATCCTATCAAACACCATATTTCACCCCAATCTCTGTATTTTATTTGGGCCTTTCTAAGACTAGATGAGGATTGCTCATAGATAAAGACCACAACATTAAAAAAAAAGGCTGAAATGTCCCTAGGACTAAAAACGGAGAATTTTACCAAACATATCATTAATAACTGCTTATGAAACAAAGGAAAACGGATACACCCGTAATAAATACATTATGAAGACGAGATAACAGAAAATGGCTAAATGATGCTGAAAAGAATAGGAAAAATAGAGTCAACTAAATTTGCAGACATCCTAGCATTACTAATATTGGTCTTTGATACCATAATATGTTAAAACTTTTTAAAGAACGATTCCTTATAATCAAGTTTTTTAAAGAGAGAACTAAAAAATTTAGCGGAATGACGAAAAAAATAAAACGAGAAAGCTATATTCATTTGAATTCACAGACGTTCTCATATAAATATAACACTTTGAAATGCTACGTCACTCTTAGCTCTATCTGTGTTTTGAATCCTTGGGATTTGTCTAGATAGGGAATTTAATTCGAACGGGAAATTTTTGCACCAGAACTCTTATTTCCGTCTTTTTGAACCACCTACGTGTTCTAAACAAAATGCATTTAAATAAACATTTCACGATCAATTCACACGCTTCAATAAACCCCTGAATTACAATCTGTATTAAATGTATTTTATTCATTAAGTAAATACTGAAGGTAATAATATGTTTTTAAATATTTATTTTATATAAAAAAAAAACTTATTTTATGCAATTACAAATACGGTTTTTACTGAATATAAGTAAATATGTAGTACAAGCAATTTCTATACTACCTCCAATAATAGTAAGAAACATTATGTATGTAATGTATCTAAAACATGCAAATACTGAAAGATGAAATAACAATTATAACTTATAAGGACGCATCGAATTCGAAATTTTTAGATGTTTCCTGTAAAAATTAGAATTTTAAAACAAATCTGGAGTTCGTGAGTTCGAGTCCCACTATGGCATAGATGTTCGTAGCCGTGAATCGGCTTTAAGCAGTAGGTCCCGGTCTCATTAGCCCTCATGTGCAAAACAGTAGACCGTAGCGCTCTAAACCAAACCAAACCAATTAAAACAAATCTTTATTTTATGATTCCTATTTTATTTCCAATAGAAAAAATAGGAAATATTTTTAACAACATTTTAACTCTAATAACCTCTATGAAACAAGCATTCTCAAATGAACTGAAACTGACAAATGTAAGGCAAGTTATCATTACCTGTCAACATAAATCTATATACTGTTAAAGAAAACGGGAATCTCAGCCAAAAATCTATAACCATTAATAAATTCTTTATATTGGGCTGTTTCTAAACACCACGGTTAAAACATATAAATGCTTCTGTTACAGAAGAGGCCCCGAAGTCAATTTAGTGAAGTAGTGTTAATAAAGCATTCAATCCTTACTCAAGTTTTCATTCCAGTGCACATAAACAATTTAATACTTATATATTTAAAGCACAATTCTACTATTAATATACAATCTTGACACACGTAGTTGGAAATCAGGGGGGGACTCATTTTTATATCTAGTTATAGCTAATGTTGCCAATCGTAGTGTAGAAATATCTTCGATATTGGTATAGCATACCAACGCCTTTTTATGTATAGATGGAAATATATGGATTTTATGTAACAACAATCACGAACAATTTTCGAGTAAAATATATTAAGTTTAATAAATTTCAGTTACTAAGCTAACTGAAATTTACTATTACATCATTATACTATTAGATCATGTAAAACACAATAAAGGGGAATATTAATACTACAATAAGATCTGTATTTTATCAGGTGATACGAACTTATAACTGTTTTCTAAGCCTTTTACTAGTCAAAGATAATGATGTTTGAATAAGCCCTATTACTTTACCAACTGCAAATATTATATAAAGTATTAGTTACGTTATACAAACAGGAAAAAGGAAATAAAATATTAAAACTGGTATTATAATGTAACGGTTATTGTAATGTAACATCAAGCCTCATATTTTTTACTTGGGCCTTCATTAACTAATTAAGGTATTCATCTACCTTCGGAGGTCATTTTTTCAAATATTTCAACAATTTACTTTTAATACAACACTTTATATTGAAACATAGTGTAAAACTAAGAAATATATAAGTACAAAAATCTTTTACTACTTAATACTTTTATACGAAGAAAACTAAGGTAAAACTGGATTCAAAATAGGTGTTATACAAACACTCTAACTCCATAATAAATACCTATTTAAATGTTTGTAATCTTGATAATGTTTCTTATTCACGTTATCAGCCTCCTATTTCTTGATGCTCACACAGACATCTTACAACAACACTAGACTAGGGAAACAACAGTACAACACTATTAATATCAAATATAAATTTTCTAAAAAAATACTCAATGAATGGACTTGAATAGCTGTAAATCCAAAAAAAATCTTATACGGAATGTATGTTTTATTCCTTGATTTTATGTTTGTATAATATACCATGAAAATTTAATATCATTTTAACTTTATACTTTTCAGTTACTTTCTTTTGCGTAGGTAAAAAATAAGAAAAATCAAAATTGAGGTAAATGGTAAAACAAATTTCTTTGTATGATAAACCATATTTATCCTCTCATTAAGCATGAAAATGAGCCAAATTTCTAAAATTTGTTTTTTCCGATCTTAAAATAATATGTTTCTTTGCAAGTGCTTTTTGTTATTTCCCTGACTGTGGTGGTTGGTAGTCGTTTGAAATCGTAAATAAATCTGGAATTTAGCCATTAATGTTTCTTTTGTAAAAAAAGCAGCATTAATGTTCATGTTTTCTGTGATTGAACAGTATCATTATTAGTCATATTAATTACGTAAAAAAGACTTACATACCCCAATTTTATGTATTTTAGGAAAAATAATCAATTTTTTATTAACTTTGTAGACATACCTGAATTACCATATAGAGAAATTCATTGAAGTTATGTGTTTCGTTGTGTAAATCTCTTATAGTTGTTCCTTAGATTTTTCCCCCTTTCAATGTTAGTGGACTTTATTGAATTGCATATTTTATTTTATCAAATGAAATATTCAATGCAATAAATCCTACTATATATATATTTTGATGTAACTCTTAAATCAATAGCCCTTTGGCAGTAAAGTCAAATATTCCTATAAAGAATTTTTCATAGCCCGGCCTTTTTAATTTCAAAGCACAGTTAGACATCACTTTGTTCGACAACTTGTGTAAATTATCAGAAATAAAATGCTTCAAATCCCTAATTTTGGAATTCTTCAGTAGAATAAGTATAAATATGAAGAGTAGATAATTAAAGTGGTTAAATATAATTTTAAGTTCTATGCTTTAAAAAATAATACTTATAAATGCTTATTTAGACGCAGTATCAAGTTGTAAGTCAAAATTATAAGAAAAAAAATCGGTATATAAAGTTTTAATTTACATCAGGTGTCAAATTTTATATGTAAAGAAATAAATAAATGAGCATGATT
Organism: Pardosa pseudoannulata; assembly: GCA_032207245.1. Lineage (NCBI taxonomy): Eukaryota > Metazoa > Arthropoda > Arachnida > Araneae > Lycosidae > Pardosa > Pardosa pseudoannulata. The sequence goes on along the minus strand of CM063502.1, from coordinate 85,631,902 downwards.
CACGATCTAAATTAGTTCGAGTTAAAATTTTAATGAAGTTTAAAATGAAAAAAATATCGGATTAGATACTTATATATTACTACTAGACAAAAATGTAATATTTACTGCACGTTTTAAAATAGACAGATACTTTAATACTAAAAATAGAATAAACCAAAGTACTACCCTAGAACAAATTTATTAATACATCATAGTGTCCATAGAAATGTAAGATAGAAAAAAGGAAGGAAAACTAAAATGACAGTTATAATTTATAAGGTCACATCGAAACAGAAAATTTTTTCTTGCTCTTCCTGTTGAATCCAAAGACTTAGAAAGGGAAAATATTAACAGTCAAACTGTAAGAAAAATATCTCATGGCTACCGATTTTTCATAAAAACTAATATCTGTCTCGTATATAGTTCATTTTTTCGCATAATTAACGCTTAATTAAGCAATTGTTCAGTACCTCACAAAATGTTTCGTTTAATCAAAACTAATGAGTCGTGAAGTTGGCGCTAGTAAATTCTTTGAGTAATTGCATGGAAAATATCCCGCATTCTTTAATTATCATTTACTGATCAATTAGTACCATAATAAAAATGTTATTTCATCTCCCGATTGAAGTTTATATGCTTAGAAAAACTAATAAATTAAATATTGAGCTATATATACTATTATCTTTGACCTGATTTGATTTAATCTGAATCAGTGTCACATTGGTTTAACAAAATTATTATAAGCAATCATATATTCGTTTTATATTTATAGGTGCGATGTTGCTAAAATATGCAATTCGTTTCACCAGAAATTCAGTGTTCATAAAGTTTTATTGCTTCAATATTTTATTTCTAAATTAATATTCACTTTCAAAATATTTATAAAATTGAGAGATATCTTGTGAAAATTAAAATATCTGTGGCTAAAGTCCCGTCCGGTAAATACTATGTGAATATAATGAATATAGACTTAGTTTATTAGATAGAAAAATGTTATTTTCATATATGAAATTGTAATATAATTTCCATTTTCATTTTGAATTCTTTAATTAATATTTACTGATCAATCAATTTCATAATTGAAAATATTATTTCATCTTCCGACTGAAGTCAATATACTTAGATAAACTAGTATATGAATGAATATTGAAGTATATATACCATTATTAACCTGATTTGAATTAATCCGTGTGTGTCTCACGTTATTTTAAGAACACTAGTGTGTGCAATCCCATCATTGCTTCACATCAACCCCAAATGCATTTTTATTATTTGTAACTGTGAGGTTAGGTTACCGATATTTTCAGAAAAAAATTTAAATGCAGTACTTTTTCCCAGTAAATTTTCAGAATTCATATCGTATAATTACTTTAAAAACATATTCCTAAAATTGATATGTCTATTAAAAACATTCATAAAATTAAGAGACATCTTGTTAGAATTAAAAGGCAAGTGATGAAAACCTACGTCCGATAAATATTGTGAAAACTTAAAGGATATGTTTTTTAGTTCATTAATAGAAGTATTGTTTTCATATATGAGAATTCAGTACAATTTACAATTTTTATCTTCATATCAAATTAAGTCTAAAAACTTAAAAATCTTATAATTTAGAAAAAGGTTACTAAACATTAAATATGGAAAACAAAATGAATTTACTTTTTCTATACATTTCAAGTAAAGTTTTAAATTATATTCGTCAATATGTGATAAGTCTACTTCATCTTACTGATAATTTTTATATGTATAAAAGAACAAAATTCAAATGCATCTTAAAAATACTTGTCAAGTAACCCTGTATGCAAGTTTATAAATCACAGTATCCATAAAACACCCTTTTACTAACATGTACAGATTTGTATAGAAATCAAAGTATAATATTATTACCCGAACTGTATTTTTACAATACTATTTTAGGATCTGTAAACAAAATATAATTTCTTTATAATTATTATTTTATATAAAATTCAAAGCATACGGAACTTAAATTTTTATTATGCAAACAAAGCATGCATATTAAATATTAAACAGTAAATTTAGATGATAACATTTAAATTTATATTAGCCTTTTCCATTATTAAAAGTGATATTTTAACCTTTAAGTGATCACTCGTTGTTCGATTCCCCACCATTTTCTAATTGTTCCCCTTAAACCTCCTTCTCATTAAACTTGTGTTGATGAAATTCTGAACTCTTATATTATTCTCACCCAAGTATGAGATATTAAAATCCTCTTATGGTTTTCCTGTAAGTTATTACTTTCTAAATAAGAAATCGGTCTTTTGCACAGTGTGCAATTAAGTCAGCAGATTTTTGCACCTGGTGAGATACTGTACGGGCTCTTTACTTTTTCAATTAGGTTTAAATTATACTAAACTTCATCATTCTGTTGAATAAATAAAGTTATGAAATAATTCAAAGTAAACAAATGTATATCTTTACCTGACTTCTAACGGCGGGTCTAACCGACACGCAACTAAAAAAATGATCATATTATATTTCTGATAAGTAATTTAAAATATTATACAAAATAATCAAAAACATAGTAGAATAAGTCAAAAATCCGTAAAGACGTAATCTATAACATATAAATAATAACTTGAACATGAAAGTATGGAATGTTGCTCACATTTTATTTTATGACTGCGTAAATAATTATACTTCAATAAAAATTTTCTATCTTATAATTCAGTATAAAATGTTTTATTTACCTACATGAAATTCTAAAATTAAGAGTTTTTTAATAATTTTAATGATGTACTATCCACTTCAAATATTTGATATGACTACTTTAATATTATGTCTCAATGAATAAATTATTCTTTGCATGAACTTTTTATAGAGCTCTAAAAAAAGCTTAAAATAATTACTTCCGAAATATCAACTGCGAAACATAAGAATGGAGAACTCAGTAATATTCTGCTGTTAGCTTATTGTTTCAAAAATATCGAGACTAAGAAAACAAACTCAGTTAATTCCTAAAAAAGAAGAACATACCAAACTATTCACTGCCAGAAATGTCTAAGGCTTTTATAGAATGGTAGAGGGTTTATTCAGTGATTGTCTTACAAATAGTTATATGGTGATTTGTATGGACAACTAAGAAACAGTTTTGCCTCTTGGGTAACGAGAGAAAAAGTTTGTGACTCAATTAGTAGATAATTAGATTCAAAGTCTCAGATCAGATAAAATCTTTCACGAGGAAAAAAATATCTACATTCTTTTGTCATTTTGTGTCTCTAAAAGCAACATATAATAAATAACAACAATATTTCTTATTGGACTTTTTTTTCCAATTGTGTGTTTTTTCTCTCCCTGATTCTAAGGTTCAATGCCATAAAAACTTATTGTAGTTTCTGGAAATTTCTTTTATTTTTCACGTCTAAAATGGTTTTCCGGTATACATTTTTATTTCAATTATTTTCATAATAAGTGTATTACAAATAGCTGCTGCAAAGTAAACAAAAATACCTTTATTTTGAACCCTTTATAACATAAAAAAATATTTATTTAGATAAGTGAAATATTTAATGAATTTGAAATTAAATTTCTTATCTGATTATGTTGCACTCAAAAATTTTTAGATTCAACAAAAAATCTAAAATATTATAATTTAAAAACTTGTCTTTTTATAATTAACTCATTTTCCACAATATTTTACTTTTTTTCTTTAATATGCATATTATATTTAAGTGAAGCTAAAGAAAGATATGTGTCTTTAAAAAAATGTATAAAATTAATATTATTAGTTTTTAAATTTAAAAACTTGAAAATTATTTCATTTTTTTTAATATTTATCTATAATAAAAAAAAGTTAACCACTAAAATAGAAAGTCAGTTTATCATGATAAATATATTTTATATTGTTTTAACTCCAAACAAAAACTGTGTATATTCAAAATAAGTGCAAAGTGTTATGCTTAGAAAGGTATCTTTTAAAAAATCATTAAAATGTTGATATTTTAGAAAATATTTATTAATTATAGTAAATGTAACAAGGAAAAAATATATTAATATTTTGCAAGAAATTTTCTCAAATTCTCTCAAAAGGAATATTTTTATATCACAGAATGTCAGTTACACACCACAAAAATGTTTTTGTCTATATACGTAAAAATAAATAGACGGAAATTTAAAAGAAAGGGACAAATAGATTCAGAAACCAACAATATAAAAAAGAAAGGTTCAAATTTCCCTCCCGTTTTTCCCTAAATTTATCACATTTTTTAACGAGAGAAGGACCTTGGAACTGTGCCAAACATTGGTTGGGATACGGGAAAAAGACTAAACTGCCTTCTCTTTTAGGAATATACATTGATCATTAGGGTAGATTTTGCAGACTTTTGCAAAACTGAAACGGAGTCATACCGTTTAATAAAATAGATTTAAAGGAATTATCAAGAAATTAAATCAAAGAAAATATTCCGATAAATTTTCAACGCTAGGTTCATAATTTTTTTCATGTGACGTGAATATGAACTTTTCTATTTTTCCCACAAATACCTGGAATTTACTTCACAATTAGCATTTATCTAAGTGCAATACAAAGAATTAATTCCATGAAAAAGTAGATGGTTTACTTCTTTAGCAACTTTTATAAGTAGTAAACTCATTTTCAATATAGTTCACCCTATTTAAATCTTTTCGAAACTTTTATTACGGATTTTCTCAATTTTGAACCTTCTTTCTTAAAAATATATTTTAAGAGAACCAATTATAGAATAAACCTAAGCAAGTCTTCCAGTAGATTTCTAAATGGTTCAGATGGTTGAGGTGATTTTTTAAATGAATTTTAAACTAAGTTTTGAATTATCAATCAGATTTAAAAAAAACATAAAGAGATTGTTTTCCCCCATAGATGAGAATTTAAATTTATTCAGTTTACAACCTGTAACAGTCATGAATGAGAATAGCATCCCTCTATATGAACTACAAAAAAATGAATATGTTGGGAAGGGTGATAGATGGTTTACTTCCATATATGTGCTTTATGGGTAGTAATGGTATTTGGATTCAATATTTCGTATATAATTGATATTTTTCTGCATATAAATATTTTATGTGCCTATTTCTATTGTTACTCCTCATTTTAAATAATCTTCAAAGTTATAAAATAACTTTTTCTATTATTTTTTACTCAATAAAATAGATTTGTAGGAATAATTTAGAGATTCAACCAAAAATCATATTTCCGTACATGATCAAATCGATTCTAATAGATTCCAATAGATGGATATTACTGATTCACATTTATCTATATTATTTATATTTAATTTATATTTATATTTATATTTATTTACATTCATCTATATTCACATTTATCTAT
>CM063502.1:85616597-85624097 GCA_032207245.1 Pardosa pseudoannulata | reverse complement strand
TTAATTACATATTGGAAATTTTACATTTTATAATTTTTTGGGAGTAAATGATAAATTTCATTAAAAAACTGTAAATATCTGCTAAACAAACTATAGAAAATATGTCTAGCATATACCTTAATTTAATTCAGTTTTTAATTCTCCTTAAGTGCTATAAATGATAAATTAATTTTTTACGGTTCATGTTAACAGCTTATATCTTTTCCTCTATCAGTACTAGCTAAGAAAAAGATGTAGCATAAACCATCTCCCAAATGCTTGCTTCCCATTTACCTTTGTGTAGCAAAAAGTTTCCATAGCACTCTAAATCATAGCAAGCCCATGCGTTTACAGAAAATCGAAATTTTATAGAGGTCGGCTGTTTATTCTTAAATTTTTATTTTCTACATACCAAGTAATTTGATTTATTGGGTTTATTCTGGAAATGTAGATATGATCACATCGCATTTATTTTCAGCCAAGTCAGATTTGAAATGTCACACTTATCTGTAATGTCAGCATATTCAATAATTTTCTTTCGTTCGTCTTTTTCAGGATTGATTTTGAATCGTGATATGTGGAAAATTCAAAATTGCATAATTTGTTTCTACATATATCATTTCAAGCATAGCTTTAATATTAAATACTTTTTTAATACTATTTTTAATTTAATAAGTACAGGGTTTTAATTTATGTCTGTCATTTATCCACAAGAAAGTAAATAACTTATAAAACAAAAGAACAGAGAATGACTGCAAACAATTTACACATAGCATTTCAAGAACAGCCTTCATAATTTAAATAATTCTTTAAGCTAAAATGTGTATGATTCAAAATAAAGTTGGTTATAAAATGCTATCAACTAGTAGACGTAATCTAAGCACGATACTATGACTACTTGTAACGACTGTTGTGGTATGAATCTTCGACATAAATTTGAATATTATGCAAAAACCTGATAGATTTTTCTGCTTTTTTGTATTTCTATTGGGTATTTTTTCTCGATTATATAAAACGTTTTATTCAGAAATAGTATATAAAGGGTAAAAGGGAATGTTTAAATGCAATAAAGAACTTCTAAATAGAAATTTCCTCGAATTCTATGTGTGGTACTAATTTAGAGAATTTTATCTATACGCTTTCCTTTAACCTTTATTTATTTTTGATTTTGATAGTAAAAATAAATTATAACTATTATCTAAGAAAGAATTGCATCAAAATTATTGTAGATATCATATAATAAAAATTTTTGTCTATTGTTCATTTCACTTCCAATATTAAACTATCTGAAAAAATTAATTGAATGAAATGACATTGGTGTTTTTAAAACTTCCACTTATTCCAAAATGTATCTCGTGTCTATACAGTGAACAGATTTTATATTTTTGTTAATGGAGTTATAAAATCATATGTATGTAATTCGTTTAGAGCAATTAGAAAAAAATTGATGTTTAAAACAAAAAAATATGAGGTAACTTAGAAATATCCTAAATGATATGTTGCTTCTCCAATGAAACTTAAAGTTTCCAAAATTACATTGATGTGAGGGAGGAAGGAAATAAATGAAGAGAACAACAAATATACAATCTAAAGCCTAAATATTTAATATAGATTTCATCGGAATTTCCTTTACATCTCAACGTCTTGAGAGAATAGAAGTGAACAGCTTACAATGCAAAATGGCAAAAGAATAGAAAAATGTCTCGAGATGCCATCAGGAAAAAGGGAAAAGTCAGAGTTGAAATAGCTGCATTTGCTTTTGTACGAGGTAATATTTTGAGTTACGTCGCCGCAGTACCCCCCTCCTAGTGAACATGTTCTGCAAATCTCACTGGATGTCTAATTTTGAGGCCATATCTTGAAGTTTGCTGCTTTGCAGATAGCACAGTAGAAGGAGTCTGATCCACAAATGGTTGTGCCGCCTGCGTCTTGTCCTGGAGGTCTTCGTTGGTGGCTGAAGAGTTATTCGCAGAAGAGTCTGAAGATATATTAAATTTGGTTGTTGTTTATCCACTTTTTTCTTTGCTTTGCTTGAATATCTTTTCATAAACTGCATCGAGAGATGAGTACAAAAATTTTAAGAAAAATTCACAACAAAATTGTCATTCCAGTGATATAAAATTACCAATCTATCACATTGGTAATCAAATGAACCTCTCTCTAGATCTTTTACCTCTTTTGAGAGCATAATTCTTTTACGCTTTGTTCACGGATAGTTCCAATGCTTAATAGTTCCAGTAGTTTCTGAATACCTTAGCCTTTTGGCTATGGCATCCAGAACATCAGTAGGAACGAAAGGACATTGTCATCAATATCTTCTTCATTTTATACAGTCATTTTCCTCAAGAGGGAGCTGACAAATCTGAAATACTTCGTCAGAAAAATCCACTAAATCAGCGCTAAGGAGAAAAATCAAATAATCAACAACTGCCTCTACAATTTTGAATGTTATTCCATATTATGTTAGTTCACAGACACCATTACATTTAACACCTTTCAAAACAATATCTGAGAAGCGAATACACTTGACTGCTTATTGAATTGAAATTCTATTTCATAAAATTAGAGAATTTCCCGTTATATCCTTCTACAAGGATTCTCTCCTGTTTCAAGGTTTGAAATGGGATTCCCCTTGAAAACTGATTGTTATTTCTCTGAAATGGGAATCCCCTTTCAAGAAATGCTCTCCGTAGAGCAAATTATTTGGTCGCAGTATAGTGACAACTGTTTCCAAGTCCACCAAAACTTCGCCACTGTTCCCAGTTAGGAACAATAGTTGACAAGTTATTCCAAGCAAGTTCCCAATTATTATTACCCAATTTCATATTTTTTTAATCAATAAGAGTTTTTTTAAATATTCCAATCGGATTTTAGAAACATTGAATATTTTTTTATATACATAATAATTTGTGGTTATAAAAATAATAAAAATGGTCATAAATATGATTTTTTTTTTTACATTTTTCTATTAATGATAGAAATGTAGCTTCCCTTTTAAAAAATAAAAAATAAACATTTCTTACATGGGATATTTTTAGGACAATATTTATGAAATTTAATTTAAAATAATTTTATTAATAATATGTTCCCTACAGATAACATTGGCGTGATAAAGTTAAAATATTTAAATGTTCAGAATAGTTAAGATGAGAGAAGTAAACTGGGACTTAATTTTTACGAAATTACTTATTACTTAAATATTAACTTACTTTTTACATATGAACAAGTATTTACATATGAGCACCAAATATTGCAACACCAAATATTTACAATTCTTTCCTTTCAATTTATCTTAATACTGATTTTCAAATAGCAATTCTAACTATGAAAGAGTAAATTAAATTTTTCTGACACGATAAACAAACTAATTTTACACTAGTAGCTTTTTTATAATGCTAAAAGGCAGAATTTTTACTTGAAGTTCTTAAAAATTCTAGAACTATTATTCTTGAATAAATAATACAATTTTATTGAGTACATGAGACTACTATTTTATATGAGGAAACCAAGAAGCAATTAGAACTGTCTATCACAAGTACGATAATTTAGACTGTGAAAGAAATTTCTTTATTAGCATATATTGCAGGGAATGTTGCAAAATATTATTTTGTTCCAAAAATAAGCTTATCATTTCTTCATTTGCTAAAAACAAAAAGTGAATATCCTTAAAATTAATCAAATATTTTTAGCATATTTGCTTGCATTCTGATGTAATACAATGTATTTTGCGTTAGTATCTAGAGAATTTAAAAGTTAAGCATGTTTTTATCACTTTTTATGAGATTGGTCGTACAACTGATTCAAGTTTATAAATTAGAATAAATATATAGATATTTCCTAGACTTAATAGTTACGAAATCTTCTAAGAAAGTATATTTTTTACCACTATCAAGATAAAATATAATGTTATAATTATCTAAAAATGTGTAAACCATCTAATATGAAAATAATATTATAAATTTTAATCAAATATTAACCATAAAAACAATTAATTAATACAAAATACTGGTATATTTTGTGTAGCATCTTATAAACACTATTTTATGACCAAAGCACATATAAGGAAATTTGTAAGATCTGCATCTTGACCAGTGTAATAAAATCGCATAAGTTAGAGTTTTAACTTGCGAGACTTTAAGAGAAAAAGGCATAAATCTCTTATTTTTCATTTCTTGAAGACAATATGATATTAATAAGGATATCATATTAGTTTGTTTGGAAGTAAATTAATTAATTAATGTTTTATTATTCCAATGTTAATTTGATGGGGACTACTGCTAAACCTAACTCATTATGAATCAGGACTATTTTACTATTAAAAATGCGATACATTTAGCATAAAAACCACTTTAATTTGAATGATGCAAAATATTTTTTTTACAGTTTGTGTTTCTAAAAGGAAAAAGAAAATATTCACTATCTAGTTTATTGTATATTGAATTTATAAAATTTTAGATAGTATCCACCAAATTTATATTGTTTGAATTATCATATCTGATGTTTACACTATTTCAATTATATTATAATCACGTATACATGAATGCTGCATATATAGGATTATTAAGAAACTTAATATTAGTACTTTTCTATAAGAAAGCATATTCTTAATGACAACGACAATAAAAGTATTCCAAAACTTCTGTAGAGTAGACAATATGAAAGCGCAATTAATATTTGACAACGTACTTAATAGATACTTCCGCTTTTTTAATTATAAGTAGACATATTTGATAGCTGTTTTAAAAATATGCAAGCAGTATAATAGAATTATTTTTCAGCACATCATCAACAATAAAGAGGAGTTAATAATATTAAATATGTATTATGCTAATTTGCTGTTAATCATTTTATCCAAAAAATGTTTTAATAGGCTTATGTAACAAAATGTTTATGTGTTCAACATTGTTTTGTGAAATTAGTTAACAATAATTATAAATAGATAATCATTTTCTGTAGTACATATCACTGACAATATAAAATTGTGTGAACTAAATATTTCCCTGCAAGAAGAAATTAATACTTTACGCTACTTATTTATAGCTGACATAAGCAAATAAAATTAATGATTCAAAATATTCTATACCAAACATTTCTTCTAAAATATTTTATCATTAAACATCATTTTTAAATTACCTTAGCATTTATTTTGTAGATATAAAATTAAATAAATCTGTAAATCATTTCTTGAATATATTTAAAGATTTACTATATGTTTTAAGTTCAAAATACTTATATTTTTAATTAAAACTTCTTATAATTTTTCTTTTGATTTTTATATGCTTAAACATTTATAAATTATAATTTTCAGTTTATGAGGAAAGTAAATATTTTGCTTTAGGTGGTATCATTCTTTTAAATTTTTGAAAATCTTTCGATGGAGATGTTTATATAATTATTAGAGTAGATATTCTCATGTCATTTAAAAATGTAAAAAATAAGTGGGGACATAAACTTCATGCCCTTCTCAAGTTTCAGTTAATTTTTAAAATAACTTTCAATTTATCCCATTTCATAACATCGGAAAAAAGCTACGTTACTTGCGGCATAACGACTTTAGAAAAAGGAGAATCCATCTTCATCTTAGCTTTAAAAAAGTGGCTTATGTCATCTCCACATGACTTTTATTCAAAAGGCTGCAAGTAAAATGAGTTTTTATTCATATCAAAAATAAGATAATACCCTGTGGATCTAATTTGTTTCAAATAAGAATTTATAGTCCTACGGGGCATAGTGCTCTATAGGTTTAAACTAGATTACGTATATGATTTTTTTTCATAAAAACGTATTATTGAAACAATATGAGTGGGTTTAGAATTATTGTATTATATTTATAGCATATATCATTGTCTTTATTCAATGTAATTTTGTGAAAACATGCTTAGGCGAATACACGAAATGTATAAGACATACATTCAATTAACAGCTGTATTATAATTAAAAATATTTCCAGGATTGTATTTTATGTAGTTTAAGGTATATTTGATCGTGCATATATATTATGAAAATTTAACAAAAGTTTAATAATAACTAAACACCACAAATCTTCTTTGTGAAAGCTTGTTTTATAATTCATTGGTGATAAGTGTCAGATACTTACATAAAAATAGTTTGTCTCATAAGCTCCCGGCGAAAGCAAAGCTTTTCGTCTCTAGCAAAGCGCATATTTTTAATGAGTAACTACCTCAATTGTGTCTGATTCTTCCTTCAGAACTTTATCTCACGCACAATAGGCACGCTTATGTGATTCAGCACGCAAAACTATACCACCAGCACTTGGACTACTTTAAATTAATGATAGTAATGATATATTTTGAAGCAAATTTTAAACAAAAAATCGAAGGCATTATTCTCTTTTCTTTCTCGTATACTACCACACTTATAAGGTGAGATCAAAAATGTTGCACTTAGTCGACCAAAATGTTTTTGGGTGGCTTCAAGAAAAACCTTCTAAAAGTGTCCAAAAGGAAAATTTACAAGTAGTTTGTCTAAGCGACAAGATTAGTGACAAAACCAAACAAAACTTAAACCAATCGATACATTTAGTTTAGAATTTAAAGATCTGATTTTCGAAATTAAAAGTGTATGCGAAAATAATAATTACAATTTGTTACTGGAAATTAATGTGATTAAAAAGACAATTCAAACAACTTCCATCATACAAACCGTCTCATATCTCGACTGTCAGAATTTACACTCTTGCCTGCAATTTTGTCGTAGGAACGATATAAACATTTTCTACTTTCTACGTTGATGCTTTTTTCACTTATTGTGTTTGCACACAGATACACAGAAAGAGAGAGTGAACAAAAAAGAATAGTATTCAATATTTTAGAAAGAGTAGTTTTATAGGCTTGACTGTAAATTTAAAGCAGATATCTATGAAAATCTATAGATAAAACTTTTCAAGATTATACTATTTTAAGATAATTTTGTATATGAGAAACTAAAATGTTTAAAAAATTACTTTGGATATCAAATTTTCTAGCACAAATATTTCTCCATTGCATTGAAGCTTCAAATTTTAAAGATTTTTTAATAAATTTTTAATCAAATTTATGCAAGAGAGATAAAAGCATTTTTGAATTTTCTTATTTGCAACCTCTTTTCAAGTGGAGTAATCCAACATGGTTATGCTACTTGTAATTCGAACAAACGCTCTCGTTTTCAATCAATAAAAACATTAAAGCATTCAAGATAAATCTCTTAAAGAGAAAGTTTGACCAAACTAATAGTATCAGAGAAAATTTGATTAGACAATTAAGCTTACAGTAAAAAATTAATGGCATATTGAGACCTGCTAACTGATTGCATTTTTTAGGTCTTGTGTTAATAGTACACTGATATCTGTATTCTTAAATAATGAAGCAGATGTTTCCTCGGTACCAAGGTAGACAGAGTACCAAAATCATTCCATTCATAGTAAACAACATAAAGCTGGGTGGAAACCAGAAGGGCATTATTTCTTACAGGATAGATATTCATTATTTGACGTTTGACTTTGGCACCATGCATTATTTTGCA
>CM063502.1:85601597-85611597 GCA_032207245.1 Pardosa pseudoannulata | reverse complement strand
AGAAAAGTATTCAATGAGAACAGTCCTACTATAGTATATTAGTACATTCAAAATTATTTTTATTTTATGCATTCGTAAAATTTAATGGCTGCCTTTAAAGAATCACATGACACACTGCACTAAAGGGCCACAATAGTTTTACTGATAGTTACTGCTATAAAACTATAAAATCTTATATGCATAAATATCTTGTAAGATTTTATATTATTAGATATTTATTAAATTACCATAGGTGCATAGCTAGAACTGATTTTTTTCCCAAACACATAATTCATTTAACTGTAAATACTTATGATGTTGCTCTATTATATCAGAATTTTAAACAATTAAAACTTAACAAATAATTGAAATGAAAAAATTGCATTTTATTAAATCTTATTCACTAAAAAGAAGTTTATTTCTCGTTTTAAACATGAGATGAAGAAGAAAATCTTCATGAATCGTAGTTATGAGGGAAATCGGAAGGCCTTTACTAAACACTCGTAGTACTCTTTATAACAAAGTAGAACAAAGTAGAACCGTAAATTAGTTCAAAACGTCTCCCTGATTTTATCAGCTTTCAGGAGAAAATTTTCTTTTAATGCTGTATCCTTCAACTGTTATCTAAGAAAAGGGACATTCACATCTAAAAATTCTTCTGTTTAGGGAAACAAATTTCTCCTGAACCGATTAGTGTATATGCATGTGGTTGCTATTTCGGTTTTCTGTTATGTTTGCACATTGTATCACGGAATTTTACCGTGATAATTTAATCTCACTAAGAGTACAAACTTTACGATACGTATCTTAAACTTTACATAAACAAGTAGATTTGATAACATGTGTTATCAAAACTTATAATTCTAGCAAAAATTGTTTTAAGAGCAATGGCTTAAAAAATTACATTTTAGTCTTTAGTTTTTGTTTCTGTTATGTAATAGAAACATTGAGATAACTTCAGACTTTTCAATTTTTGTACATGTGTCTAAAAGAATGGGTTTAAGGAATTATGTTCCAATCTAAATGATTGACTTTATAAGAAATTTATGAAAATTGTTACATATGTAGCAGTTTTATTGCAGCATCTGTTCGGATCGAAAACTATATTTATAGTGAATGGTATAGACGTTCAAAAAAAATTCTATTTAATAATAAACCTTTCTATAAGTCAATAAACTTGTTTATATCTTTCAGTAATGGTTGTTGCTGTTTATTTTATAAAATTAGCTTCACATGATTACACTTCATTGATAAAAATGTTTTGGCATAAATATGAATAAATACTCCTGTTAATTACCATATTAATTTATTTTTAAAACAGATTTATAAAAAAAATCTTTTAAACTAAAATTTGAAGTACAGTAGTGAAATTTAATAAAAATTTAAAAAAAAAACTTATTTTTGTCTCAGTTATTTGTCTTCTAATGTATTCTTACTGCAAATAATCAAATTAACTGCACCCACTTTGTTTAAGTTATTTAAAGTAAATTTACGTTAAGTATTATTTGAATAAATAGTAAAGACTCATTTTTAAAAGTACTTAATTTTTTATTTACATATTAACAGAGCAAACTTCATTTTACAAATCTGCAAAGATATTTTTTTCTTTCTTCCAAATTGTTTCTCAAAATCTTTTGACAGCTTACAGAAGCAATAGGTAATAATTATCGCAAACATTCAACACTTTTTCGAACAGAAAACTCCACATCAACTTTTTTTCTCCTCAATCATAAAACAAATATAATGATATGTAAAAAATTGCAGAAGAGGAAGCACTTTTTATCCCTTTCAAGGCATGTTACGGCTGATTTATTTTCCAGGCCATCTGTCTTGCAAGATATTAAAATCCAAAAGATACAATTTCCGTCTCAAATCATTCATGTCAAAAAGCTAAGATATTTTTCCATAAAGAAAGGTACTTTTGAAAATTATGAGAAAAAATATCCAGTTATTTCCACGAGGTATTCCAAACAAATCGCAGAAACAACCCTCTTTAAAATCTTATAGGAGGTCTTTTTTTCTTTCTGTTTACGAAGCTCTAGATAAATCACTTTTCAAAAGTTCGGTTTCTCAAAGTGGGTTATTTTAATCTTTCGCAGACTATATGATCCATTTTAAAAAAGGGTCTATCATTTTTCAAAAAGGGGTTTTGGTGACAGCTAATAATGTTTGCTCTCACTTTTGATTACACCTACACTATGATATATGCCTATTAAATATAAAAATTTTAAACTTTAAATATAAATGTTTTCAGATGCATAAAAAAATGTATTGATTGTTAGCAATTGAAGAAATGAATAGCTTATTGATTATAAACAGTTTGATGCCCCTATTATTAATAAAGGTATCAATAGACATAAATACCGGGTAATCCAAAAGTCAGGACGAAATTAAAAAATGAATAATTCGAAAACGAATGAAGATAAAAAGATACGGTTTGCCCCAAACGGATGAAAAAGATACCCGATTGTATGCGGCAACGAAAAAAAATTGATGTTTTAGCGACGAACAGATGACGCTATAGTGTTTTATTGCACCAAAAGATGATTTACAAATGAAGAAATGTTGACAACTTACAAGTGAACTTAACTACAGTTAATTAGTATTACAGTAAATATTCAATGTGCTGTCCATCAATCAGAAATACAGCTGCGACACACACTGTTCACAGCATTTAGTAGCATTCCTTGCTTTATGGCAGACATATTTTAATGGATGGCATCTTTAGTGCTGCTAGTAATGCCGGTCCTACATCAGAAATCTGTTGTGCGCCAATGGAACTATTTTCGTTGCATTGCCACACAAAATCCGGCTTCTTTTCTATTCGTTTGGTGCAAAGTGCATATTTTTATCTTTATTAGTTGTAGAACTATTCCTTTTTAAAATTTCTCCTGATTTTTGGATCACCCGGTACATATATCAAGTTCTGCATTACCTATTTACAAGATTAAGATTTGGTGCAGACATATAGCTTAAAATTATACCTTGGTTTTTAACCGCGTAACAATTTTTCTCTCCTATATAATATAAGAAATTAAAAGCATTCCCGATAATCAATTTTATGCTTAAATTAGTTTTTGACATTGATATCAGAAATCAAAATTGCTATACGTAATGAGTTTTTTCAGGTGTGTTAATATTTCCTTACAGTGTAACAAAAATGGCATTTCTAGCTAAATCTGACTTTTGTCTTAAAAAATAATCTAACTGGGAAACACGCTTTTCGAAAAAATGGCTACATGTTTCAGATGCCCCGAAAACCAAAAGTCGTATGGGTTGAGGTTTGGAAGTTCAGGTGGTCACACATTAGGAAATTGACCACTATTGACTCGTTTTCCTGTAAAGTGATTTTTAATAACGTTCTTAATAGGAAGGCTACTGTGTTGATGTGCTCTGTCTTGGGTTTTGGCTTTGGATGCATTTGAAACATCTAGTCAGTCTTAATAAATCTAGACCTATACCTTATCTGAAAGACAGCATTTCACGACATGTTTTCAGCTCACACACTGCAGTCAACTGCACAACAGGCTATCTTACGATTTTATTTGATAGCTGAAAATGATGGTGGTCATGTTGAATCTGTCTTTCTATAGTGGATTTTTAAAACTAGAGTAAACGTTGGCTAAACGTGTAATTCATTAAAAAACCACCTTCTGGTGGCGAATTGTTGAACTAATTTTCTTATTAATTCTTTTATTTAATTTAACTATATGTTCAAACGAATTTCCATCCATTCATAAAGTCCTGAACAACATTTCAAAATTTCTGAACAATAGTTCCTGCTGTAGACTTTAAAGTAGAGAAGTTTAATTATGGACGCCCTGTTTAAGGCTTATATAGGTTTAGTTTGGAGCGCTACGGTCTACTTTTTGCAACACGAGGGCTAATGAGACCAGGACCTACTGTTTAAAGCCGATTCCGAACGGCTACGAACATC
The DNA here is from genome assembly GCA_032207245.1 of Pardosa pseudoannulata. Taxonomy (NCBI): domain Eukaryota; kingdom Metazoa; phylum Arthropoda; class Arachnida; order Araneae; family Lycosidae; genus Pardosa; species Pardosa pseudoannulata. The sequence continues at coordinate 85,607,681 of CM063502.1, read as the reverse complement.
CATGCCATTGTGGGATTCGAACCCACGAACTCCGGTTCCGAAGGCCAGCACCCTAACCAGTCGGCCATCATTCGGCTAAGGTTTATATAGAAGTGTAACCAATGAATAAAATTTCTGCACATAATTTCTATAATCTATAATAGATTTTATACATACTGCCACCAATTTCAATTAATTTAAGTTCAGATATTGAAAATTTTTATTTCATCCAACTTAATATGTGTTAATTAAATTTATACCACATTTCTATTAACTAAATATTTTGTGTTTTAATTGTACATTGGTATCATTTAATTATAATATTTTTGTTAATATTATATAGTTTTTGTCTCAATTTTTAGGAGTAAATTTCAGACTATATAATATGTTGTTACATTATATTAAGTATTTGTTCTATTATTTAAATAATATGCATATGTACGCTAATGTGTGTACATGTATGTGCATGCATGTGTTATAATCATATAGGATTTACGTTAGAGTGTAACCATGAATTAAGATATTTCTGTAGTTCATTAAACTAATAAAAGAAAAATTTTAGTTAAAAATTATTATCAATGAATATAATAATTCTTTAAAATTTATTATTTAATATAATTATTTTTTTTCTTGTTTGCATCTGCGTTTTCAATTAATTTCACTATCATAAACATTTATTCTACCGAAGTGAAGACGCATTAATTAAATTTAAGGTAACTTTGATCCACTATAATACTCTGTAACCAACATAGGGGCTGAATTCTTCAAGTTTATCCATCTTTATTAAATCCTCGAAGAATGTCTAGACATGCACATAGTACAATGAAAATTAAACGAGCGTCTCAAAAGCTTGAAAGAAATTCTTAGAAGAATATCTTAGTAAAGTTAGTTACTTAGTTCAAATAACTTTCCAAAGCCCGAGCAGATTATATCACACCCACTTATTTTAACAAAGTAATGATTACATTAAGCAAACAAATCACTGAAAGCTCAAAAACATTAACTTTTACTTTCACTATTTCAGAATAAAAGATTCCTTGAATATATTAACTACGTGAGATAAATATTTTGCATCAAAATTTAAGATGCATTCCAAAAGAGAAAATTGAAAATGATTCCTTAAGGTCACATTAAACCTGTAAAATTTCAAAAGATTTAAAAATATAAATTTGTATGTGGGTGAGAGGGAGTATTACTATTAGTTTCTCTGAACATAATTATTTTATGTAAAGCATTATTGTTTTTTTTTTCAAATCACGTTAAAAATTTCTATGCTTTAGAGTAACTACGAAAATTGTGTTTTTCATTCAAATATACACAATTCATTTAAATAGACAAGTCCATTTACAACGTTTATATTTTAAAAAGTACATGAAATTGTCTATTTTGCAAATCTGCAGGTATTTCTACCCACATTTACAGGCTATTCAAAATATCATATTTATAATAAAGTCATTTTAACCTGTAAAATTTCAAAAAGATATTTATATATATATATATATATATATATATATATATATATATATATATATATATATATATATATATATATATATATATATATATATATATATATATATATATATATATATATATATATATATATATATATATATATATATATATATATATATATATATATATATATATATATATATATATATATATATATATATATATATATATATATTTATATATATATATATATATATATGTATGTGTGTAAAAAGATATGTGTATTTGCAACGTTTATATTGAAAAATATAAATTGTCAATTATGCTAATATATACGGTTTATTTATAGCCACACTTACAGATTATTTAAAATATATATTATAAATATATATGTGGGACTATATTGATAGTTACGGTTCTTAGAACGAGATTATATATATATATTATATATAATATATATATATATATATATATATATATATATATATACATATATATATATATATATATATATATATAATATATATATATATATATATATATATATATATATATATATATATATATATATATATATATATATATATATATATATATATATATATATATAATACTTTTAAAAAAGATATGTCTATTTGCAACGTTTATATTTGAAAAATACGCTAAATTGTCAATTTTGCTAATGTACGGTTATTTCTAGCCACACTTACAGATTATTTAAAATATTATATTGAAAATAAAGGCATTTTCTGCCTCGGAGATGTGGGACTCTTTGAGTTACGGTTCTTAGAACGAGATTAAATTTCTAATAAACACAATGAACGGAGTAACGCATAAAAATTTAGATTTTATAATTTTAGCACAATTGAATTTTTAAATTTAAAATTAACTTAAGTGTAATGCTCCTTTTATGCGAAACATATATATATATATATATATATATATATATATATATATATATATATATATATATATATATATATATATATATATATGTGTGTGTGTGTGTGTGTATGTATATATATATATATATATATATATATATATATATATATATATATATACATACATATACATATACGTCCGACAGATGCAGAGAAAAAGAGTACTCAAGGATATTACTATGCATCCTGTATATAATTGCTGATAGTGACTTTGTAATAAATAAAAATATTAAATAAAATCTAATTTATTTTTTAATTAATTTCCTTAACAATAATACACTACAATTCTCCCTAGTATAACACACAAAACACGTAAAAACACAGTCATTTTTTCTGGTTATGTTTAACTTTATTAGTGTGTATGAATAAAAAACGCTTTACTTGTACCAGAGTTCTTGCGTTATTTCCTTAATGCTGGTCTGAAGTCATATAGATCTGGAATTGAACAGTACGTCTTGTACTAATTAGCTATCTTGTAGAGACAGCACTGACTATCGAACTCACAGAACCAAAAAAATAATGGTATTTTTTTAATCGAGTTTAAAAATTTATTCATTATTGATAAATTAAGAAGAAATTAATTTCCAAAGTTTTACTAGTTCTTGAATCCCAAACGTTCCATTATTTTAAGTGTCTTTGAATAAAAGAGCATCGTTCATTTTCCCCCTCATAAGTTTTAAATTACTATGTTCTTGGCATAACCAAATTGACTATTCAAACAAATATTCAACGCTTTTCAGAAACTATTCATTTACTTTATTTCCCCTCACAAAAAATAATATACGTTTATGATCAAGCCACTTATTATATATTCCTTTTATTGGGAAAAATGGGAGATATTTGTTCTGTTATGCATTTTTCATAACTTGCAATTGAAGTTCTATTCAAATTACGATTGCAATTTCTTGCAGTAAAGGATTCGATGTAAATATAAAAAACTAAGAGGGGGTGGGGTTTTATTTTCATAATATATATATATTTATTTTCATATATATATATATATATATATATATATATATATATATATATATATATATATATATATATATATATATATATATGCAGGAAAATATAAAAATGACACTTGAGATAATCGAAAATAAGCAATTTGTTATACAAAAAGCATTTATTATTAAAATTAGTTACCAAAAATTGGCTGAGATACCTCACAGCAGTTTTATGTGACAGCAGTTTTCTGCTGTCACATAACTTGAGATCTCATATAAAATCCTAACCAAGAATGATTATTCCTTTCCATGTCTTTATTTAAAAAGGTGTATAGGTGATTTTGAGAGACATCGGACATCTTTTGTTTTCAAAAACTTCAACTAATAAATAACTCTTTTACTGATCCTATAAAATTTTGTCTCTAATTTATTCCACACTATGCTCAATGAAAGTATTTCTTGCTTCCATTAAATAAGCGGTAGAATTGTTTTTAACTGTTAAAGTTAATATTTCTCAAAAATCACCTTATTGCCCACAGCAATTTATATTAATTTTAATGTTATATAAAAAGGTCCTTACATATATTTCTTCTTGCTTTACGTAATTGGCCTCAGTATACAGTAGATTCCTAACACATATTTGTAATGTTTACAGAGAGTTTTTTAAATATATGTACTATAGCACTTTAAGTGCCGATGTTTTAATGTACAGCTTTTTCTAATACAACCAACCTTACTGAACTTTCGCATTGACCTTTGATCCCTGGCTATATACCTTGACCCGACGGTTGCACTGTCCCCACTCTATCCCCACTCTAGAGGAAAGATATAGTGGGAAATTACTTCCGTTAGCGGCATTTATAGCTGCTGATCCTAATTATTATTTAGAGAGTTGTTTCCTGAGCCGCATTCTTCCCAAATGATTAGTAATTACTGTTAATTGTTGTTGTTGTTGTGTTTGTGGAATAAATATTTAAAAAGAAAATGGTCCTTTGAAATATGCTGAAATTATAAGTTCAACCACATCCTATTATATCAACATAGTGTACGGAGCTAGTATGTACACTGGTGTGCAAAACTTAAGCAACAGGTAGGTTTTTTGCCATAACTCCGCGAGAAATCATCTGAGAGACATGAAATTCAGAAATGAGGGGAGAATATTAAGTACTTAAAGGATGTGGAAAGTATCGGCACAGAAAAAGGAATACAGTGCATGAGATATGGAATCAAACAAAAACAAGCTTTATTGAAAGCAGATTATCTTGACACATGATTGTCTATACAAGACGAAGAAGAACAAAAAGATGTTCCATAATATTTGATATTCCCTCTCCTAACTGCAATAGTTGCCTTGAACCGCCTCCGCCTACTCAGAACCAGCTTGTCCAACATTTCTTGTGGTAGGAGTACCCATTTCGCAATCAGCTTCTCTTTGAGTTGTTGAATGTTCTCCGGAGGATGTAAGCGTGTTGCATTGCTTCTCCCCAAAGCATCCGACACATGTTCGATGAGATTTAAATCAGGGGAGTAAACTGGCCAATCCAATTGCGGGATACCTTCACTTTCCAGTAGCTCCTCAACAGCGAGAGTCCGATGTGGCCTTGTATTGTCTGCATTACTATGGCCAGACGTCTTCACAAAGGGGCTTATTCACCTGCCGTCCTAAACGCTGCCTCCCGTTAAAAGTTGACCACCAACGCTACCGTTTACAGTGGTGCAGAGATCACAAAAACTGAACAAATGATCAATGGAGTCGTGTCCTATTTACTTTTGAGAGTCGGTTCAGTACCTGAAGCAATTCTCAACGCGTTTTGATTTGGAGAGATCTCGGGACCCGGTTTTATCCTAAACATCAAGGAAATACGCCGTTAATGTGGTCCTGGAGTTCTTGTCTGATGAAGCATTCTACTGATCGGGCGAACTGAGCTTCACGTTTTCGATAGAGGTTCTGTAAACGGGGATCAATATTGTGAGGAGGTACTCCTTCCCCATGTGCGTGTGTTCCGAGGTGTCATTGGCAAAGACCTCATTTTTATGGATGACAATGCAGTCAACGTCGGACTCTTGCTGTTGAGGAGCTACTGGTAAGTGAAGGTATCACTCGAATGGATTGGCCAGAGTACAGATCGAACATAATCAAATGGTCCAATCTTCAATAAGTCATGTATCTACTACAACATATCTATAGAAAAAGTCATCCTTTAGCACAATTTGGATGAATTGAATAATTTACCCATTACGTGAGACATAAAAGCAATATTTTAAATAGATAAATAACAATATACAATAAAATCAATATATATACACAAATATATACATACACATATCTGCACACACATGTATATAAAGCAGTAAGTTATATTTGTTGCATGCACAACCAACAGAACATTATTTACAATCTTTTTTACACTAATAAATACATTCTAGATAACAATATATGTATAATCAAACTGTTCAATTTCTGTATTAAATATAATCAGGAAAGTGTATAAATGAATACAAATGTTAATTAACAACAGGTCTCAAACATTTAAATACATAATTTCTTTTTATGACTTTCCAACAATGATATGTATTTAATAACAAATCTATTAGTAAAACAATTATAAACTTATATCAATAAAAGACCTTAGAATAAAGGATGAATAAAAGAATATTGCTCATTCAATTTATAATAAATATTGTTCAGCTTGTTCAGATAAAATTTATTAGTACCAAGCAGTTTGTAGTATTGTAAAAGAGACTTATTTCAGGCTATT
>CM063502.1:85581597-85596597 GCA_032207245.1 Pardosa pseudoannulata | reverse complement strand
CAAACATTTTTCTTACAGATACCAGATTACTTTTATGGAGTGTAAGGTATTTCACACTTTTACTAATATATTTATTTTAAAATTCATATTGATGTTTTCATTGACGAATCTCTGCAATTGATCTTAAGTAAGGATGATTTATACGGATACTATAAATATAAACGTTGAGATAATTATCCTTAAAAATATCTTTAATGCTTTCTAAATCTAAACTCAACTACACTTACTAAAATGAAAACTTCCTACAAAAGTACTATTGGAAATTATTATAAAAACTATGATTATCTTGGTTAAGTAACACACATTTCATATACTAAGCAAAATTCCTTCAGTGTTTCATTAAAAAATAAATATCCAGAATTCTCTAAGGTTTATTAAATGCTGTATTTACTGACATGAATATTAAAATATTAAATATTAATTCAAATTAGAGACATTCAAAATGCCATACTTTTTAACATTTATTTTCAAATTCCTTTGAAATATTTTAGATTAAAGTCCTTCAGAGTAGATTATTTTTAAATCATTATTTCAAAGGGGTCTGTACAAAGTAATCCTCTTTCGGGAAGTTTGCAATTAACCTTTCTTTTTAAGTCTGGGATTCACCAGACCTGAAACTTATTTTCGAGTTTCAACATCTGAGAAATAATTTTTCTAGGATTTTTATGAGTAAACAAGATGTTAATTACTTCTCTACTAGATTTCTATATCTATTAGAGGTAAAAACAACCTAATATTTATCATTTCAGTGCAAACTCAAGAATTTACATTATACGTTTTATCAGACATGAAATATATAAACTTTAATATAAAAATATCCATAGAGATTTTCTGCTTCACCTGGGAAAATGTTATTTCAAAGTTTTAACCGAAATTTTAACTCATATGGTTAGATAGAGACGAAAAACATTTATTATAACAGCATTTTTTATCAATCGTGGAATAAAAGCAAAGATAAATTTTTACAAGTTCTTAAATAAGACTTTTAATACTTAAAAAATAATTTTGTTATTTCAAATGCAAGGTATACTTATATAGAACAAATATATAAACCAAAAGAAAAATCATATAATTTGATTGAAAGAAAAATAACTTGTGAATTATATAAATTAGAAATTAAATTTTTATATTAATCTAAAGTGTTTATTTATTCTATAATCATCGGTTAGATTTATACGAAGAGTATATTTCATTTTATCATGATAAAAACTAAAGCTTTATAATTTCTTAAGGCTCAATATTATTTTAAATTTCAAAATCCTCGCTTGAAATAATAATTTTATATAAAAAGAACGATGTTTAGTTTCAATTTGATTTAACAATTCAATTTTTAATATATATGTAATATATCAAAAACTATTGACTGTTGTTTCTAAAAATTCTCACAATTCATAATTCTACTTTTAAATCCCTGATTTCCCAACTACAGAAAGTAAGAGAGACAATTATGCATTAAGACTGAGTTCTTACTTCAATTCTCAATACTTTAAATGAAGTAATAATGCCAAATGTGAGACTCTCCTACATTTGTCTATCCCATACGTTAATTCTCCCTGGAAATTTTTGAAAATTATCAATGTAGGTGTGCTTATTTTGGGCTACACTTTTGTAGTCTCAAATATGAAACAACCAACGAAAATGTCCACCAGAAACTATCCACCAAAATTAAGAATTCATTGATATATATATATATATATATATATATATATATATATATATATATATATATATATATATATATATATATATATATATACATATGAAAACAATCGAAATCAGGTTCCTGTTATATCGTTGCCGCTCGCTGTTTCGTGTTAGAATCAGGATAAAGGGGACAACAAAATTCTGAAGTTAACAGATCCATAATTAATTAGAAGTAAATTTCAAATCGTCCTGCTATAAAAAAATATCTGGACTTTATTTAAAATATACAGGAAGGAGTAAAATAGACGGTCAGAAAAATAAATCACATGGGGACGCGACTGACATCACCATATGCGTAAGACTTACGTAAGATAATCGCGTAAGAAACTTTGGACGTGCATTTATGATGATTTGACCATCACCAACAGACTTCGTATAATTTACAACTAGTATAGGAATTTTGTCTTTCAATCTTAGTTCAAAATAGAGTGATTGCATCTGCTATCATCCAAGAGAGATCAGAGGGAAATACGCTTTATATATATGAAAACAACCGAAATCAGGTTTCTGTTATATCCTTGCCGTTTGCTGTTTCGTGTTACAATCTGGAAAAAGAGGAGACCAAAATTCTGAAGTTAAAGTATCCATAATTAATTAGTAGGTCCCGGTCTCATTAGCCCTCGTGTGCAAAACAGTAGACCATAGCTCTCCAAACCAAACCAAACAAAACCCTAATTAATTAGAAGTAAGTTTCAAATCAGCCTGCTATAAAAAATCTCAGTACTTGTATTTAAAATAGACGGGAAGGAGTAAAACAGCCAGTCAAAAAAATAAATCACATGGGGACATCACCATATGCTTAACAGTTATGTAAGATAATTACACAAGAAACTTTGCAAGGACATGCATTTAGGATGATTTGACCATCGCCAACAGACTTGGTATAATTTCAAACTAAAACAGAAATTTGGTCGTTCAGTCTTAGTTCAAAATAGAGTGATTGTATCTGCTATCACCGAAGAACGATACAAATGAAATACACTTTACATTCTTACGCACGTATCACTGTGACCACCAGCTGTTCCATATAAGGTTTGTGAAAGATTTTCTAGAAAAATCGGAACCTCTAAACTGCAAAATCATTTGGCTGAGATACTAGGACACAACGATGACTTATAAGGTCCTTGTGTGATCATTCTAAAGAATAGAGATAAAAAATTCAAGACAATGATTGTTTTAAAATGTAGTACTTCAAAACTAAATAATTATTTTAAAGTTATGGTTTAATTAAATGACTTGTGAAAATTATACTGTAAAACAAAAATAGCTTTTTATTTTAAAATAAATTGAAAAAAATTAATATTATAATGAACATTTTTCGACTCCCAAGGTAATATATCTCTTTAAAAATGAACATAAAAAACGATATTAAAAAGAATTTATATCCGAATAATTCCCTACCTGGAATTTTGCCAGAATCTCTCAGATCTGTTATCGACTGTTTCATGCTAAAAATTCATTTTTAGTCAAAGATATAGAGATTAAGGTTCATTATAGATAAAAACATGATTGATAAAAAATTGTTCTATACTACCTTTGCACAAATGTTGTTTATTTCAAAGTAACTTAAATGGATTTCTTTAATGATTTCTGCTTCATCAAATACCCGTTTTTATGTGGATAATGACACTCAGTGAGGTGAGAAATTGATTGAATGTTAGTTTGAATGGTACAATGTATAACTTTACCAGTAAATGGCCAATAAATTTTCAATTCTCTAAAATAAATTTTAGTCTATATAAAAGTGAAAATAAACATATGTTTTAATTTTCTAGATTGTAATAAGTAATGCTATCTGTAATTTGACAAGTTAGCCATATGTTTATGATAAAAAACCTAACTAAAAAAGAAACATTAGGATTTACAGCAAATTCCCTCAAATACTAAAGAAAGTAAATCGCAGCTCCTTAATCAGTAGTAATAAAGAAGCTTTATTTATTACCCAGAATGGGGTGTTTTAGAAGTGGGGGTGTTGAAGCAAATTTAAATCGTTAAAATAAACAAAAAACTTTGTTTGGCTACATACTTTGAAAAATTGTGGTTCTAATAATAATATCTACTGTTTAGTAAAGCCATTACTGGTATTTTTTCAAGTAACATAAATGGATTTCTTTAATGATTTCTGCTTCATATCATAATCATTTTTATTCCAAATATGACATGATCGAGGCAAAAAAATCAATAAATATTAGGGTAAGAGGACTGATGTTTGACAGCGTACGAGTGAAACATCATTAAGCTTTAAAATTCTCTAAAATAAATTTCAGTCAATTTAAAAAATATAAATAACCATTAATGATTCTGATAAGTAGTTCTAGCTTGAATTTGTCAAGCTGGTCCTGTGCTGACAATAAGCCGCCTAAAGCTGACTAAAAAGACGCTGTAGGCTCCTCAAAAAATATTCATTAAATACTAGAAAAAATAAATTGCAGCTTTTTAAAAAGTAGAAAAATATAATTTTATTTATTAGGAGTAATTTTTTTTGGGGGGACGGGGATGTTAAAACAAATTTAAAAATTTAAAATAAGGAAAAAAATTTATTTGATTACAATTTTTTCAAAAATGAAGTCAAGAGAATGCGATTCTAATAATAGTAGCTTGGATTTAGTTAAATACAGGGATTTACCAAAGTCCTCATTTACTGTATTTTTACAAGTAACTTACATGGAGTTCTTTAATAATTTCTGTGTGATTGCGAACTGAACAATGTTTGATAGCGCACGAGTAAAACACCAACATGCTTTAAAATTCTCTAAAAAAATTTCTATCAATATAAAAAATAGAAATAAACATTAACTTTTATTCTATAGAACGTAATAAGTAATTCTAGTTGTATTTTTTAAGCTGTCCATATGTTTATGAGTAAAAATAAAAAAGCTAACCGAAAAGAAACAGTGGGCTTCTCAGCAAGTTTTTAAAAAAATGCTAAGGAAAGTAAGTAGCAACTTCTTAAGAAGTAGCAGTAAAAGAGATTTGTATATTAACTAGGGTGGTATTTTATGTGACAAAACAAATTTAAACATTGAAAATGAACAAAAACTTTGTTTGATTATTGTGTAGCTTTCCTAAGGTGTTTTATTTGTTGGCTGCAGCAATCTTAAGCTAATTTGGTTCGGTAATACAGAAAATATAGTTTTAAGGGGCTGTGTTAAGTATTTAGTTTAATGCTGAAGTTCACGCAGATCCTAAGAAGAAATTATAAGCATAATTAAAAAAATTAAATTATTTATATACAAAATGTTTACTATTTATATACACTTCAACTTGTAAAAAATTGAAATATGTTTTGGACATCTATTTCATTGATTCAACTTATATTTAGTGTCAGATACCTGACAGAACCTGAAAAACTGCAGAAGGGCTCGTTGAGAAAAAGTGATGGGATCAAAAGAAGCAAGAAAAGATGCTTCGGATGCGGTATCATGGATAAGGTATCATATATGAAGTATAGATTATGATGAGACTACATGGCATCTAAAGACTAATCTCGAGCGACTGTCAGCGTTTCACTCACTGTCTTGCTCATCCTCTCTGGTATGTGACATTTCTTGAAACGGCTGGCTGGGTCTGACTCATCGCGCTCTCTTCAAGTTCTCTTTTTCTTTTAGGTTTTCAGTTCTTTCTTTTTACTTTACTTTTACCAATTTTATCTTGTTCCATGAAACACCTAAACGCTCCAACACAACCCTCATTATAATTGTATCTTCATCCATATAAGAAGTCCCATAATCAATTTGAACACATAACATCGTTACAATAATGCAATATACTAAATAATCAAATCGAAACACGCCACTACTTGTGGGTGTGTCTACATAGATAAGAAGGAGAGAGGTGAAATCAAATCAAATCGAAATTTCCCTGCCGTCAATGAGAACACATTCCATAAAACACAATAATAAATATTTGTTTTACAATTCGATCTAATTCCCCTTCTCTCCTATTTATCTATGTAGATACCCCCGCATAAGAAGCGTACATGGCCCATAATCAAAAGGAACACCAGCCAGCGTTAAACTAATACTATCTACTAAATTAATTAAAACGAATCATGTCACTACTTGCGAATATACATAAATAAAAAGTGAGAGGTAGAATAGAATCGAATTGGTGCCAACCCCTCAATGAGAACAGATTCGACATACCACAATAATAAACAATTTTCTTAATAATTCTATCTCCTTCCTCCTCTCCCCTCTATTTCTATGAACATTAACCAGCAAGTGTTGGCATGTTTCGTTTCGATTATTCGAATAGTTTGGTTCTAATAGTTGGTTTCTAATAGTTTGGTATTTTATTGTAACATTGATGTGTATTACTCTTAGTGGAATATAACAAGCATACAAACATTATGCGATTCAATAGTATTAATCTAATAAAGGAAACAGTATTGTGGATCGAAATACAAGTATGTTCAGTTTTTTCTTATAGACTATTACAAGAATCTCTAGAGGTCTATGTCCCACAATGGATTCGAACGATGGCCGAATGGTAGAGTGCTGCTCTTCGGAACCGGAGTTCGTGGGTTCGAATCCCGCTGCTGGCATGGATGTTTGTAGCCGTTCGGAATCGGCTTTAAACTGTAGGTCCCGGTCTCATTAGCCCTCGTGTGCAAAACAGTAGACCGTAGCGCTCCAAACCAAACCCACAATGGATTCGCTGATCCTACCCTCTCCTATGAGACCTATAATATATCTCACTAATGTACTACTTTTTAAAAGTTCTTTTCTTGCATGTGGAAAACTAAACCATAGTTTTTCTCACTTTCCAGGGCGGATAAAATGTGACAATACACAGTTTATAATTTTCGAGGGGAACACTTAGGTGTTTTAAGGAGATATAGTACCTTTCGAGCTGAAAGAATTTCATTATAATAGCTTATGTTTGATTCATTATAAAATAAAAAGTTCTTTTTTGATTAAAATAAAATTTTTCTCTATCATTTATAAAGATTTAACTTAATAAAAATTACTTACTTTTGTTATATACATATTTAAAAAACACAAAATACATACACCAAGTTTTTAACCTATGTAAATAAGAAACTAATTTCTTATATCAAATATGTGTTATATTTTTTCTATTAACTTCAATTATATAGTTATATATCTTACTTAAAAATCCTTATAAAGCCAATTTATTTTAAATTTCCGTTCTCCTTACAGTTTTAAATTTTTTTTTAATTTTAAAATGTCTGATACCTTTAATGTTTTAGGTTTGTAGAATGAAAAATATATTTATCTCCGAAATAATATAATAAAAAGTGAGTTTACAGCATACATATTTCAGAAGTTATCTTTTGAGTAAGTCTACTTAACTCTTTTTATTTGCTATAAAATTTTAAGTTAGTTTTAAAACTATACTATTTGAAATGAAAAGACTAAAACTCAAAGACAGGATTTCAACCAAGAGGGAATATTCAAACTCGTCCTACGAGTAACAAATGTCTAAAAAATAGGAAGACTATGATTACGCTGAGAAATAACTTCAGTTATGTACTTTCAGTTGACTGCATTGGTTGTATGACATAAAATATACACGTTTCACTGCATAATTTTTAACCTTACTTTTGGATATACTCCTCGTATATGGACTTGTATACACTATAATTTTTTTCCAAATTCATACATGAAAACGTTAATTCCAGAATTATTTTTAATCTTAGTTTCAAAGATTTTGTAATATGGGTAAAATAGTCTTATTCTATACAGTTTGTTTTAAAATTCCGTAATACACAAAGTCACAGTGAAATCCACTTTTTTCCAAATATTTTATTTCTTTTCAATGTGGGGCGATTTGTTTATACTAATTTATACTTACTAACACTTACTTTTACTAACACCAACCGCTACAAAGCCCCAAATGTAGTTGACCATGTTATTATAGGAGCACCATATAAATGGCCAACATATTAGTCTCTATAAGAGGACAGCTCAAATATACCCAAGCCTTAGTTGGGAATCAAACCGAAACCCATCGTGTGGGAGAATCACTATACTATCAAATATCTAATCACTATCTCTATCACTATCTAATCACTATACAATTTACGGCTTTATTTTATTTTTTAACAAACGTCCATATATTAAATTCTCAAATACATAACATATTAAGAGAAAAATATTTTTCAAAACATATTTATATAGTACCAGTATTTATTAATAACAGACAGTTTTAAAGACTAATAAGTATGTGTACTAAAATGTTAAATGATCTCAATATAATAAAGCAATATGAATTTTTAACACAATAATAAACCATTCTTGAAAACAGATTATAGTATTATCAGAAGATACTGGTTTAAAATTGTCGTCTGTTTTATATTAAAACTCCGTAGTTATACTTTGGTAAAAATCTTCTAAACAATAGAGACTAAGTTATTTGGTCTGCTTTAAAATATGCAAACCATTCTTTTCGAAGCATTGTTCTCCCAACCGAAAACTATCTTGTCCGAGAGACGGAAAAAAATGTTTCAGAATAAAAGTGCTAGTGTTTGATAAAATGTGATTGAGGATTTTAGGAAATCTTTTGTTTGAAAAATATCGCAATCCCTTCATTTTAAACAGATCAAAATTTCCCTTTCTTATATCCTACCGCCCATCAACGCAACCGTTTTCTTTCCAGAAAAAAAATGCTTGTTGTGGTAAACCGCAGCATCAGTTACATAAATATTTCCTTTTTTTAACTTCATGCTCTATTTAAAACAAATATTTCCGAGTTATTTTCAAGCAACTGCACGCATATAAACTAAAATTTCCTTAATTTCTTTTTCTTTTGTTTTCTTTTCTAAATGAGGCCTTAAAGATACTTATGAAGAATTTATTTTTCTATTTATGGTCGTGAGCTGGAAAATGACTTTCATTTTACTGAATAATACAACTGTCAGTGAAATCACATCTAGATAAAAAATTCTCCAACCAAACAAAAGTTTTATTTTGATACTAGTCATAAAAATGATATACTGTTGGATTTATATTTAGTTGTACATTATGGAAATTCATATATGAATAATATATATGAGGGGTGATCAAAAGTATGATTAGAAAGTCTGTAGTAAAAGTGCACATTTTATTTCATACAACCAATACAACAAAATGTTAGTACATATATAAGATTAATTTGACAGTCTTTATGTATGTTAAAGCAGTTGTCACTTCTTGGGATGAATCTAAATATTACCTCCTGGTAAAAAACCTGTTCTTCCTCCTTCAGCCTTATTCCACCACAACCGTCTAACGCCTGGCAAACCGATCGGCCAAATGGGCCAAGATCATTGCATGATTGTCTTCAACCATATTGTCTCGAACTGTTTCCTCTCCACGTCTGAAGCAAATCATCGTCTACCGAGGAGCTACTCAACTAAGGAAAGATATCAAAGTCTCTAGGAGAGTGGTCCGGTCAGTATAGAGGATGGTTATTGTTGTCCCAGCAGTCCTCTATAACCATTTTCTACCAACCACAAACTTATCGACGCCAATCTGGATCATGCTGACGAGATATAACAGGCTTGCTTACCTTAAACCTTTTCTAGATTCGTTGAATTTCAGCATCGCGGGGATTACATGCTTATTTCTCATAAATTGAGTGTATTTCTTGGCTACACTGTTTTTCAACAGATTTCCCATTTGTGTTAATCTGAGAACTACTGCTGTAAGTTGTGGGTGGCCGAAACTCCTCTCGTATGTCGACCACCCTTATTAGTATTACGGCACACTACTAATTTCTCTATAACAGACTAAACTCCAGGAATTTGGGTTTTGTAGCCTTATATGCGCTTTAAAAATCGTAGAAATAATGTTAATACTAGTTGATAGATTTCAAATGATATATTTTCAATATGTTGTTCTACTACTATAAGCAAAGCATAAATAAAATTTCCAATATGATATATATGATTTATTGTCAATATTATATCAACAGGAATTCATTCCAATATTGACTGGACACTATCTATTATAAAGAATCTAAAACGTTTTATCATGACAGAATTTGAAATGATATCATACCAAGTAAAAAAAATAAATATGAAATTTAGAACCAAGAATAAAATTATTGTATAGTTTCTTGGAATTCAAATCCACATATTGTAAAACAATTGGTAATTATGTTAATGTATGATATTATAAAGACATCTTCAATGCGTTGTTATGTGAACAGTAGTAAATTTTAGACAAGTTTCTCAATATAATTTAGAAAGTTTGTTTATTTGTTCTACATAATAAATAAACGAAAACTCTTAGAGTTGTTTGCACATCACTTATCACCAAAACAGGTAAGCTTTTGATGTAATTGGAGGATTAGATAAAGCAAGTTGTTGAAATTTTTGGTAGTAAAACAACTTTTACTTTATTTGAGATGAATTCCATTTATTGTTTAGGGGGAAAAGGCAAACAAACGAGAAGTTTAAAGTAGCAGATAATATCTCTTACCTTCTAATGCTAAATCTGTGACAACTTTTTAATAAAATGAGGAATAGTAACATAAATCATTTCTCAAAAGATATGAGTTTACGACAGTGTTAAAAATCTTGAAACTGAAATAAGATGCAACGTATGGTTTTAAAGTTTACATAAAGAAGAGATCTTAAGAGTGAAACATACTTAGCTCGAAACCTATAAATGTATTACTTTTACTTATTTTAATCATAAATTTTGAAATGTAAAAGGGTAAGAATGGTATTCTTACAGAGCCGCCTGCTGGCAAGCCCTGAAAGTATTGTAAATTATTATTTGTAACAAGATTTTTGCATTTGTGAATTACTACTGTGTGCTTTTGTTTAATATATATTTCTATATCGGTGTCTGGTATATTTTACGAATAATTTTACATTTACCATTTACGCGCTTCGTCATCTCTAAGTAATTGGTTATATTCACTTTTAAACCCTTTAAGGACACGGTAAAAATTTCTTTCAGAAATAATAAAATTTATAAACGTTGTTTATGAACCTTATAAATTGGAAATATATTAAAGATATTTTACTTTCCTTTGGGAGATATAGAGACAGGTTTAACTGTGAATTCATCCCCTTGTACAAAAGTCCTAATACGTCCAAGTGGGAAACCCAATCAAACCTCCTTCTTGATCTTCCCTCCCTCATTTTTATATTCTGATACATAATTAATTCAAAAAATTATACATAAACTTTTTATATTTTCCAAAATATTGCATTTTTAACTGAAAATTTCATTATATATTCAATCATGTGATGCTCGTTTATTTTGAAACAAAAAAAAAACATTCACATAGCAGTTTCAAGATAAAATTGTTAAACTTAGCAAAGAACTAATATTCGCACCCCAATCGTTTTCTTTAACTTTATTAAAAGAAAAAATTAAATAAAGAAAATATTGTATAAATGACAACAAGTTAAGTTACTAATATATTCTAACAAAATAACTCTATTAATATATATTTTCATGTAAATACTGATATAAATGTAACAAGTTCCTTTTATTTATGTAATTATTTTAACCAAGCTGGTTTGTAAAGAACACAAACTTTTATTATTTAATAAAATGGTTTAATTTATTTTACACATTGTTAAAAGATGCAAAATACAATTTATGCAGATATTAGAAGTTTGCTATAAAGTTGACCTTTCAGTCTTATCTTCAATCTTGAGAAAGGGTTTACATTGTATGCGTTGCTAAGGAGGGAAATGCTCTTTACACGTGAACGATCCCTTTCTTAGGTCAACTTGCTACTAAAATTATGGTTTGTAATACATATCAATAAGATTTTCAGTTAGGTTTTATACTGTAGATATCGAATTCGTAAGCTTTGTAAAGGCCCTTCCACACTATGGCCCACTGCAAGCCATTGCCACTGTCTGGAGGATGTATGACTTATTGGGGTCGACGATAGTAAAAGGTAAAATGACCTTGGCTTGGGATGGCTTCAGAAGAAGATTTGGCCAAATATCAGAGACAACCAGCATGCACTACTAAAGTGCACAGTAGATTATATGGATACATACGCTCACTTTGCCCATTTAGTGACAAAGTGTGAAGATACAACCCGTGAGCCATAGATCAAGGTAGCCATCAAGACCAGTACTAGAGTGGCAAACAATGAGCCATAGTATGAAGGCTATATAATATGTTGACCCGAGGCAGTAGCCCCGCAAACCCCTGCCTTAATCAAACTCTGTTTATATATCGCTAAAATAATACTTAAGAAAACAATGAATAATTATCATTAATTTTTTTATAAATAAATAGCAGATCAATCTATAAGTGTTGTTTCAGTAAGCTCTTTTAATTGAGGCCATTATGAGAAAAATCTATTCCCGATTCTTAATGCAAAGCAAGTTTAATCACGTCCATTTAAAGGGTTAAATAAATTACGAGTTTTCTATCGTATATTATTTTCAAGTATGAAAAACATTAAATATTAAAAAACATTCCTGTGTCTTTAAAAATGAAAGATAAAATTTTATTTAGTGGTTTCGCTGCAAAGCCATCATCCTTCAAACTGTTAACGTATATCTATAATATAAAGGTAAAGTTATCCATGTACAAAAGCTTTATTTCCCCTTATTAAATAAAGTTTAAGGTATCATTTTCATACACATTTAGAATCTCTTCTAAATTTTCCTTTTAAAATGAAAAGTGATAACATGTACAGTCAGCTACATGAAACTGATGAAAACTATTAAAGATAATACCTGTCTGTGACTGTTATCCGTGTTCTATGAGAAATCAGATTTAAAAGCAAATACTGAATAAATGAATTGTCTAAATTCGAATGACAAACTACTTTCATTAAATAGTGTAGTTTGAAATAATATTTCAAACCACCCTAAATCTCCCCTTTTAAAGTTAGACAATGTACCACATTTTCTCACTTCACTTAATTTGAAAGGCAGATGTAGCTACTTCAAATGTGACAACTGATTTAAATTTTTAGAGAATAAAAGAGGAAGCTTCTAAATATGGTGTATATTATCTTCCTTTTTTTTTCTGTTTTGTTATGGAAATTTCGTTCTTTTATGCTCAGCCTTCAAGTTCTCAGTGTTTTAAATTCAAAGCGTTTTAAGTAATCCTCTAGCAACAATATCTGAACCGTGTCAGTTGTTCAGGGTTAATCCTGTTGGTGTGATAAATCTGTTTCCCTGTTATTCGTGAACAGTAAAACTGAGATTATGTTATTTATGAGACTGGAAAAGCAAAGTGAAGTGCATGCTAAAATAGAATACGAGCAGTTTCAAATTGCTTTAGAGAAAGTTTAAACCCATCGTGGCCTTACTGGGTATCAAACGAAAAAGGTAAACAGGATAATAAGGCACTCGATATTTATGTTTTGGGGATTTCTTTAAATCTTTTAAAACATTACGGATTTTAAACTTAGAGATACCTTTGTAATAAACATTTGTGGAGTAAAAGAATTTCGTATTAGAACTTGCAATTCTTTATTTTCATATGCTTATCAAATTCTACATTTCTGATCCCAGTGAAGCACTATAATCTCTCGTTGTAAATATAACTTAAAATAGTGTGATATAATTTATCTTATTTATTCTTAACTTCCTCGTCGAACCATAAAGTAATGAATAAGGTACAATATTGAATAAGGTACTAACATTAACTTTATTTCACATAAAATACTGTAATTCGTGAGATCAAAAGCATTTGTGGGATTTGGTTTGCTACGGTCTACTTTTTGCAGCACGAGGACTGAGGAGACCGGGACCTACTGCTTAAAGCCGATTCTGAACTGCTACGAACACTCATGTCATAGTGGGATTCGAACCCACGAACTCCGGTTCCGAAGACCAACACCCTAACCATTCGGCCCTCGTTCGGCAGGATTCGTTGGAAGTAGGTAAGAGAAGTCATATTTAAAACTATCCGCATACAAAAGAATAATTTGTTATATTTAATCGTCCAAAATAAGTTTAACAATATCCTTTATATATAAAGCAAAAAGGGGAATAATATAGTATATTTAAACATGAGTCCAAAAGATATGATTTTAATTATAAACACTTCTTCAGCATAGTCTCAGGTGATATATTTATTAAGTGCAAACTACATGTTAGTTATTAATATCAATGCTAAAAAGAACATACACTGATGCAGAGATTATCAAAAATGCATAAGTTGAATGAATAACTACGTAATAAGTAATCAGGAATGTATAAACGTATAATAAAAGACTGTAGATGTAAAATAAGATAGTCTGTAAAAAAAAGAGATATGTAGATTCTTCCCAATATTTTATAAATAAAATTGAAATATTTTCTGTTATATACTATTCTAAATTTAATTTAAAAATATTTTTAATAAAACAAATATATTATCTACAAAATTCATAGTATCCTTTTTACTTCTTTCCTTTCTTCCTTTAATTTTTGTTCCTGATCTAGACAGATAAATATCTCAACGAGAAGGTAAAGAATATTATGAGAGAAATCACTTTAAAAAAATTAAAACAAAAATTTTTAAAACAAAATAAATTTCCGCATAAAAGTTGTACGACTTAAAGCAGAAAGAAATAAACAATAATAAAAGAAAGCGCTAAGAACAGACATGATATTTTAATCTAAAATATAATTCAATATTAAAATTTCCAACATTAAAAAAATAAACTACAGTTAAAAATTTCATATATTTAAATTTTTATGCATATACATGTAAATTCATAGTATCCTTTTTACTTCTTTCCTTTCTTCCTTTAATTTTTGTTCCTGATCTAGACAGATAAATATCTCAACGAGAAGGTAAAGAATATTATGAGAGAAATCACTTTAAAAAAATTAAAACAAAAATTTTTAAAACAAAATAAATTTCCGCATAAAAGTTGTACGACTTAAAGCAGAAAGAAATAAACAATAATAAAAGAAAGCGCTAAGAACAGACATGATATTTTAATCTAAAATATAATTCAATATTAAAATTTCCAACATTAAAAAAATAAACTACAGTTAAAAATTTCATATATTTAAATTTTTATGCATATACATGTAAATATATATATTTTTCAATAAATTTAGAAAACAGTTGTAAGGCATTTTAGATGAAAAAGTAAAAGAATATTTAAATTCAAATATCGTCGGAAAAATTCATTCACCTTTAAATTTCAATAACATTTTAAAATCCTTCTTGCATTCTCCCAAATTCAGCAAATCTTCTAAAACTGAAGATCGGATTTTAAAAGTTCTAAACATTTCATCGAATGAATTTGAATGCATTCAACAGCTCTGAAGGAATTCTAATCATGAGAAAGATCAGCAATGTAATACTCAAGAATTCACTGAACGCAGATGAAAGCATCTATTCTAATTTATATTTC
>CM063502.1:85569097-85576597 GCA_032207245.1 Pardosa pseudoannulata | reverse complement strand
TGACCGAATGTAACTTATTGTTACATCTGACCGAATGTAACTTATTGTTACATCTCCTCCGGTCTTTCAAAAAAAAATGTTCATACATTAAAGTATAAAATCCAAGAAGTGAAGTTCATCATCATACTCTGTATGACAGATTTGAAAAATATTCGGATGTGATGAACCAGAGACACCCTTGTATCAGTGATGAAGTTGCAAAGAATTATAATTATGAAGTTGATTTATGCAGGTTTTTTCTTACGCATATTTGCTAAATGTTATACAAGTATTCCCTTAGGCATGTTTGCTGAATGCAATTACAAAAAAAAAAAATTCTGGCGTGTTTCGTAATAGAAAATTTAAAAAATTGCCTGATTAGTATATTTCAAATTGAATATTTAAATTACACAAAAGCATACAATCTTCCCCTCTCAAACACAAAACCTAACTCATAAACATTACACTTACACTTAAACATTACACTTACTTGAAAATTACACATTACACCACAAAATCTTATATTGTTAAAATATTTAAGTCATAAACTTGACACATCTCATTTATATTAAATACAGCATAACAGGTTTGTTCATCATAATAATATTCAATTATTTGTGCAAAATTAACAAGATGTCTTTCACTTTTTCACAATACTTCAAAGCATTTATAGTTATGGTCAATAAGGGTAACACAAATTCGTGCACAAAATTGAGTACCCTGTTGCTCATCTCTTAAAAAGATATACTATACTTATGCTATTCTTATATTCACGGGTATACTCCCTAATAGTTCGTAAGGCATTTTCTTTACATATATCGGACATATATCAGGTACATGTCGCAGTAGTCACGCACTGAATACATAGCCACCATACAGTGACTACCGATAGCTGCAAGATGCAGCCTTTTGCATACTAGTTCAACTGCGGCTTAACGTCATTCCATGGCGTACGTTCATGGATGACGCGATATGCATGGCGAACGTTTTAAACATTATCGTCTGGAAAGTATGCAAATATTGTTGTTGATATGACCATAAAATAAATTAAATAATAATAATATTATTAGATCAAAATATTATTAGATCTTATAAAAGAATATATATGTTTTATAGTCCAATGTTCATTTTAGTGCTACATATATCTCTCTGAAAATGTCAAAAAGGATAAAATAAAGTACACATGCTTCTATGAGGAAAGTCAGCAACAAACCAATAATAATTAATGCAATAAACCAGTTTTGCTAATTATATATTTTGTAGTATCTTGAAAAGAAAATAAGAAAGAAGCTGCAATAATATTTTTGTCACATTTTTCTGAGATTTACTCTTTTCTTTCACTAAAGCAAAATAAATTGCTTCTGAAAGAGACCATGACTGATTCCTTTCCACGAAACCAGGTAATATGTCTGATCCTGAGAAAGATTTACGCAAAGTTAAATGACGCAGAACTATTCAATGCTACTTATAAATTTGAAGTTAAAAATAATTATTCGTAAAAAGAAAATATTTTTAATAAATTTCTTCTGTGATCTATAGATGTTTTTAAATGCGTAACTGAAGAGACATTTCAAAAATGTACTCTTATCTTTTTGTAAATGTTTTGAAAAAGTTAAAAAACTAAAAAAAAGTTAATTTCTAAAATATATAATATTAAGATTTTGATCCTAATATATGTAATAAAGTCTACTATTTCAATTCATTTGATAGGATATTAAATAAATAAGTGTGACTTCCTGTTTTCTAGACTTGAGCTTAACCTGGAATGCTAAAATAAAAGCGTTTCTAATTTGACTATCAAAGTTATGTAGACTGGAAAAAATACATAAAACTATTGTTCAGAACCACACTGAAGACGAAGGCAGTTATATTACTTGGAGTAAAGAAGATAAAAGGGAGTTACTGATATATGAGTCACATAAATAACTCAGTAATTCACACATTGAAAAAAACCGCGTATTATTAAATATAAGACCACTATAAATTTCGACAATTTCCAAACAAAGAAGCATAAATGTAAATTTCTATTAACGTAGTGTAAAATCAATTTTAGAATTCAATCAGCTAGTTAATAAGAGAATGCTCGTAAAATAACACAACAGACATGTCAATATATGTCTTATGTAAATATATAGTGAACTACACTGCTCAAAATAATAAAAGGATCATCTAAGTTTTATATAAAACAACGGTATAAGAGAGTTTTCTTTTGCTGAAAACGGAAAAAAAGTGTCTTAAATGCAAATTGTTCTCTCTTTTAAAACTTTTGAATATGTAAATTTTTAGTTTGACGTCATAAACGACACTTTAGATGCAGTTAATGAAATTTGGCTGTCAACTTTGTGCAAGACAAACCAGAAAATAATGATTAACATTCAAAAATTGCGTTATTTCGATGATTGCGTTGCCTCAAAAAATTCATTTAACTGGCTTGGAAGCTCGGAGAGTCTTTATGGGTTAGAGGGGACCAAACGTAAACCGAAGTACCAGAAGCCACTGAAGTTTCACAAAGTGTAATTTCCAGATTTAGAATCGCCTTTGAAGACTGGAAATACCGAAAGCCGAAGAACAAAGCAAGTTCGGTGACAATTCGGACAACAATTCCCAATGATCAGTATTTAAGACTGACGACTCGGAGTCACTGGAATAAAAACGCCACTCTTCACGGCTACTGGCATCATGATTTCAACTCAAACTGTCCAAAACTAGTTCTACTCTTTAAGTATATGTGCTCTCTTCTCAAACTTCTTTTAATCGCTTTCATTATTCCTGGTTTTTTTATTAGATTAAATAAATTCCCTCAATATTCGATTTAATACTCACCGCATAGTTGCATGAAGCACATGTTGTCTTGTCTGTTGTACTATTTTACGAGTTAAATTGCATATATTTCATACAAGGTGGAAAACTTTCACATTTTCACCAGATTTTTTACGCAACATCTTTTTGCAACCTGATCCATTGCCCATTCAATAATATTTTTTTACTCAAAATATCAACTAAGAAAAACTAACATTACAATAGTTTTTCTTAGTTTTAGAGCTATTGATAACATCATATATGTTGTGTGTATACTTTTTTTACCGTTGTAGAACCCATTTTTTTTTAACTTGTGCTACAGACAATTTACTTATAAACCAAAAATCTTTATTCTTTTACTAATGTCTACCATTTTTTTCTTTTATATTAGTCATTCCAGATTTGTTAGCTCACAGTTTAACTCTCAAAACATAATACGAAAATTTCTGCATTACTCCAAAACAAAAGTATTCTTGTATTTATATAACACTGTAACTCCGTAATGTCGTTAGAAAATGAAATAATAATCAATGAAAATTGCACTCGATATGCTTCTTTTTATTAGCTGAATCAACTCTGACAACTTGTCCTATTTCTCATATGTTTGTCAAAATTTTCATGTTCAATTTTAATAATTTATTTACTGCGAAAGTTGCGATTTTAATGGTCTAAAAATTGTGTAACATGCTGTAAAAAGCATAATAGACATGTCAGTACAAGATAAAGTAAGCCTGAACTGCAAAACTGCTGCAATTATGGGTCATAGTATAATTACAGATAAACGATTAATGAAAAATTTGCTACCATTTTTACCTTCCATTCCTATATTTTCTACGAACCGTCAATAATCCAAAAAGTTTAAAAGTTCTATAATCCAGTTCAACCCCTGGGCTCTGTTACACAAAATTTAATTATAATGCAAATGTCTTTTTCTTTCAACAATAGGACAGTTTAAAATTTCAAACGAGTACTCTTAGTTTTCTTCTGGATAAGTGCGCATTTCTTCTGGATACAGAGCTAAAGGAAAACCATGCTGCCAACGAAACTTAGAGTATACAACCCTCAGAAGTTTCTGAAGTGTAAAAGAATAGAAACCAAACATAAATTAGAAGAAAGTTTTCCCTAGGCATGCCGGAAATAAAGAGTTGTAATCTTTGGATGACTTCTTTCCCTCTAATCTACTAAAATTTTCCTGCTGTAGGGCACAAGTTTCTAGATATCAAATAAACAAAAAGTTCTTTTCATATAAATAAAAATTGTAAGCTAAAGAATGAGTCTGAATTTTTCTGTCTTTTTTACACGTGTTTTGGCAAATGAGCTTTACTACTGTCGAATAATTCCTTTTCACAATAATCACAACCAATGAAATGGGAAATGTTGTAGAAACATTTTGGCAATAGGTAGAGTGCAATTATTAACCAAGATATTTGTCAGAGTCTATTTGATTCAATGTCACGATATTTAGAATTTCTAATTGTCCTACGGGTATAATTAACAAAACATTGTTTTGCTGTCAATAATATTTATACACCTGTATTGAAATTTTACAATTTATTTATGTAATTTATTATGTAAAATTTATTTCCATAAGTTATGTGAAACATATTAAATTTTTTCTGTTATTTCTTCATACCATTTCAACTCCTCTGAATAAGCGTAAATTAATAATTGCTGTGCAAAAACGATAACAGAATTAGCTTTAAAATATCATAGTTTTTTACCTACTTATATATAAGGCAAAACTACATTTAAGGTGTAAACTTTTAGATCTTTATATTATAGTTTTAGATAACCAAATAATTATATAAACATTCTCTACATTATCAAGAAACAAAAAGAAAACATTTTAGAAGCAGTTATTGAAACTTTTTCCTTAGTTCCTGTGATTTTTCAGTTATGTAAAGCATAAAATTACGGAAAATTTATACAAACTGTGAAACAATATATGTAAATATATATTACTATTGTATGCAGTATATATTGCTAGGTTATACATTTATTCAAATCTATACAGGAATGATATACATAAACTTTAAGATACATACTCCTAAATCAATAAGTTAACAGTAAAGATTTGCTATTTTTATACAAGTTTCCGAACCTTGAATAGCTGATTCAATGTTTGCAATTCAAATAATATATTTTTAAGACAACGCAAAATATTTAAGAAATAAAAAAAGGAATTTATTTTTATTTTTATTTTTTCAAATACTTTTTTAAAGTAAGAATAGAATCTAAATATTGCATTTAGTCTTTGAGACCTAACTATGTTACTGCATACTTTTATACAATGCATTTTAATACAAAGCATAGACACAGGAAAATTTAAAACAATTTAAACTACAATATTACAATTAATAATTACAAAACATCTGAATAATTAAAAGTTTATTGTTTACAGAATAAAATTTAGATTTTATAATATAATTTTCCTTCAAGATATTCAAATTTTTTAAAAGTTATATAGTCTTATTATCTTTATTATCTTTTAAAAGTTATATAGTAAGAAATACTATTTAATAATTTTATTTTTTTATTTTTATTCCCATTCTTTGTAATATTTTCCAAAATTCTTTAAAAATTACAAACAGTAAATCTAGTTTTCGTAATATCACATCAAATAATATTGTTCTCGAAACTAAGAATAATTGATTTATCACGATTTTGTTATGATAAATAATTTCTCTCTCTCCAAAAATACTAGTTTAGAATTTTATGCAAATAGTTATATCTATATAAATCATATTTATAAATTTACCGCAAACACGCTATTCCTAATATTTAAATACTCATTAATCTAAAAAGTGAAACTTGTTAGAAAACTACATAAATGGGAGAATTTTGCATATTTTTCCAGGATTTAATTACTCTTCAATTCGCTGAAAACAAGAATTTTCCACTTAAGTATTTCGAAGCATTAACTCTCTACAGCCTCGTAAGCTCAGGTGTCTAAGAGAATTTCCTTCCAAAATTCTCTTGGATGGTTGGGTAGCTATCCAATGTCTTAAAGCTAAAATTCGTAACTTTCTTGACAAAAATTTGCAGGAAATGCATATCATGCAGAAAGTTCTTAAATGCATAATCTTGAATCTGTGTTTTAGGCATGTTCTTTTATTATTTTTTAAAGATATATTATCGTATTTGTGAAATATTATTTAGTTCAAGTTAAAGATTTTAAATGAGATTTTTAAGGCATGTCGCGATATTTAAATCATAACTTTTCATCAAATGTGGTCATATTATTTTATA
Organism: Pardosa pseudoannulata; assembly: GCA_032207245.1. Taxonomy (NCBI): domain Eukaryota; kingdom Metazoa; phylum Arthropoda; class Arachnida; order Araneae; family Lycosidae; genus Pardosa; species Pardosa pseudoannulata. The sequence continues at coordinate 85,570,570 of CM063502.1, read as the reverse complement.
TAAACGCATGTTCTTTTATTATTTTTGAAAAAGATTTTATCGTATTTGTGAAACATTACTTAGTTCAATTTAAAAATTTTAAATGAGATTTTTAAGGCATGTCTCAATATTTAAATCATAACTTTTCATGAAACGTGGTCATATTATTTTATATAAATGAATGTTCTTTTATTATTTTTAAAAGAGATTTTATCGTATTTCTGATACATTATTTAGTTCAAGTTAAAAATTTTAAATGAGATTTTTAAGGCATGTCTCAATATTTAAGTCATGATTTATCATCAAAAGGGGTCATATTATTTTATATATACAGTTATACATTTAACTAAATAATTGCAAACATACAAGGTGCAAAGTTATTAGAAGACGCTTTTTTGCAAAAGTGTTGATCTTAGTCATATACTAACAATCAAAAAAATGTTTCATATAAGATAAACACCCATTTTATGATAATAAAAAATTCAATTTTGCAAAAATTACAAAATATAATTTTTTATATGTTCCCCTCTTTTTAATATAATAAAAGTTTTACTTCTCTATGGAAAGAAAGACCAAGATATATAAATTCAAAGTTCCAAGATTTTTTTCATACAGGGTACGGTTAATAGAATAATTGTAGTATTTCCAGACTGAAACTAAGTTGTCATTTCCAATTTATTGTGAAAAGAAAGGAGAACCCTCTGATCATAAACGGATAAGCTGAATTTTTCTGTAAAATAAGCTCTGAATCCCCTCCCCTCCCCTTTCTCCATTAAAAAAGATAATGCAACATCTTTGAACCTCGAATTATTGTAACTAATTTATCAACTGTTCCCTCAGTGAAGGAGAAAAAAACTTCAAATTTTCCCACAGTTTGAATTTAAATATGTCGTTCAATTTTAATCTAACAAAAGTGGAACTTTTTGTTTTAAAATTTTGTGAACTAGTTTCAGTTTCTCCTAAATATAATGAGAAGCAACTGAAAATGTAGAAAAAAATTAAGAGTTATAATTTTTGCAAAGTTGAATTTTAAAGTTCAAAATATCATCAAAGGAATGCTTATCTTACTTGAAGCATTTTTGTAGCTGAAAGTATATATCTACAACTAATGATTGCGGAGAAAAAGTTTATTCAAGAATTTTACTATGAATCCTGTATGATATATGAGCAGTATAATTAAAAAGATTTATCGAACTAATTAGGTTGTATTCAAAAATTAAATCGAAAGTATACATTGTAAATACAAGAAGATTAGTTTCAAAGGTTTTAATGATAGTAAAATTCCAGTTAATGGAATTTTTTAAGCTCTCTCTGGCTATTACTTGAAACTATGTCCATCATTGTAAAATACTATCATGCATTTTTTAAGAATAGAATTAATGAGTAATAACATAATCTTTTTTGGGGTACACGTAAAAGGTGAGTTCTTAAAAATGGTGTTTTTCAAGAGGTTAATAAAGGACAGCAATTTAGATTTTTCATTTTTTAGTATCT
>CM063502.1:85479097-85564097 GCA_032207245.1 Pardosa pseudoannulata | reverse complement strand
GCATAAGTAAAATTTTACAGTCTGAAAGAGTGGCATATAAAAGCAACATTATTATACAGCGGGTTAGCCCAAGACTTAGAGAACTGTAGTGATGGGTAGACAAAAGTATTTAGCTTACATATTAATGTGTTTAAAGAATACAAGTGCCTAAAAATAGTCATAAAATAATAGAAGTAATGAAAAAGTATTTGAAGAAAGAGAGAATTTAAATGAGTAAAGAGGCATTAGGTCTTCTGAACTCCGGATCTGCGAAACTCTAACCCGGAGTTACAAGGTACTAGCTCCCAGCCTACGGTCTGGATAATTGGCGTTTTAGAATGGTTATAATTCTTTTAAAACTTACATGAATTTTCATATTAAATTATAGGGAAAAGTTTTATGATAATTTTTTTCTAATATTAAATATTGGGTGGCAATGATGCTAGAAATATGGAAAAGTCAATTAAAAACTCAAACTCAACAATGGAAACGAAAAGATATTATTAAATGGTTTTTGTCGTTTTTTTCTCCATATCTCATACACGACTGCTCAAAATTTAATCAAACAACTGTTATGATGTTATGATGTTCTTTATGAGTTGAAGCAATCATGTATCAAATTCAATACCGATTAACGGTGGTATGTGGACTTTTATAGTAGACAAACATTTGAGGAATTTCAATTGTCTATAATAGATACCGATGGCCTGTTTGTAAACGAGGAACATTATGGTATACATATTGTGCCATAATACACCACAAAATCTGTAATCGCTTGATCAGTTTATATAAAAATAAGCATTTTACTTTTACAGAATCATAAATCTTAAGAATCTATTATAAATCTGACCTAAATTAGCTTTCTCCATTGGTCCGAATATTAGTTGAATAAGCTTAGACTTATGTTTAGAAAACAATTTCATCGTTATTTCATTACATGCGTAGAGATGATCGTTTCGAATATTTTTATAGTATTTCAATTTAGAAAATGGTATAAAAAAATCAAAAATGTTTGCTGCAATAGGAAAAATGATACGTTTTAGTTTGGTTTGGTTTGAAAATACTAAGGTAATTTTTGTTACAAGAGAGGTAATTAAACAGAGGCCTACTGCTGACTACCGATTTCGAAAGTAAGTATTCATTTCAATAACAAGAATCAAACCTGGAAACTATGGAATCAAAATGCAGTGCCCTACCAAATTGGTAAAAAAAGAAATAAGATTTAGAGTAGAATCAAATATGCTGGAAGAGTAATACTGCATCCTTTATTTTCAAGTAATCCAAAAAGTATTTGAATAAGCTTAAATTCTTGTATGAAAAATGGTTGTCCCCTTGATACAATCATCTTTGATACAAGAGAGTTAATTAAACAGGGGCCTAAAGCTTACCGCCGATTCCGAAAGTCTGTAAGTATTCATTTCAATAGCAAGAACCAAACCAGAGAATTATGGCATCAAAATGCAGTACCCTACCAAATTGGTAAAAAAAAAGAAATAAGATTTAGAGTAGAATCAAATATGCTGGAAGAGTAATACTGCATCCTTTATTTTCAAGTAATCCAAAAAGTATTTGAATAAGCTTAAATTCTTGTATGAAAAATGGTTGTCCCCTTGATACAATCATCTTTGATACAAGAGAGTTAATTAAACAGGGGCCTAAAGCTTACCGCCGATTCCGAAAGTCTGTAAGTATTCATTTCAATAGCAAGAACCAAACCAGAGAATTATGGCATCAAAATGCAGTACCCTACCAAATTGGTAAAAAAAAAAGAAATAAGCTTTAGAGTAGAATCAAATATGCTGGAAGAGTAAGATTGCATCCTTTATTTTCAAGTAATCCGAAAAGAAGTTGAATAAGCTTAAATTCTTGTATGAAAAATGGTTGTCTCCTTTTTCGAAGTCCATACAAACATTTCCCTATTTACTCCTTCTATTTACCATGGACAATTCTCATTAGATACACCTCTATTTTATGTAAAACATATGCATAGACGATACATTATATTCTCTAAACAATGTTCCATTATAGAAAACATTATTGGAAACTAAATATATAAATAGGGAAAAAAGTAATATTTATTACACTAGGTAATAATGGGATATAATTAGAAATAAGTATTAATAACCCAAGAAAAGTATAAATGATGATCTATCTTGTTCGTTAGATGAGCGTTTTATAAGAAAAGCTGTGTAAAAGTTGCAAACACTTTTAATAAGAAATATGGTAGAATAATTGTAATGATAAGTACTCAAGTGCATTAAATTATTTTAAAAGTTCAGCATGCGCTGTAATCTTTTGTACTAAGATTTACGCTAAAAGTTATGAGTACAAACAAACTGCTATACTTTGATACATTATCATCAATTAAAATGTTCTTTGAAAAATGTCATTGATGGGGATTTCGAAAAAATATTTATTTCTATAGCTTCTCTTTTACTTTTATAATAAAATTAAAAAAGCAAAGAATAGAGGTTTAAGCTATTTTCGCTTGCTGCTAATTCCTACAAATTTGCTTTTGGTTGAATTTTTCTGCTTGCATCATTATAAAATAAACTACTTTTATGATTATTACACCAATATATACATCCCAACGAGTTAAACATTGCAAGACATTTCAGCCAGAGATATATTTGTCCCTGAAAGTCTGGCTATGTGTTATAAAAAATAAACTAAATTAGTTAAAGTACACTAAGCTACAAAAAATTCACTACTATGATCGTTAATTTGTAAAGAACTTAAGAAGTAATCACATAGCCAGTTTTACGAAAGTATAAATAACTTTCTTTTATCACTGTTCTAGAGAATTTCAATGGTATAAGAAAATAAAAGAAAACAGAGAACAGTCAAAAACGTTTAGAAGAAAAGTTTGTTAATCAGTTTCTTCTACTAACCTTTTATTACATGTATTTATAAAACCTCTTGGGACTGTATTCAACCCATTAATTGATGAATGGTGTGTTTTTCTGATTATTGGAAAATTTTCATTGTTATATATTTAATTCATTAAACAGTTATGAATTCATGAACTGAGATGGTAAATTTAACACCTGGTTAGGATAATATTCTAATATAAATATTCAGTTATTTTCATAAATAACATGTAAAAACAATAAATGTTAAGTTTTGAAATATTATATATTTCTTTTTTAATATAATTTACTCTTGATTAATGGAAATTTTTATTCGAATATATTTAATGTTTAATTTGTTTTTACAATGTTTGTTTTTATTTTAAACTAGTTATATATGTCAGACCTGAACTGATAATTTCAGCATCTGTATTAGACAATATTTGAACATAACAATCCAGTTACATTCATAAATTACAGAAAATTTTTTAAGGTACATAGTAAATCTAATTCGGTGATATTTTTAAAATCTTTTACAATAATGCGGTGAAATTTTTAGAAATATTTTAATCCTTTTTTAAGCCATGTATTTAGATTCAGATAATTTTCTTCTTCTTCAATGGAGCTCCAGCCCAGGGTGTGCCATGGCCTTCCACAAAATGGAGTTCCAGGCGGCTTTTTTCTTAGATGGACTCTTCCAGTTTTTCATTTTTAGAATCTTTAAGTCTATTTCAAGGCTGTCAATCCACCGAATTCTTGGTCTTCCAATTTTACTAACTCCCAATGATTTGGTCTCGAATATCCTCTTTGTGGTTTGGTCGTCATTCATTCTAATCACGTGTCCTGCCCATTTCAAACGTTGAATAGAAATGAATTTTATTATGTCTGGCTCCTTTAAAACCTGATAGATTTCGGAATTTGTTCGTCTCCTCCAGGTGTCATTCATTTCAAACCTCCTAAAATGCTCTGGAGTACTTTTTTTTTTAAAACAGCCAGAGTCTCTTTGTTTCTTTCGGTTAATGCCCATGTTTCAGCAGCGCATGAGAGGATTGTTCGAATTAGAGTCTTATAAAGCAATAACTTTGTTCTTCTGTTTATGAGATTAGATTTGAGGTATTTGTGGATACCAAAAATACATCTGGTAGTTGCAGAAACTCTGTTTCGAACTTCCGGCTCACTATCATTGTTAACACTTAGTTCGGAACCAAAATAGGTAAAGCTGTTAACAGTTTCGAATCAATAGTTATTTATCTCAAAATATGGTTCACTATAGCTAGTATTTGTCATGTATTTGGTCTTTTTCTGGTTGTTTAAATGATACATGTTCTTTGCTTCTTTTTATAAAGAAAGGAAGGCTTGGTTGAGAGTCTCTTTGGTCCATGCTACAATAACGATATCATCTGCTAATGAAAAATTTTGCACAAATTCATGAAAGATATTTCCTCTAGTGTCTATGTTAGATTCTTTTATGATTTTCTGGAGAGCAAGATTAAACAATAAGCATGCAAGTGCATCTCCTTGTCTCAAACCATTTGAAAAAACAACAGGTTTTGATAAATTGTTCTGCACCTTGACTCTGAGTTTAGTGTCACTCAAGGTGATAGCGGATAGATTAATAAGCTTTTCAGGTATACTGAATAGATTCAGATAATATTTATATTAGTTTTTTAATAACTCTTAAGGATATTACATACTATAAATACTAAACCGGAACTGGAATTTCTAGCATTGACAAGGTTATTTATACATTTGTAACATTGCAAATCATTAATTTCAGCTTTAGTTGCAAATAAATTTGCTTTTAAAGTCTACTGACACTTTAAACGTTTTAAGAATATTTATATATTAATTTAATCTTTCTTAATTGTATTTTATTAATGTAATTTTCTACGTTGTAGAGGAGGCATCAGTTATCATTCACATTTCTTAAAAATTAAAAAAAAAAAACTTTTAACGCTTTCTTGAAAGATTTTAATGACTTGCTGCTGAATAAATAGGAAAGAGATAAAAATTAAAAATGAGATTATCTTTAAACTCTGCGAGGCAGATTGTAAATTAACAAATTCTCTTAGGGACCATTTTATAGCTGTTCTTTAAGAAAATGTGTGTTTCTACAGATTTCAGAGTCTTACAAGATTAGGATGGAGGAAAAAATGTAAATTATTGCCCTTAATGAACACGTAAAATATTATTCAAATACCCGCATCTTAAAATTTTAAGTATTCATTAAGCTATTTTATTTTCGTCAGTTCTTAACCGGTGTTCCTGAAAAGAAATAAGAAATTCCTTGTTATTTAATTACTCGTTTTGGAGACATTACAAATGTGTACAATTTTTCTAGTAGAAGTCTTGGTTGTAGCTTATAAATATATCTTCGTTTTAATTCCTACCTTTTATTTATCTTCGTTTTAAGTGTTTTTAATTAAAATGCTGTTCTGAAATTCATATTCTGTAATAAACTTTTATTATATGTACCTGTTCTATTCTCTACAATTAAATAATTTTCAATAGCATTTCTGCCATTTCACATATATTGTTGTTTAGAAAAATTATTTTTCTAAAACATAATTATAGCTGTTTAATATGAAAATGTAGGAAATTTACAAGAGCTGAATTTTAGACTACATAACCAACAAACTCTGATTTTTGGCCAGTGTAGTGAAGATATATGACCAATCAAAATAATAAAAATATCGTTGTTAGTTACTCATACAGGAAAGAAAATTAACCAACATAGTTGGAAGCCAAATTATTAGGGTCACTAACCAGATTTTTATATTTTCTAGTTTAAGTGAATGTTTTTGACAAAAAGCTGGTTTTAAGTTTCGTAGGTATTACTGAGATCATAACAACATCGTTTTAAATAGGTAAAACTGGGTTGTTTTATGAAAATGATTTGAGCATTAATACAAACATAATACAAATAATCGTAGTATTTAGTTGTGCAACTCTTTGTTTTAATAAGATCTCCTATTCGTTGGGTCACCTTAACTATACCAATTTTTGGATTTTGTTGGAGTTTGATGCTGGGATGCCATATTCTATTGAGAGTTTTATGAACTGGCACTTCGTGGTGAGAATGTCCTTGTCAATTTTTCGTTTGGTGAATATTCAAATGTACTCTATCACGTTAATTCCATGTGATTCCTCAGTCCAGGTCAAAACGGTAGTGCTTTTTGCTGCCAGAAGTAACGAAACACTCTTGCCTTTGTACAACGATGCCAAATTGTTCACAAAAAAGAACTCTTCATCACCATTGAACCAGTCTTCGAATTGTGTGAATAGTCCAAGTTCTAGAACTCACTTGTACAGCCTCATGACACTTGCATGATGTATAGCCATCCCATGCCCTTGAAGAAGGTCGACTTTATCATGAATGCGTCAAACTGTTTAACTATCTTCTCAATGCATCCTGATGAGACACCGTGTGACATTATTTATTTTTTCCCTCTACTTCGTGACATTACTTTTAACAATGTTCATTCATGAGGAAGTTGTCCCTAAATAAAGACGCAAAAGTCCCTCTGGAAACTGACAATGAGTTTTGGTCTCTTGTAGTAGACTAAAATTAAAAGATTGAATCATTAGTGTTTAGATTCCTAACTGTCTCATATTCAAATATTCGATAAAATATTTCTGTCTGCACTAAATCACACCTTCAGTTTCCAAAGTGAACAAAAGGATTAACTTTAAATAGCTTATCCCCAAAAGTAGAAGAAGCATAAGAAAGTTACTCTAGACATAAATTTCCATACTATCACAGGATAAGTAGTGCCGATGTGTTACCATTTTTCATGCTTGGACATCTGCATTTGAGTTTTACAATTCAATTTAATATTTGTATAACAAGTATGCAATTGCTAAATTTTCTCAAATACTAAAATGTTCATTTCACTAAGCTCTTTTAAAGTAACATGAAAAATTGAATCATTTTGTAAAAGTTCCAATGCTGTTATGTATGTTCTAACAGCTGTAACAGCTGAATATATTTTACTGTTTATAAAATACCAATAAATAAACCTATAAATAAATCTAGATTTAAAAGGCGTAACTTTTTATTAAGTATTAATAAATTGCCATTTTCAAGAATCGACCCATTTCTGGAATGGTATAATTTAAATATTCGTGACCTTTATCTAATAATTCCACTATCTAAATTTAACTAAGATTTAATTTTAAAATTATAAATATTATAAAACTGTTTTTTAAATACTTTGATAATCAATAATATCATGGTCTAAAAAATAAAACTTTTTCTTTATTTGTCTGGTATAGCTTATATAAAATGTTTTGACTGCGTGTTTTGGGGTTATGAAAGCAGAAATGGTATGTCTCATAGCTATGAATAACTTTCCAGTTTTGAAAGGTTGAAATATCTTTCTGTCAGTTCAAAGCACCATATGTCTATATATTCTGCTATTTTATTTCGTCGGAATAACAATTTGTTGCGATCTTTATCTCAAACATTATTTTTACGAAGCAAACCTAATAAAAAATAAAATACATGATATTTTTGTAGACATAAAAGCTTGAAATAAATTCTCTTCCCCCTTTAATAGTTCAGATGTTCCTTGTCTAATTCCAATCTTTCTTTCTTTTTTAGAAAATAGAATTATTGTTGTATTTGTTTTATTTTAGGGCTATATATATATCGAAGAAGCCGTTATATTTATGACTGTAAATTAGAGATATAATTCCTTTAAGAAAAAAACCCCTTTACATTCTTTAGGTTTTATTAGATCATTGACCCCCCTCCCCAGACACACACGTTTATTTTTTTCTGTTTAAGATTTTTTTATAACTTGAGATCTAGTAGTTTATGTTCTTCAATTTTAGTATTTTATACAAGAATATTTTCATTATTACTGTTCGGAGTTTCTCTGACATTTCTATACCAATCGCAATCGATTATTAATGGCAAATGACAATAAAACACATTTTTATATAAATAATTCTCCTTTAATCACAGAAGCTAGTTTTGTTTTTAAAATCTTATTGCCTACTAAACACTGATTGATATTTGTGTCCCCTACATCATAAAATGTATAATAAAAGCTATAAAATGTTAACCATATATACCATCACCCAGAAATTTACTACCATGTCTTCTTTCCTTTTATTTCATGATCAATTTTTAAAGTAATTTTGGTAATATATGGTCCATCATAAAAAAGACATTATAGATATAAAATGAATCAGTATGTAATCCTGTTAATTTTAAAATAAATAATGATTTATGTCAGCAAAGAATATTTCAATAAACAAAATCGGATCCCACTTTTAAAAGGATAATGAACTGCATTTAAATATTCTGAATTCGTAGTCCTTTTATTTCCTAGAAAAAGTTAACTACCAGGAATACTTTTTAAGCTGATACTGATTCTGATTTCTAAAGAACTATCTCTTTTCTATTGTATTCCCTCATGCATTATTTGTATTGATAGTGAGAAATATAGTATATGCCGGTAAGTATTATGAAGTGAGACTTTTACATATGAAAATACAATATTTTCATTTTCTTGATATTTTTAAAATTTCTGTCACCACACGTCTATAAAACCCAAATACTCTTTCCCCAGATAGGTCCCGCTTATAGCTTTGAGAAACCGGACTCAGCAGATTCGAATTTCACTGATTGCTTTCATATTAGTCGCCACTCAGATTGCTTGGTGGAATAGCTATCAGTTACGTTAGCTCTCTTAAAGATTGCATCCATCTCAACTAAACTAAATCAAATTCATATCGAACCCCAATCCACAAATCTAGATTTGTATAATAATTGTGTAAAAAACAATCGCTTTTAAATAGTTTTACCTTAGCATTCTTTAATATCGAAGAATCACTTAGAATCACTTAAAATTATACTAGTTTTCTAACGCTCTATAAAATGAGAACACTGCTGAATATATTAAACTGGAAATTGAATTCAGGATCATTAAATATATTGTAATAGACCTCAATTCGGAACTCTTGTTTTCGAAATTTTCTATAAACATAAAGAAATAATGTCGAGTTTTAATGAAATTAGCTTTAGTGTTCATGTTTCAAAGCTCTGCGTGTAAAAGGGAAGAAAAGAACAATTGTATACTTCCAATTATTTTGATTATAGTTCAATAAACACATAAAAGCCATTACTTCGTATGAATAATTATAAAATATCAAGTTCCTTTATTATTCATTAGCCTTGTAGTAATTTAGTTTAAATCGTTAGATCTAAAATTGCATTCAGATTTTGAAACAGTGAATTATTTTTGACAGACTAGCTGGGGATGCGTAGTGTTGAGTGATTAGGACTGCGATATGAAGGTACAGTAAGTAAATAGCAGGAAACTAATATTGTTTAAATATCTTCATAAGAATCTAGACTCTCTCAGAAAATATAGAATAAATCAGAAAATATGGAAGTATATAAAATGGACGCTGTCCTTTTTTCAGCGTCTTTAGGTTGTCAGTCTAGATATCTTAAGCCTATTAAAGTATTATTGTGATAATTCAGTGGGTTGGCTTATATAGCAGTGGCAGTTAAGTAACTGCTACTACTACGCGAGTATGTGTCTGGATTCAGTATTTCATAGAGTTATAGAATTCCATCGCAATTAAATATATATATATATATATATATATATATATATATATATATATATATATATATATATATATATATATATATATATATATATATATATATATATATATATATATATATATATACACACACATATATATATATATATATATATATATATATATATACATATATACATATATACATATACATTATATATATATATATATATATATATATATATATACATACATATACACATATATACATACATATATATACACATATATATATATATACACATACATATATATATATATATATATATATATATATATATATATATATATATATATATATATATATATATATATATATATATATATATACATATATATATATATATATATATATATATATATATATATAATATATATATATATATATACATATATATATACATATATATATACATATATATATACATATATATATATATATATATATATATATATATATATATATATATATATATATATATATATATATATATATATATATATATATATATATATATATACATATATATATATATATATATATTATATATATATATATATATATATATATATATATATATATATATATATATATATACATATATATATATATATATATATATATATATATATATATATATATATATATATATATATATATATGTATATATATATATATATATATATATATATATATATATATATATATATATATATATATATATATATATATATATATATATATATATATATAAATATATATATATATATATATATATATATATATATATATATATATATATATATACATATATACATATATGTATGTGTATATATATATATATATATATATATATTCTGTGTTGAGCTATAATAAATCAGTCGTCTTGGCGAGGCAAAAAAATTTTAATTTAAATAATTTTCCCAAATGTCCTGTCTCATATAAAAGTCTATGAATATGTTTTCATAAACTTTCGGACGTTTTTATGTTGAATAAATAACTCGAATATATATATATATATATATATATATATATATATATATATATATATATACAAATCCACGCATCTAGACGTATGTTCCATCAACTAACTGATCTTCACAATCAGAGAAATATTTGTTTATTCAAAGAATAGTTGCAATAAACACTTTTCGAAATTTTTCAGGAAACTGATTTTTTATATAAATATAGAATACTGTACAATGACCTTCCATCATATCTTCATTAATATTTCAAATAAGTATGATTATTTCATCTACGCTTTACATAAAAAAAAGTGCAAATGTATTTTTAAACTCATTAAAAATCATAATTTTCATTCATGAACTGCAGAACATTTTTTTCCTAGAAATAAAAAAAAAATGTTTTACCAAATGCAGAAAAAATTATATCTTATTAAATATCCACTTCAAGATTTGTTGATATATCTTGATAAAAATTTTCTTACGGTTAATAATATTATTAAATACTTAATTACGGATATATTTAATACTTGAGCATTTAATCAATGTAGAAGATTTGCAGTAAAATTTGGGCACATTTTATTAATAAGTACTTGCAGAAATATATTTCCTAATACGTTTAACGTTAGGAAAAGTTTTAGTTATTATTTTTCTCTTTTCTAAATTTCTGTAAGGACTAACGTAGACTAAATACTAATCCCATACAAAATATATGAAAGTTAAACCTCTCTAAAAGTTAGAAATATAAACTATAAGTTAATAACTGCAACATTTTTTTAACTGTGTGGTAGAAAATCGCTCTTATTAGAGTACCTTAATATTTCTAGAGAATGATTTTTTTTTTATATTTGAGTTAAAAATATTACGGCCTATTTATACTGTACACTGCTAAGCTGTAATATGTCTTCGTATTTTAATAATTCAGCTTATTTTGTTTGTATATGTAGAGTTGTGTATATTTAAGTTTCATTTATAAAATATTTAAAATACCCAATCTTAATGTATCTTATTTTTGTACAAAAATTATATATATATATATATATATATATATATATATATATATATATATATATATATATATATATATATATATATATATATATATATATATATATATATATATATATATATATATATATATATATATATATATATATATATATATATATATATATATATATACATATATATATATATATATATATAATATATATATATATATATATATATATATATATATATATATATATATATATATACATATATATATATATACATATATATATATATATATATATATATACATATATATATATATATATATATATACATATATATATATATATATATATATATATATATATATATATATATATATATATATATATATAATATATATATATAATATATATATATATATATATATACATATATATATATATATATATATAATATATATATATATATATATATATATATATATATATATCTATATATATATATATATATATATATATATATATATATATATATATATATATATATATATATATATATATATATATATATATATTATATATATATATATATATATATATATATATATATATACATATATATATACATATATATATATATATATATATATATATATATATACATATATATATATATATACATAATATATATATATATATATATATATAATATATATATATACATATATATATATACACATATATATATATAAATATATATATATATACATAAATATATATATACATATATATATATATATATATATATATATATATATATATATACATATATATATATATATATATATATATATATATATATATATATATATATATTATATATATATATATATATATATATATATATATATATATATATATATATATATATATATATATATATATATATACATATATATTCTGTGTTGAGCTATAATAACTCAGTCTTCTTGGCGAGGCAAAAAAATTCTAATTTAATTAATTTTTCCCAAATGTCCTGTCTGATATAAAGACCTTTATATGAGAGAATTATAAAGACGAATATGTTTTCGTAAACTTTAGGACGCATTTATATTGAATAAATAACTCGAATCAGACATTTCTTATTAATTTTCTTCAACTGCAGTTTCAAATTTTCTGTAACTTTTTAATAAACACTCCAAATAGCTGTAGAGTAAACAGGAACTGCATGTTATTGGAATTCAACCATCATTCTTAATATGCTGTATAATTTACTCTATGAGAAACTTAATATTCCTATTCATATTAAATATGTATATTAAAAAATTTTAAGAAGTTAAAGAAAAAAATTACAATTTCTATAACAGTTCTTCAGTATCGAAATCAAGTAAAACCTAAATAAAATTATACATATAATACAAAAATATATTTTATAAATGTTTGGAATATATTTTTGATATACCGGGTGATCCAAAAGTCAGGACGAACTATAAAAATGAATAATTCGAAAATGAATAAGATACAAAGATACGGTTTGCACCAAACGGACGGGAAAGAAACCTTATTTTGTAAGTTAACGAAAAAAAAGTTCTGTTGGTGACCAACAGATGGCGCTGTAGTGTTTTATTGCCCAAAAGGATGATTTACAAATGAAAAAATGTGAACACCTTACAAGTTAACTTAATTACCGTTAATTAGTACTACAGTAAACGTTCAATGTGCTGTCCATCCTTCAGTAGTACAACTGTAAGACGAGTCACCACACTGTCATCCCTATATATGGGTGGTATGCTAGCAATGCTGCAATGTCAGTTTTCAGAATTATAATAATACAATTTAACTAAGAGAGCTTTCTCAACTATGTACAGCATTTCGATGTATACAAGCTTCGTCTACCATTACCTGCTGAAGTTTCTTCGTTTTATACCGTTTTTTGCTTTGCATAATCCTACATCAGAAATTAGACAGAGCCATCTGTTGGTCTCCAACAGAACTATTTTTCTTTGACACACAAGTCCGGTTTTTTTTCCACCCGTTTGATGCAAACCGTATATTTTTATCGTCATTCGTTTTTAAATTATTCAATTTTAAAGTTCGTCCAGGTTTTTGGTTCACCCGTTTTTTTATGAAATATTGCCAATAGCCTCAGAATGGTATTTAATTTTTTATGAATTACTATTTAAGTAGTTTTAAATAATAGATTCTGACTATTTTCTGATTTTTCACTTTGCAAAATTGCAGTTTTGATTATGCAAATATATATTTTATGAAATATTTGGTTTCTAAATGGATAAATGTGTGGGTTGCTTATAACCCGTAATTTTAAAAAATTTACCATTTATAAGAAATTAAATTAATTTTCTTTATAGACGCAACTGTTTCTCTTTATACAGCGTACGTTCCAATCCTAAATAGTGACAGTAGATTCAAGTTTGAAACTTTTTCACTGCGTGAAAAAGTAGTTCAAATGGTTTACTTAAATATAATCCTAAATTGTAATTTTTTAACCCCAGTTATCACCTAATTCCTAAATAATCTAATAAAAATTATAAAAAAAACAATTTTGATAATCTTCTCAACCAAAGTTAGAATTGGTTTTGGGGGTAATTTTTCAATACTAATTTTCAGTTTATTACTTTGAAATTAAGATCAAAATGCATTCTACACTTTTCTTGAAGCAGACTTACCATAAACTGTTGTAAACTGGATGAAATATATGGTTTCTAAATGGATAAAGGTGTGGGTTGCTTACAAACTGTAATTTTAAAAAAATTACCATTTATAAGAAATTAAATTAATTTTCTTCATAGACGCAACTTTTCTCTTGCTACAGCGTAAGTTCCAATCCCAAATGTTGACAGTAGCTTAAAATTTGAAACTTTCTCACTGTGTGAAATAGTAGTTCGAATGATTTACTAAAATGTTATCATAAATTGTAATTTTTTTAACCCCAGTTAACACCTAAATTCTAAATAATCTAATAAAAATTATTAAAAAACAATTTTGATAATCTTTTCAACTAAAGCTAGAATTGGTTTTGGGGTTAATTTTTTAATATTAATTTTCAGTTTATTGCTTTGAAATTAAGATCAAAATGCATTCTACACTTTTCTCAAAGCAGACCTACCATAAACTGGTATAAACTGGATGAAATATCTGGTTTCTAAATGGATAAATGTATGGGTTGCTTATAAACTGTAATTCAAAAAAAAAATTACCATTTATAAGAAATTAAATTAATTTTCTTCATAGACGCAATTGTTTCTCTTGATATAGGGTACGTTCTAATCCTAAATAGTGACCGTAGATTCAAGTTTGGAACTTTTTCACTGTGTGAAGAAGTAGTTCGAATGATTTACTAAAATGTAATCATAAATCGTAATTTTTTAACCCCGGTTAACACCTAATTTCTAAATAATCATAAAAAGTACAATTTTGATAATCTTCTGAACCAAAGTTAGAATTTTTTGGGGGATTAATTTTTTAATGCTAATTTTCAGTTTATTGCTTTTAAATTAGGATCAAAATGCTTTCTACGCTTTTTCAAAGCAGACCTACCATAAACTGGTGTAAACTGGATGAAATATATGGTTTCTAAATGGATAAATATGTGGGTTGCTTACAAACTGTAATTTTAAAAGAATTATCATTATAAGAAATTAAATTAATTTTCTTCATAGACGCAACTTTTCTCTTGATACAGGGTAAGTTCCAATTCCAAATATTGACATTAGCTTCAAATTTGAAATTTTTCACTGTGTGAAAAAGTAGTTCAAATGATTTACTAAAATATTATTATAAATTGTAATTTTTAACCCCATTTAACACCCAATTTCTAAATAATCTAATAAAAATTATAAAAAAAACAGTTTTGATAATCTTCTCAACCAAAGCTAGAATTGCTTTTTAAGGCAAATTTTTAATATTATTTTCCACTTTATTGATTTTAAATTACTATCGAAATGCTTTCTACACTTTTCTCAAAGCAGACCTACTATAAGCTACTCTTTAAATAAAAATTATTTATACTTCACTCTTTGTTCAAAGTTTCTCATAAGCTAGACATGAAAAACCGCTTCGCAAAAGAACCCTACATTGTTTTGTCTGTTTATTGATTCGTCGCCCAACGTGGGTGTGTCTGTAGTCCATGCATTTATGCGTTGCATATAAAACATGCTATAAAAGAATGGAAAAAAAATTATTTTATGAGTAGAATATGTAACACAGTATTGTATGAAAATATAATAAAATAAGATAATGTCCTTTTCTCTAGATTTAGGAATGTAAAACCATGTTACATGTCCATGATACATATTACTGTCGAAGAACCTTTCAAATATTGTTATATTCATTACTGCTTTTGTTTGTTGATCTCCATTCATAGAAATAATTTACTCAAGTCCAAATGAAATAAAATAATCAATACTGGAAAAAAATGTATTCGTATTGTTTCACTAATTGAAAATGTGTTTAAACTCATTTACTGAAAGAACAGATTGTAAGAAAACTAGCATATAGCCTGTCATATGACAAGATTAGTAAAAATTTTAATTTTCGAGAAATGTAAAGTACCTTATGAGGCAGGTAAAAAATGGTTTGTTTTTTAGCTGACAATTATCTGTTACACGCTCAATAATTTGTTTATCTTCATACTTCTCTACAATCTCCCAATATTGTGAATGCAGTTTAGAATCCCGTTGAATTGATTTAGTCAAACTGTGTGGTTATGTATAAACAAACACGCGAGTGAACAAACTTCTTAATTTTCAAAGATGTATAACTTAAACGCTAGATATTTATTAGTCCGTGAAATAAACTCCTAGACTTTTATGAAAAGAATTTTCTGTTAATATCAGTGATAAAATTTTTATTGCAACGAAAGATAATCGATGATTAAATTTAAAATTATCACATATGTACCTAATCTATTATTTAATCCAAATATAAAATAAAATTATGTATGTAATACATAATTTCAGCTATAAAACGTACGAAAATAATGCAGACGATATTTAAATTATTTAAAATACGAAATTATTATATGAGATGGTTAAAGGAATGGCGTCATATACGAGAAAAAAAATGTTATTTTTACCTATTTATTATCTGATAATCGCCTGCTCTCAACCGGGGAAAATAGGGCTTGAAATAAATGCCATAAACGCTAGAAAAGGGGAGAAGGTATGGATTTTGAACGTTTTAAAGACTTGCTTTGAATTTTGTTAACCCTAACTCACCAAGAATCCAATATGGATGCTTCTATCCATTCCAGATCCAACCGTTTCATAAATTCGAGGACATACGGTCAGATATTTTAGGCTATTACTATATAGGTGATGGTAAAAATCTTTATAAACTTTGTAAAGTTCTAGAAAAACTTCATTAAAAAAACTTTCTTTCATTATCTTGTATGAATGCTGCAAAGAAATTTAAAGTAATGCAGCTATAAACTACTATGTTTTATTTTCTACTAATTTTATATTTCATAAATTGCATAATTCTTATATTACATAAATTACACAATGCGCTTATTTCATTTACTAGATATAATCGTCCCAATCGTTTCTTAAATACAGTATTCATTATCCCTCTGGAAGATGAGTATTTCAATTTGGACTCTATAGTTCCTGAATAGATCATGAAAAAAATCTGCCAAAAATATTTGAGGACCCTGATTTAAAATTTTATAAGCATTTAGATAAATTCTTATTACAGCTCTATGTACTTTCAGGCAATCATTGCATATTTTCTGAAAGATTAGTTGAATTTATTCGAGATTTTTTTGCTACTATGGTAGCCTTATTCGGTTAAATAATCATAATTACTTCTTTTAATACATTATTATAACACTTATTGCACTTTTTTAATTAAAAAGTATTTTCATCTGTAATTTTCTTCTAACTCTTCCTTTAATACAATTCTTCATACTTTAAAATGTTGTTTATTTCAACTTGAACACAAAAATTCTGATGACAAATTCAGGTTATGTCAAAAATATAGGATGTATAAGAAATAAAATTTATAAATCTTAAAGACAAAATTTATTTTAAACTCTGCATAGACAGTCATCGTGCATTTTTAGAAAAAAAATTCTGGAGATTTCTTTACCGCTATTTACTTAACTTCTCATGAGATACAGCGATTAAGTCCGCGATTCATCTATGGCATGTAAAAAGAAAGGTGGCAAAAAAGTGCATAGAATGATATAAAGATTGCAAGGATATGTGACATATCCTGAAAGAGTTAAGTGGTTTTTTAGAAAAGTGCAAAGAAAAACTTCACATAGCAGTTATTCATTTAGACTTTATTTTTAAGGAGGGGGTATGTAATCTTAAAGAATCGAAAACTGTTATAATAGCCTTAATATATTGAGTAATGATAAATATTTTTCATTGTATTACATATAATATGCAATGCACTACTAGTAATAACTAAATCTATTCGTCTATAATCTTCTATCTTCCCGTAAAGTATTGTTTATCCTCAAAAACAAAATGTGGGTTTGAGCAAAATAATTTTGAAAAAAATTCCATTATGTCGGATGTGTAAGAACCGCATATAATATTATATAGTTTTTAGATAAATATTCATTCCAAACTTTTCTCAGATATTGAGTAATCATACATATTTTTCATTGCATTATATATAATATGCAATGCACTACTAGGAATTACTAAATCTATTCTTCTATATTCTTTTATCTCCCCATTAAGTATTTTTTATCCTCCAAAACAAAATGCGGGTTTGAGCAAAATAATTTTGAAAAAAATTCTATTATATCGGATATGTAAGAATCGCATATAAAATTGTATAGCTTTTAGATAAATATTCATTCCAAACTTTCCGCAGATATTGAGTAATCATACATATTTTTCATTGCATTACATATAATATGCAATGCACTACTAGGAATTACTAAATCTATTCTTCTATATTCTTTTATCTCCCCATTAAGTATTTTTTATCCTCCAAAACAAAATGTGGGCTTGAGGAAAATAATTTTGAAAAAAATTCCATTATGTCGGATGTATAAGAACCGCATATAATACTGTATAGTTTTTAGATAAATATTAATTTCAAACTTTTCCACAGATATTGAGTAATCATACATATTTTTCATTGCATTATATATAATATGCAATGCACTACTAGGAATTACTAAATCTATTCTTCTATATTCTTTTATCTCCCCATTAAGTATTTTTTATCCTCCAAAACAAAATGTGGGCTTGAGGAAAATAATTTTGAAAAAAATTCTATTATGTCGGATGTGTAAGAACCGCATATAATACTGTATAGTTTTTAGGTAAATATTCATTCCAAACTTTCCGCAGATATTGAGTAATCATACATATTTTTCATTGCATTACATATAATATGCAATGCACTACTAGGAATTACTAAATCTATTCTTCTATATTCTTTTATCTCCCCATTAAGTATTTTTTATCCTCCAAAACAAAATGTGGGCTTGAGCAAACTAATTTTGAAAAAAATTCCATTATGTCGGATGTATAAGAATCGCATATAAAATTGTATAGTTTTTTAGATAAATATTCATTCCAAACTTTAAGATCAGTGGCTTTGGAGTAGCGCTTCGCACTCACACAGGTCCGAGGTTCAATCCCCGGGCTGGGTAAAGTTGACTCAGCCTTTCATCCTTTCAGTGGGTAGATGAACTGAGGACCAAGCATGCTTGGGAACTAAACACTGGGGGTTCAGCGTAAGATTGACCACCTAACCGGAACATATGCTTCGCACCCCAGAGCCCTTGTTCACGTAAACGGAGATTGGCACCGATGGCCCTGGCTCCATAGGATCTGTTGCACCGAGGAGTTTAGTTTTATTCATTCCAAACTTTACTGCAAAATATTAATGCATATTTACTAAGAGAAACACCTAGGTTAATGTAGACCTTTCTATTCATATTATTTGCTTCTAAAACTGCTAAGATGACCATATTTAAATGGGTAATCATAATTATTCACTCTTTTTTCATGCATTCTGGATTCGAACTTCTCAGATCACCACAGAAAGAGAAGGTTAAAAAAATTGAAGAAGATTCTAACGACTTTGCAGAAAATAAAAAAGACTGTCTAGATCGACAAATCCTATTAAGGCAGAAACACAACTTAAGCTTTCTCGCTCATGAAAAAAAAACTGTCAAGTATTAAAGAATATATAGCTTTCAACGGCTCTTTAATAGCGTACTTATTTAAAACGACTTACAAATCCGTTTTGTACAACTTAATGAAACATAAAAGGATTTAAGATAAAACCTTCACTTTTCGTAATTTTTTAAGAACACGTGTACAATCTCTTTTTCAGTTGCAAATGGAAATGTTTTTCCGTTTGTACGAATAAAAGTATTTTACACACCCTTTTAGTCTTGATTTTCTCAGAACAAGTATTAAAATACGAGAATCATCTAATCTTCTCACTAAAAGTTTCACATTAAGCTAGCTATTTTTAATGAGATATCACATTAATATTGATGTTTGTGAAACTAAATTTTTCTTCTGATTGATGATATATAATAGCTTAATATTCTTCCATTATTTTTAACACCAATTTAAAGACCTTTTTTATCTTTTAGAATGCAATTAGCCATCAATGAAATTTTATCTGATCGTCTAAAATTTTGTGCAAAATTAGTTTATTCAGAAGAGAAGGTTAATCAGGATCATAAATATATAAAATATATCATAAAAACATAAATATATAAATCATATACATATATATATATATGTGTGTGTGTGTGTGGTGTATGTATACATATAAATATATATATATATATATATATATATATATATATATATATATATATATATATATATATATATATATATATATATATATACATATATGCCTGTATTTGTGTATATTGTAACGAATTCTCGTTGCATAAAATTTCCAGATACAGACTTATCTACGACCGTGGGGAAAAACGGCATAACGTAGAAATGGTAATTGAGCTAATTGTAACTTATTCACGTTACATTAAATTTACAGATACACACTTATCTACGACCGTGAGAAAAGCTGGCATAACTTAGAAAAATAGCAAGCGTGCCTTTTGTGAGCACTGGAACTGGGCTCTTCTTTACCTATTGAAAGGACGTTGTTTAGCTCAGAATGGGATATTGGCTGGAGGATTGTTGACACCGAGGACCATCTCAATCATTCTGTCGGAGAAATTCATTAGGATGCTGGCGAAGTGTTCGCAGTGTTAGTTTCAATAGCATCCCGAAGAAAGTTTCACACGACAGAAATCATATATATTGTAAGGGATGCAGCAATACTTCCTATTTTGTTCTCCAAAGGTTTGTCCGAAGACATCGATTGATGATCGGCGAGATTACTTCCGATTACTGCAAACTTCTCTTGGAACCGGGCTGCTTGCACCTGTCAAGCCAGAGTCTACAAGCGGTTTCCTCACCACGTCATCAACCAGTTGTCCGATCAGCTGATATGGACAATTTGCGGTCAGACGACGATGTAAAAGAGCAGAGTTCGAGATCCAGAGGGGATTTTTGATCGATCGAGTCTCCTGTGAAGTCATAGGCCCAGAACCACGAGGGAGCGATTGAGTGTCCTCCCCCTCTTTTTTTTCTCTTAGGAAGCTGATTCCTGCACCGATCATCATTTTCATTTGTAGATATTCATAGTTTCATCTGTATTTATCATAACTTCAACATTGTGTTTCTAAATAGATATCATAGTCTGTACGTAGGTCTCCGCTATCCTTTTTCGGGCTCACTTAGAACCCCAGTAAGATACATCATCTTTACATAGTGAAAGGACGTTGTTTCGTGCAGAATAGGATAATGAATAGAGAATTGTTAACACAGAGGACCATCTCAATCATTCTGTCTGAGAAATTCATTAGGATGCTGGCGAAGTGTTTCCAGTGTTAGTCTCAATGGCATCCCGAAGAAACAGTCTCACACTACAGAAATCATCTACATTGTAAGGGAAGCAGCAATACTTACTACCTTGTTCTCCAAATGTTTGTCCAGAGACATTGATTAATGATCTGAGAGATTGCTCTCGATTACTGCAAACTTCCCTTGGAACCGGGTTTGCACCTGTCCAGCTAAAGTTCTACCAGCGGTTTCCTCACCACGTCATCCACCAGATGTCCGATCAGCTGAGATGAAAAGTTTGCAGTTAGACGATCATATAAAAAGACCATAGCTCATGGCCCATTAGAATTTTGGACTGATCGAGTCTCCTGTGAACTCATTGGCCGAGAGCTTGGAGGCGAGCGACTGAGAGTGTCATCCCCCCTCCTTTTTCTCTCCAAACGATTAGGAAACTGATTCCTGTAACGATCATCATTTTCATTTGTAGATATTCATCGTCTTCATTTGTCTTCATCATAACTTCAACATAGTGTTTCTAATAAAGATCTTTAGTCTGTACGTAGGCCTCCGCTATCCTTTTTCTAGCTCAATTAGAGCCGAAAACAATACAATGTGTATATATGTATGTAATCCACTAATTATACAACTGCTTGAAACATTTGAAATTATAGCCCCTATTATTTTTACTTGCCCAACTACTAGACAAGAAGAAGCCTAAGCTACTAGACTATTTGAGCAAATTGCGGTCGAGCCATTTTTGTAAAAAGAACAGGCAGAGTTCTTATCGAAACTTAAACTTTATTCATTACCTGCTAAAAATGAGATCTTTAACAGTCAACGACAGACAAGAGAATGACATGAAAAACACTTTTCTCGAACAGAGGTGTACCCAAAAGTGAAGACAGATAGAATTTTTCCAAATGACAAGAAACTTAGTCAGCGAATTTAACTGTTAGGCCAGGAGAAAAGCTGAGCCATTTGCTGACGACAGCTATAAAACGTGTTGAATGGACTGAACATTTACATCTATTGGACAGAAAGCTTTGAGAAATAAATTGGAAGAATTTTAAGTCAAGGACACTCCTTCAATAAAGACATTTTAAAACTAGGAAATATATTTTAAGGAATTAGAATGGCAGAGAGGAGGATTTTAAGGAAATGTTAAAGTGAAATAATTTTGATGTGTTACATGTATACATATAAATATATATATGTATATAGAAATATGTGTGCTTGTGTGTGCGTAATGATATTTTAACTAAATTAAATTAATTTTAATTTTATTCTAAAATCTATTTTATACCTAAAACGCCACTCTTCAAAAATGTATTTCTCTTTCAATTCTGTCAATCGTTGAAGAACACTAAAACACTAAGTTAATCTCCACTTATCACAGCTATCTTCATATGATTTCTTTACTTAATTTCGCTGAATAGAGTCCGAATATGGTCTATTCTTAACACCTCTAATTGGCTGGAGATCACTTGCGCCCTCACTGCCCTATAGAAGCGTATGTAATATATGTTTTGGCAGTAAAGTACCAAAACGGATTATGTCGATAAACTATACATTTTTATTTACAATTTTTGCATCCTATCGTAATACCCGTGCCAAATTTTTATGGGGTATTGCTCTATTTGAGATATTATGTGTGCTAGAAATTGCCGGAAGGTCTAAAATTAGCGATTCTAAATTAAAGGTTTAAAATCCAAATGAGTTAGAAAGATCTCTTTAGATCCACATTGAAATATTTAAAGAATCCGAAGGTATTTATTTTGTTGCTGGAAACAGAAGTAACTCCGCTGTGTACAATGAGGCTATGTAAAGATTAATAAAAATGAAGGAAAATATTTTGGTTACTTATAAGGGTAAAAAAATACATATACACATAGCTATAGCTATGTATATATGTGTTCGGGTGTGTATGTAGTCACAAACACACACACACACACACACACTCATATACAAAAACGTTTATGTGTATGTGTGTAACCAGTAAAATTACTCTTTTCCAGTAGCACTAAAATATAGCCCATATCCTTTAATTACCAGAACTTGTTTGGCAAAGTTCATTTACCGCAGCCTGTAGGTTAAGGAAATTCCCTGAAACAATAACAGTATGCAAAATGGTTAATAAGGGTTTTATTTTCATCTTAAACCCTTGGAATCAACTAGAACTTCTGAAGTGGGCACTAACAACCTTGCAGTAATTAATTTATGAAAATGCCGTCATGAGGAATAAATAATCTGTTTATATCTCATGAGATACAGTGATTAAGTGGAAGAATCAGCTATGGTCTGTAAAAAGAAAAGTAGCAGAAAAAGTGAATACAATGGCAAAAAGATTGCAAGGATATGTGGCCTATCCTGGGGGAAATTGACTGGTTGTTTAGAAAAGTGCAAAGATGAGCTTCACGTAGAAGGTATTAATTTGGACTTTATTTTTAAAGAGCGCGAGGGGAAGTCAAGTTTAAAAAATCCCGCTTTAAAAAAAAGTTCAAAAACTTGCTTATATGATAAAGTTGAAATTAGAAAAATCAAACGGGAATTTTGAAAAAATTTGAGGCAATAGTTTTACTCATACATAAATACATATGCACATATATATATATATATATATATATATATATATATATATATATATATATATATATATATATATATATATATATATATATATATATATATATATATATATATATATATATATATATATATATATATATATGTATACATATATATAAATATATGTATGTATGTATATATATATATATATATATATATATATATATATATATATATATATATTTATATATATATATATATATATATATATATATATATATATATATATATATATATATATATATATATATATATATATATATATATATATATATATATATATATATATATATATATATATATATATATATCAGTTTAAATGTACCATTTAATATACCACAAATTATTACAATATATTCTACGACTGATAGTTTTAGCAGTTTAGATTGCCATATCATTATAAAGTAAAAACACGCAGAAACACATTTTCTATCAAAAGCATTAATAAAACTTTTAGTTAATAAAAGAATCTTCTGCTATTAAAAACTTAAAGCATAATTATTTAAGAACCACTTAAAATCTGTGTCATAAAACTTAAAGACAAAAAAGGATTTAAGATAAAACCTCACTTTCGTAATTTTTATTACGACCAATGGGCAATCTATTTCTACGTTTGCAAATGAAACTTATTTAACTTTTACACGAATAAAAATATTTTACAAGCCCTTTTTATTTCTAGTTATCTGTTCATAAATATAAAAATCAGAGAGCTCTCTTATCTTATCATTAAATGCTGTACATTAAGCTCGCTCTTTTTACTGTGCTAGAACATTGACACCAATATTAATCAAATTAAATTTTTTCCTTAATTGATTATAAAAAACTTAATGGTCTTCCATTATTTTCATTGCCATTTTAAAGTACCGTCTTAATCTTTTACTAGGAAATAAATCAGCAATGAATTTTTTAATGTTAAAAGCTATTTTTATGCTGCATTAGTTTATGGGGAAGAAAAGGTTAGTTAACACATAATTTGTGCAAATATATATATATATATATATATATATATATATATATATATATGTATATATATTATATACATATATGTATACACATATACATATATATATATATATATATATATATATATATATATATATATATATATATATATATATATATATATATATATATATATATATATATATATCCCTCCGAGTGGAACACACCGGGAAAAAAGTCTCCAAGAAATACGCTAAAGCTTTATTGTGTCAGTGACCAAAGTGTTCTATCGTTTTTTACTTCACCCTTCGCCCTACCATCGTTATTGTCCCTTTACGTCCGGTTATAAATAGATATATAAATAGACATTATTGATTGTTAATTTTTAATACACATAAAGCTCGTCAAGTCTCGAAGATCATCACATAAGAAATAATGTATTCTAAAAGTACAAATAAAAAACTTTTTTTAGAATTATTTATATTTTTTTACTAAAGTCATCCAAGATATTTCAGTGGTGCAATTAGAGGTATATATGGTACCGCAAACGAAATACTTCGGAATAGAGATTGACAAAGCCATGAGAAACTATCAGCGTCTTTGTTCCTCAGACAGTAGGGGTGCATCCCTTAATAAATGTTATTCAAAGAGGGGTTAAGCTCCTAAACAATCGACCTGACCCTCCTACCTCGTAATTTCATGGGGGAAAACACAGTCAAAAATACACAATACATCTAATTTTGGAATGTTTTTGGAGGTCAAATATTGTCCATGACAGCTGGCGGAATTGTACTTGCAAACCGCTTAGAGGGTTAAATATATATATATATATATATATATATATATATATATATATATATATATATATATATATATATATATATATATATATATATATAAGTTTATATATATATATATATATATATATATGCATACACATACATATATATTATATACACATGCATACATATATATATACACATATATGTATATACATGCATACATATATATATATATACACATATATGTATATACATACATACATATATATACATATATATGTGTGTGTTTATGTATACATATATCTTTCAAAACTACGTATTTAAAATTTAAGAAATTGTGACTGTCATGAATCCCCGATACAAAAAATAAAAGATAAAATGCAAGATAAAACTTTTATATTTGACTTCTAGTTTCCAAGTATTTCTTTCTATTTCTTATGGTTAGAATTCTTTTAGAGTTGCCAAATACATTGATGCTTAAAGGCTAGGTTTGGTATTGTCTGTTAGAAAATTAAAAGATTTTCCTCCATTAAAAATAATGAACTTGGAATATGCAGATTATTAAACAGTCAAAAAAAAGTATACTTTTATTTTACTTCAATAATTCTTTCAAACTAGAATTATTAGAAATATATATGATTATTATTATTATACACGGGAATTTATTGTAAAGTTTTAATTATCGAGAGAAATTTATTTTGTTTTTACTTGTTATTTTTAAAACTTCTGTATATAATCATCACTCAGAAGATGACAATTTTAGAGAGAATTAAAAATAATAAACTTGTAATATGCATAATAGCAAAGAGCTGAAAGTAGAATTAGGTTTTATTATACTTTGATAACTGATATAGACTAAAATAGCAAAATATATCTAAGCCCATCAATGTAGGAATTATATCGTAATATGCTGTGGTAGTTTTTTATAATGAGTTATAGTAAGTGTGTTTTATCTAGTCCAGGCAGAAGCCATCCAGATCTACGATGAGCTATAGTGAAAAGGACATCAGAGAAACCGAGAAGTTATAGTAGAGATGTAGAGATTTATTTTAAAAATATGCATATTATTTTTTTTCAATATTTCAGAATAGATTTTTCTTAGCGTTTCTTGATTTTCTAAAGCCCACATTTTAAATATCCCCCTGACAGTCTTTACCTTCTTTTTATTACAGATATGCTTGATCTACGGCTTCCTGGAAATACGTAAACCAATATTAATAACTGTAACTTACAGCATTGTGTACAAAAGAATTTATATATAAATAGGGTAAATTTTATTGTGTTATCTAGGCTATACTTAGTAATAATTAAGACTTAAATATTCTCCTTCGTTTGTCACTATTGATGGTTGCATACATACACTTCTACAAATATTGTAATTACAAAAATGTTTTTAATGTTATTAATACATCTTTTATGGTGATTTAAAATTTAGCATTCAATTTTGAAAAAAAAAGTATAAAATTTACATTTTGTATAGCCTGTCGTACTCTATCGTTATTTATATTCAAAACTAAAACTCATTATAACAACCGTAACATGACAAGTTTAATTCCTTTATGGCAAAAATGGACCGCGATATATCGATGAAATTTTTTGAAATTTTATCGATTCTCCCTTCTTTACGGTATTGGTTAAAAGATTAATCACAGTAATTCGAGGTTGAAATTAGGTTGCAACGTCCCTATTACATAGTAAGGGAAAGGTGGGGTTTAGCGCTTATTTTACTAGAAAACAGTGTAGATCATCTTTACTATGAATATATCTCCGTAGAAACATCCTCTCTCCCACTCGGATCTGATTTAAAGCACTAATTACTGTAATTAATCTATTAACCTACCCCTAAAAAATGAGAAAAAATCTTTAAATTTTCTCAAACTTTCATTTTATATACCTCGAAAAATTTTTGTCATAGCGAATTGGGTCTTTTTCATCTGTGTTACAGTTTGTAGAACAATTTTTACTATATATAATGATAGGAAATGAGGAAACGCATAACAATAAAGATTTTTCTTGTATGTTCCCAAAATTAAATTCGAAATTTTAAAAATATCATGCATATCTTATTTGAAACATATTTTTTTATTGTAACTATGTTGGAAGTATATGACCAACGATTGCGGAAAAAAAAAGCCGAATCAGGATTATACTATAAACACCGTATATGAACACATGTGAAAAATTAAAATCACTTTAAAATGAGATAAAATTTATACGCAGAGAGTGTTTTCTATTGAATGTTTGTTTGAAAATAAAAATTATTTGATTGTGAAAGGAATCCAGAAGAATTTAATCTATGTCATATTCATTCTTATAAAGCATAAAGGCAATTTCAAAACTGATATTGTATAGGAATATTTGGCCTTCCGATAAAACCTATCTTTTCAGAAATACGCTCTTCAATTACTTTGAACTAAGTTTTTAGTTCCCAAATATCTAAGTGACGTTTGGCATTTTGATATCGATCTCACGCTGTTATAGAAAACTCTTCGGGAAATTCTTGTATTACTTATAAATACAAAGGAAAACTTCCTGAAAAAGATGAAGATTTGTCAATGTGTATATTTCATGCCTGCTTTTGATATACTCTTTTGAGATTTACAAACTTTTAGTCGAAACTTGCAGAAAAATATCAAAATAAGAATTACACAGGGAATTTCCTTTGTTATATATGTATTATTATTTGTCATTTTATCTCTTTTACTCTTTCAAATCCTTCCTTTGTATATGTATATATATATATATATATATATATATATATATATATATATGTATATATATATATGTATATATATATATATGTATATATATATATATATATATATGTGTGTGTGTGTATATATATGTATGTATATATATATATATATATATATATATATATATATGTATATATATGTATGTATATATATATATATATATATATATATATATATATATATACATATATATATATACATATATATATATATATATATATATATATATATATATATATATATATATATATATATATATATATACATATATATATATATATATATATATATATATATATATATATATATATATATATATATATATATATATATATATATATATAATTATTGGATACATTTTGTTCTTATTTTCTATAAAATAGCATCCATTAAGGTGATACCTTAGTATTGGGATATCCGTCACCAGTGGTAGAAAGTCTTCATAACCAAAAGTATCATTATTAAGAGACTAGAGTTTTCATATAACTACAATATCTTTATGGTATCATAAAATTTACTTTACAATTATTAACCACCTTTTATAAGGAACATCACGTCATTTCTTCTTTCTTAGTCTCGCCCAAAATGTTTCATAATATTTCTTTTATAGTTCCTTTATAAAAACAAAATTTTACATAATTATAATTTATTTCGCACTGCAACAGCTAGTGCTATCGAAACTGTAAAAACTTGCCCCAGAGAGACTGTAAGAACCTGCCCTTAATGGGAACATTTTATACATTAATATTCATAACCAATATCAGAGATCCATGCAGAATGTTTAAGCATTTGATCACTTATCGAAACTTCAGGGGTACAACAGTTTATAGATTTACCGAAAGGGATTTGTCACAAATAAAGCAATACACTATAAGAGAAAAATTTAGTAAATGTCACAAAAATTACATTTTCATGAGCTATTGATAAACTCTGAAGAATTTCAAAAACAATTTAGAAATATTAGACTTACTGATGGCGCCATCTATCAAGATGTAAATGCGTTTCTACTGGGGATAAAATTTTAATTGAGTTTTAATTGTTTATTCAGTGTAACAACTAGCCCCTTACTCTCCTGATGTTCAACTGACGTGAATTAGATTCTTATAAAATTTTATAAATTTATTTGTTCAATAGAACAAAGAACACCATAATTTTTATTCCAGTTTGTGTGGAAAAAAACATATTTCAAGCATTTGTTATGAAATTAATAACGAAATCTTGCTCACACAACTGCAGAGAAGTTTCTAAATAGTTTTTTTTTAATATCAGTTAACTATCATAAAATTTATTCTTTATATCTCTAAGATTTTGGAGGATAGTTATAAAAGGGTAAATTAGCATTGAGCAACGGTAGTTCAGTCGGCAAAGGTCTCGTAAGTTAAATTTGTGGGTTCGGAACCCCAACCAGGCTAAGATCCACCATGTTCGTTACAGATGACTGGAGCACGTAAAATGTGTTCATGGTCACAATGTCTCCAAGTTCTCCAATACATCTGGGGGTGGCACGCCAAGTCTGTGGGTCTTCTTGGTCCCTGCTTCAAAATTACGAGAACCTATTTGAGCAAAGTCGTTAATTCACCTTAAGGGTGCTCATTAAAAAGAAAGACTCACCCATTGTCATTAACTGGCTCAATCGTGCTCTGTTTGTCCTAGTAGCATGAGAAATAACAACAACGACAAATTAGCATTAAAAGTAATAGGTAAAGAGTAATACGAAAATTTTCGCTCGCTATGTCCGGGAGTTCATTATAAATATTCCTCTTTATAACATTATTCTTTAAAAAAGTATACATTATCCATTATTCACTTATTCGACTGTATTCATGTATAAAAAAATTTCTCGTTGATCCCATTCATTGTTTTATTCTATATATTATAGAAAACACATATAAAAATTTAACTCTTATATCTTCAATACAAACAGCGTCATATCCTTTTTTATTCCCTAAAATTAAGAAAACAACATGAAAGAAAGCAATTTAAAGGTATAAAGGTTGAGTTTATCAAGAAAATCTTTTCTAAATGAAATCATAAATAACTCTTTAAATATTGAAATTATATATTTTTTAATTTTGCTAGACTGTAAGCTGGTTAGATAGGTAATAATTGTCAATAAAAACATTTAGTATTCTGACCGTTTTTATGCCTGTATGCTACATAAATCTAGAAACATTTTGATACCACATGATCAAAACCAAAATATAGCTTAACATTCAATAAAAATTTAATTTTTATAAATCCGCAGTTTTAGAAGATTGAAATACAGACCAAACTTTTAAGCAGTTAAAACGTACCATACCTCTTAAAGTAAAGAATTCTTAGTAGCTCTTCCACATATAGATTTTATTCTTTATAGCATTACTAAGTACAAAAAAGAATTCAGAAAAGGACGACAAAACGAAATGTGAGAAGCCAGTGAATATCGATTTTGACTTTTTCAGAATTTCGAAATACCAGGATATAAGGTATTAACGAAAGTATACTTTTCACATGTGACACTGAGTATATTTTGTTAAATGATTCGGATATGATATTTTAGGTTAGTAAACACATTTTAAAGTTACTCAATGTTTCATTTTTCAAAAATATTTTTATCTTCAGTTAAACAGATAGGTACCACGTTTTAATTGGATGTTTTTTCACAATTTACTGTCCAGTAAATTTCCAACAGAATAGCTGGAGCTAGTCAAAAAACATTGACACGAGCAGTTTTCTTGGAAAGACATCAGAGTATTGTGTATGAGAAAAATTAAAATAGCTATACGAATCAGTGGCAATGTCCAAAATGTTTGGTAACTCAACGACAAACAGTGTAGATTTGTACAAAATAACCAAATACTCATACAAACGGATACTCTTTTTAAAATACATGAATAAATAACCTTTTTTTAAAGCAGGCTATACAGACATTATCCTAACGTCTTAACAAGGCTGCAAACCTGTTACTCATTTAGCTACACTCGAGGAGCACGAGCATCTTAAGGAATGCTAAGGACGCGAGTAACATTACCCCCGCTGGGTCCACGTAATTTAGAAGCAGGGACCAAGCAGCAGAACCCCAAACTTGGTCTGCTACCCCCAGAAGTATCGTTTGAGAATTTGGAGGACTTTCTGACCACGAATATTTTTTATATTCCCCAGTGCCCTTTAACGAACACGGCGGATCTTAGGCCGGCTCCAGCCCAGAACCCACAATCTTTCAGTTACGAGAACGCTGCCTTTGCCGACTGATCTTCCGAGGCTCTGACAAAATAAACTACGAGTAATATATTTATTTACTCATAACTTTGTCTGCATTAAATTTGTGTTTTAAAATTTATTACTGCACTATTGATTAATGAACTTTTATTGTGCAAAAAATATAATCGAGGAATATATATAAAATTAGTTTAATTATATAGATGATCTAGGAACCACATCATATAAAAAAGTCAAGAAATATCTTAATTTTATTTTTAAAAATGTAGTAAGATGTAGATGATATTTAAATAATTGTTCCGACCAGCAGCCACGATGCTGGATCAGCGGCAGCAATTGCTTGATAGTTTTGTACAGTGTGTTTATTTTGTTACCGTTGAGCGTAGCGCCATCGGAAAAAAAAAATTAATAATAAGAGTCTTCGCTTAGTGGGGAATTAAATCGGCTACGAACCAATACACTCTGTTTTTTTGGGGGGGGACTGTTTCTTTAAAGTGGATGGTTTGGACGACGTTTGGAGTGAAAATATTCAAAGTCACTGTAGTAAGTAAAATTTTAATTCCTTTAATCATAAATCTTATTGGGTTTTCATTTTCCCGAAGCTGATCCAATTCATATCCATTTAATTCTATTTGATTGTGTTTATGTATTAGTATCCCCTTCGTTCATATTATTCTTATCTATTGTACTGTGTTAAAATCTTAAATGTTAGTAGTCATTAATTCTCTATTGATAGTAATATATTTGCTTTGTAATGTCAAATTCAAATCTACAATAAACTGTTAGCAAATCCCTCCCCTTTGGTCATTTCTTAATCACAAAGTCTTTATTTTAGTTTATATATTTAATTATACATTCTACTAACTTGTAACATCTCACAATAATATATAATAAGCAATGAATAAAATATTTAAGGAGATTAGGTCCATGTGCTAGAGAAAATATAATTTTCCGCTAAATTATGACTCTTTAAATTGACAAATTCATCACCTGCGTTTAATCAGAGAAAATAATGCTTGAAATAATGACAAAAAATGTTCGAAAAAATGCAAAAGGGAATTCAGAACGCTTTACTGTTAGGAGTGTTTTCTCCATTGTCTTAAAGTATAAGTAGAAAAGTGAATTTCTTCAATCGGCAATTGGGCCAATAGTTTAGGAGAAGATGTGGAGCATACACACCCACACACCTGCATACATATATGACTTATGATATATAAGATTATTCACATGTCGGGGAAAATTTTTAAAAATAATCTATCTTTCTGTGCCAAATAACTCTGACATAAATTTGTCCTAACTACGTTGAAATTATCTTTGAAAGATATTCAGCAACGTTTATGCTGTGCATGTGATTAAACGGAGTAAGGTTCGTTGCATCTTTTCAAAATTTGTACACCGCTCCCTTTCATTCATTTCCATCCTACGCTTTCTCTTTTTCGCATGGAATGCTTTGCTGTTTTATCTTAATCACGTAGGATAACATGGAAAATTCACGAGGACTGACAAAGTCCCAGGAGATGTGATTAGTATCATTTCGCTTACTTGTTATAAAAAGTTTAGGGAAGTCATTACAGTACATCTAGGTTTTATGAGATGAAAGAAAATTAATTAAATGCATTTAATAAATGCTTCTTTCCAGGACCGGCTTTTTCTGCAGAAAGGAAAAATAAACTCGCTTCTCTTTTAAGGAGGATAAAATACTTTGAGATCTCTTCAGAGATTGCAGAAATATTTTGGACTTCTGCAATTAAAACTTTCATAAGTTTGAAATAAAACTTTTTTGAGCAAGGTCTAGAAGAAAAAAAACACTTAAAGAAAGAAATATTATGCTCATCTCAAAAGGTCAACGTTTTACTTTCATTAAAATGCTTATGTTAAATCCAATTAGACCAAGATAGTAATTCATAAAAATGTACTTATTTTCATTGTAAGAACCGAAGAGAATAAAACATTTTTACTACTCTGTAGCGATAGTTGTTTGTTATAAAGAACTTTAAACAAACAGGTAGAATTCCAACATTTAGAAAACCGGAAAACTTGATTTGTAAAATCTCGATCTTTCTCCACAGTCACAGAACAATCAAGAAGTTAAATCTCGAGAGAGCGTGTACTTGCCACGAGGCTGAAGGTTAAAATTCAGTTTGAATTATTCAGGTGGAACATCTTACTTTACAGGAAGAATAATGAACATTGTTTACGATATTCTCAAATATTTAGAGAAGGTAAATACCAAATACATAGTGTTACGTGAAATTTAAATATAGCAAATTCAATTCATATTTCAGTTGTTAGTGATGAAAATTTCTCTTTTAAGCAAACTTCTTGGCAAAAGAAAGCAAATTTCATCTATGTAGTGTATTTTTGTTTGTGCTCGAATGTAAGCATGAAATATCTTTATATAGCAAAAAAGGTATTGTGACGCTTCGAACAAACGTCTTATTTTCTTGTGGAAAAACTTAAAGGCACTTAAATTTATGTTTGGTTTCCCATCTAATGATCAGATGAAACTTTTTATCATATCTATCCATGGAAGTACGAGCTTTTCTTATTAATCTATTCTTACAACACTATAAACCTTTAATATGTTCCTCAATCAGTGTTTAAATTTTTCAAGAGGTACTTTGCAGAATATTATTTAATTAAATCATTTTTAGCATGCGTTTTTATGTTTTATCTAAACTCAATTAAATATGGAATTCAAACCAATTTAAGAATTTTTAATGTAGGGCAATTTTGTATACTGCGATTAGTTTTCCCAGTATTTCTTTAGAACCGTCTTCAAGAAGGAAATTTTAAAAAATAAATACAGTAGAACCTCGATTATCCGAAGTAATTGGAACCAAACTTACTACTTCGGATAATCGTAATTTTCAGGTAATCGAGAATTCATCAACAATCATCTAGTTTAATATGTAGTATCGTCATTGGTACAATAACATTCGCTTGTTCTGGGACTAGGCAGTATGACCTTCCAAATTTAGAAATGGGGTGTGTTTTTGTTTAGAGCTGGGATGTTTGAAAGTGGGGAAGAATACACTCATACCGAGAATTGTGCTTGCGAGAAGGAATTCTAAAAAAGGAAATTTCAAATTATTTATCTGCTTTCATAGTTTGGAAAGAATGACTTACATACAAAATTAATGTGAAGAAAAAGAAACCTTTAAAAACTCATGAAATTTTTGGATGATAGTAGAAAATGAAAAAGAATGTGAAGAAGAAACCGACTTCGGTTAACAGAGAATTTCGGTTAATCGAGGTTCTACTGTATAATCAGTAAATATGTACATTATTATGTGTTGATCATATTTCGATGGTCGACGGTGTTATACCTCATGGGAGAAATATTTCAGCTTGTTGAGGAGTAATATCATATTTTGCTCTTCTGTTTTAACTGTTCGACATGAGCTGTAATTAATAATTGATACTGGTTTGTATATGTCATCAATAGACTGTTTCCTGAATTAATTGATTTTGTTTTTGTGCATTTTCCACATTTCAAAACTCTTTATTTTGCTACACGTCGTGGATGCTTCCAACATAAATACAGTAAGGCACAAGATTGGTTGTCAATATTTTGCAAAACGAAGAATAGTTAGACCAGGCTCTACTGATTAAAGATAATTCCAAAGGATTGCGAAGATATTCATGCCCAGAGTTGGGTTTGAAATCGTAGACAGCAGAACTGAAATACAGTACCCTGTTATTTTCCATCGTGACAGAAGGATGAAGAATACACTTCAAGGAGTAGAGGAGCTGTTTTCTGCGTAAGAGACAGACATCTATCAATTGTTCTTCATCTGATTTTATATAAGGTATGCACTTAAGTATATGATATACTTTATGATAACTTTCTCGACACTGGAGAACTCGTAGTGGCTCTCAGAACACTAAATACTATAAAAATCAGTTGTTAGGTTGAGCCGAGACTCATCAGTAAAGAGAAATCGAGCATTATGTCAGTGAATGTTTAATGACAATTATGTTGGATTTCTGCACAACCCTCAGTATAAGGTACAAGAAGTAGATATTGTTGTTTTATATTAGTCTTTCCTTTCTGTCACATAGCTCATTTGGTCGATGAGGTTATGGAAAGGGAAGATGTATAATAAGCCATGTATAGTTCACAATGCCTAAACTTTATAGAAAATTTCTGTAACACTCTGTTTAAAACGATTAAAACTCACAACACTCTCTGAAATCCATCCAGGACATGAAAGCTCCATTGTTGAACAAGTAGGACCAATTGCCATAGCAACTTACAAACTGTATAAATTCTAATAAGAATGATGAAATGATGGATGAAATCATGGTGGAAGCCCTTTATATTCGTAAGAAGAAATCATACAGCTTGTTAGCTCATTTTATTGTTCAATAACTGTTCGGTAATCACTGTTTCATGCCTTTGATTTGCGATGAATGTAACGCACGATCATGCTTATGTATTATAATTCAAAAATGGTTCCTTTTTGCACTGTACCAACCTATGTTGCAGAGGTATTTCATTTAATATTTTCCAGTAGTAATAGATATAATAGACCAAATCTGTAAACTCTCTTATTTTCGAACCTTATAATTACCTTACTAGACGATTAAAAATTAAGAATTATTTGAAATTCATCCAATACCTATTATGAAATGAGATAAACATTTTAATGAAGATAAAATACCAGATTTTAAGTATTATCCAAATACGGGATAATTTAAAATACTTACAATAAGACGGGAGAAACCTTATACGTTATTTATTACCAAAACAAAGACGAAGTTCATTAAATAATTGCCCGAAAAATTAATGCAACCGAAATGATTGCCTGAAAGTGCGCTCTCAATATGATTAGTTCTATGATTATTGATTTACAACTCAAGTACTTATTGAAACTGAGATTGTTTAAATACAGTATAAAGAGCTTTAGATATTCATACTAACAGTGGTAACCCACGCTCCGAATAATTATATTTGTCACTCGCTGTTAAGTCGAATATTGCTTTTGCATAATCTTTTCTTATTCCAAAATCTGTACCTGAGTGACTAAAGCACTTCCAAGTGTTTCTTTTTTGAAAATGTAAATGGTTTAGGAAGAAACAGCATGAACAACATGACTGTCCAAAATACATTCTCCAGGTACTTTTTTCACTCTAAAACATATGTATGGGCTTTAGATATGACATTATTTAGCTCCTATTCCGGAAAATATTTAAAAAATTGCACTTTTTAATTTTAGGTAAAGAATTTGGAATTAAATGATTGGTTCTTGAAAAAAATATAAAACGCCCATTTA
This sequence comes from Pardosa pseudoannulata, assembly GCA_032207245.1. NCBI lineage: Eukaryota > Metazoa > Arthropoda > Arachnida > Araneae > Lycosidae > Pardosa > Pardosa pseudoannulata. Next base: position 85,527,236 of record CM063502.1, on the reverse strand, counting down.
TAGCTAAAAACTGATCAAAAATAATGAATTTCTTTATACGTTAAATTCTAAAAAAATATCCAATTTATTTAAAATCTATCATTAATTCTCTTTATTCACATTTTTTAAATGTGAAAATAAAACAAGTCATTTCTTTGATATGTCTTACTTTTAGCATTTTGAATGCTGCTAAGCATATCAAAAACATAAAAGTAGATAAATCAATTTAAAGACTTCAAATGGAAATAAATATATATAAGATACTATTTTTTATGCATTCACTATCTTCACATACTTTTCACTAATAACAAACATTTTTTTAAAGTTTTATTTCATAACTTTATAATTAAGGACACTTTTTTATGAGTAGAATTTTCTAAAAAAATTGGGTAAAATATAAAGTACATGTATATTTTTATCATTACTACACATAATACTTGCTTTAAATTAATTTTTAAGTATTTCTAGTACATTGAAAATGCATAAATGACGAGATTTAATATAATTATTTCAAATTTATACAACATTAATAGCCTTAAAAATATTTTCCATGCTTTCAGAGTCTTAGTTCACAGAACTTTAAATTAAAATTATCCAATGCTATATGTAAATTATTCGTTTTTTATTCAAACGTTCTCGTTTATAAAAAGTATTTTCTTCTTTTAAAGTTCCTCTTTTTTTAACTTATAGAAGCAAATGAAATACTTAAAGCGTTGTCAGCAGTAGATTTAATGAGACAAATTCATGCTTTCTGTCTATTTCTAAAGGTTATACCATCTTAAAATTTTGTCAAAATACACTAGGTGTTCCAATTTAAAGTAACAAAATTGAAAAGAGATATGAAATTATTTACCTATTGTTCCGGAAAATATTCACAAAACTATACTTTTTTTTAATTTTAGGTAAAAAATTTGGAATTAAATGATTGGTTCTTGAAAAAATAAATAAATAAAATGTCCATTCATAGCTAAAAACTGATCAAAAAGAATGAATTTCTTTATATTTAAAATTTAAGAAAAAAATCCGATTTATTTAAAATCTATCATTAATACTCTTACTTCACATTTTTTTAAATGTGAAAAAAAAAGAAAGTCATTTCTTTGACATGTCTTACTTTTAGCATTTTGAATGCTGCGAAGCATATCAAAAACACAAACGTAGATAAATCAATTTAAAGACTTCAAATGGAGATAAATATTTATACGATACTATTTTTTATGCATTAACTATCTTCTAATATTTCTTACTAATAATAAACATTTTTTCCAGTTTTATTTCATAACTCTTTTTTATGACTAGAAAAATTGGGTAAAATATAAAGTACATGTATATTTATGGCATTATTACACTTAATATTTGCTTTAAATTAATTTTTAAGTATTTCTAGTACATTGAAAATGCATAAATGACGAGATTTAATATAATTATTTCAAATTTATATAACATTAATAGCCTTAAAAAATATTTTCCATACTTACAGAGTCTTAGTTCACAGAACTTATGATATGTCTTACTTTTAACATTTAGCATTTAGCATTTACTTTTAGCATTTAGCATTTAGCAATTAAAATTATCCAACGGTATATGCAAATTATTCGTTTTTTATTCAAATATTCTTGTTTATAAAAAACATTTTCTTCCTTTAAAGTCCTTTTTTAAACTCATTGAAGCAAATGAAATACTTAAAGCGTTATAAACAGTATATTTAAAGGGACAAACTTATGCCTTTTGTGTATTTCTAAATGTTATATAATCTTAAAATTTTGTCACAATACACCAGGTGTTCCAATTTAAAGTAACAAAATTGAAAAGAGACAATATTTAGACAAAGTAAGGGTACTGAATCTCCTTAAAAATATTAAAATAAAAAGAATTTAAAAAATTTTTAAAGCCTTTTTTACTATTTCATTCGTATTGGTAATATTGAGATATAAAACGTTTATAACACAGAAGCACTAAATCTTTTACAAATAAAATATTGATCTCATATATTATAGTTTGTTCATATATGAATATTTTCAGCCAACAATATAACTTTTCACAATATTTACGATAGAATAATTTCAATAAATGAAGCCCTCGAATAAAAAGACGAACAAATAGACAAATAGAACTACATTTTCAAATGTATTTGTGTACGTGATTTTTTGTGAGTTTATTGTATATTTCTGAACGAAAAATAAATTTAATGTAAAATGTTCTATTTCAACGCATCTAAATAAAAATGTTTTCGTGAAATCTTTTGAAAGAATAAAATGCCTTGAGGCAGAATACTTTATATGCATTTTATCATACGTTAAAGTCAATTCACTGATCACAAACATCTTTATTGTAAATAAAATAGAAGTGCAATTTATTGGTATTTTTTATTAAACAACTCTAACTATAAAATCAATACTATCTTATTTTAAATCACTTCTGAGGCGGAAATTGTTTTTATGTACCAAAACGGCAAATAATGTTTTTGAATCTCTTAGATAAAAATATTAATTGAAATACAGTATTTAAAAAGTAATTCTTTTAGGGAGAAAATTAAAAGTAATTATTATGTTAGCATACTTTGGGATTTCATAAACCTTCAAAAATAAAATCACATTTTGTTTACAAATATTTACTTACACGTTAATTTTTAAGACATTTATAGTTTATTAAATAGATTTCTGTTTCAATCAAACAAACAAAATCACATTTTATTTACAACTATTTACTTACATGTAAATTTTTAACATTATAGTTTATTAAATAGATTTCTGTTTCAATCAAATCAACAAAATCACATTTTGTTTACAACAATTACTTACACGTAAATTCTTAATTTCTGTTTCAATCAAATCAACAAAACCATTTTGTTTACAGCTATTACTTACACGTAAATTCTTAATTTCTGTTTCAATCAAATCAACAAAACCATTTTGTTTACAACTATTACTTACACGTAAATTCTTAAGAAGATTATAGTTTATTAAATAGATTTCTGTTTCAATCAAACAAACAAAATCATAATTCGTTTACGACTATTTACTTACACCTAAATTTTTAAAAAGATTATAGTTTATTAAATAGATTTCTTTTTCAATTAAATCAACAAAATCACATTTTGTTTACAAGTCTTTACTTACACGTAAATTTTTAAGATTTTGGTTTATTAAACAGATTTCTATTTCAATCAAATTAACAAAATTACATTTTGTTTACAACTCTTTACTTACACTTAAATTTTTAAGAAGGTTATAGTTTATTAAATAGATTTCTGTTTACTATTCTTTAACGATAAATGAGTATAAATAAATATATCAATAAGATATAAGATTACTTGAAAGTATTTTCTCTCGAAAATAATATCCCCAGTTGTGGCACAGAAAGATAGATTATATTAAATAAGTCTATAATTTTTAAAGTTCCGTTATTTTTAATACCAATCACATTACCTTTTATTAAAAAGTTTCACAGAAATTTCATTAAAATTATCAAGCAGTTTTTTTAATCTCAGTAACAGTTCTAAAGAGAGTTATTATAGCAATTGTTAAAGCTATGATCACCAAAAAATGTGATGTAATTTTAAAGTTAATAGTAGATTTTAAAATGTCAGAAAAGAATTTTTACAAATACTGATACAATTACATAAAAGTGAAGTAAAGTGAAATTTGAAAATATTTCACTACAAAAATATTTTCTAAAAGCAATTGAAAAGAAGATTGCCTTTATATTTTATAGAATTAAGGAGACATAGTATCTCTCAAGCTGAAAAGTCTGCAATATAATAGAACATTTTTCAGTCAGTATAAAATATAAAGTTCTGTTTAGAATAATTTTTTTCGAAATAATTAATAAGGCTCTAAATTTGTATAAACTATTTAGTTTTCAATTTATATGGTTAAATGGTTAGTTTGGAGCACTGCGGTTTACTGTTGCTACAGTTGTAGAGAAATGAGACCGGGACCTATTGTTTAGAGCCGATTCCAAAATGTTACGAACATCCATGCCAGCAGTAGGGTTTGAAAAAAAATGTATACCACTAGATGGTGGATATATACATATGATGTTATATATGCATTTATGTAATAGATGCCCTACTTAATAAATTTAAGCATAATAATAAAAATAAGAGAAAATAATTTAATTCGGCCTTTATTACATAAATGCATGTATAACAGTAGATGTAATTTGTACATATATATTTTATCTATTTTTATACATATTTTTATGCAACAAACGTCTTAATTAATAAATTGCCATGTTTTAAAAATACTGACATATTTGTGATTATACAAACAAGCAAACACTCGCTTACATACAAACTGTTATTATTAAACTTTACAAACATCCATAATTTATTTCAGCAAAAACACGTTATTAGCATTAAAGTATTTTCAATGCTCATTTATTGCTCTTTAAAAGCTAAAAAATATGCTTTACAACAGCCATAAAATCTACAGAAAAACATTAAGCTTATATGTTTTTATCAATTAGGAAGAAAACTTAATTTGATTAATATTGATCTCGATGTGCTGTCATGATTAGTAAAGGGAGCATAATGTGCAGCATATAATAATAACACTATATTATTCTCTGCCTCTTAAATTTATTCCGAAAAAACTAAGAGAAAAATTGCTTATAAAATATTTTAGTCGCATAAGTTTTCAAGCAAATCCATTTGCCATTGAAGAAAGCTCTTATACTTTTGTTTTTAAATATAATTACAAGTTGTAAAGCTATAATTTTAAATCCTTTGATTTTTCATTTACTAATACAAAATGTATTTGTAAATTATTACGCTGTTAAAGTTTATAAGATTCTTGAAGGTTATATACTCTCGTAATACTTGATGATTATTTAATGTAATTAAAATAAGAAAACATTCAGTTTAATGAGAATTTAGGGAGCTAAATAGCACAAACTATCACTTAAAATATGAACAATAATTATATATATATATATATATATGTGTGTGTGTGTGTGTGTGTGTGTGTGACACGTCAAAAGTTAATCTGCCGGTTACATTGATGTAAGCTCCCCCCCCTCTATTGTATTTACTTGCCCGAGCTGGCTAGGCAAGGAGATGCTTAATTAATCTAGAAGTCGTGGCACCATGAAAGAGAACAGCAATTTCAAATAGAACTTAAATTTCATTTAGAGCTCCTAAAATGATATGTTTAACAGCCAACGTAGACTAGAATAAGACCATGAAATCACGTGCTGGAACAGGGTTGGAACCCAGAGAGAGACTCAGAGAGGAAACACTTTCCCAGAGAAAAGGACACTTAGTAAGCTAGTTTAACAAGAAAAGTAACTTATATCGGATGGGGGAAACTGAGCCATTTTCCAGCGACAGCTGGAAAATGCTGTGAGTGGACAGAAAATGTGCATCTATTGCTGAGAAAGCTTTGGGAAATGGGCTGGAAGAATTTTAAGTTGTTTACACTCCTTTAATTGCGATATTTTGTGGCTGGCAAAATAGATATGAAGGAATTAGAATGGGGTAGAGGATAACTTTTATGAGGTATTAAGTGAAGTAATTTTGATATATATATATATATATATATATATATATATATATATATATATATATATATATATATATATATATATATATATATATATATATATATATATATATATATATATATATATATGGGATGAAGAATAAAGTCTTTAACCGGACACCATCTCTGCAATTATTGGTCGATTGATTGAAGATATTAACATTTAATTACAAAAATCTTTCAAAAAAATATACGTATTAATTTTATGGTATCTTTAATTTTAAAGAATTCTTCAAATTTACGTAAATTACAAAATCTAATTTTTTATGCATTCTCTTTTTTCTGAGATCATATTTCGTAAAAATTGAAGCTTGTGTTGACACTCGTAACTCAAATTTCTCTGTGACAAAATTTGACAGAGATATTTAAATTCAAAATTTATATAAATTTAAAGATTTTTTCTATTTTTTTTCTGGGATTGGTTAATTAATTAGATTAGTTCAAGGCTGAAATCTAATTGTAATGTCCTTTTTACGGCTTTTCTGACTATACACTGGTGATTTATCCACAGTAAAGTGAATTTGCACTGTAAAATAAGCTTTTAATTCAATACACCCTTTTGTCGTATAGTTCTGAATTTTGCTAATCTATTTTAGAAGTATATTTAACTTGTAGTCATCTCATCTCATTTGCATATGCAACATGGCCACCCAGTTTCCTATATAAAACGCCAAAAACTATATATTGTTGAAAATCGTCTTTCCAATTATTTGTTAATCTTTATCTCTTTAGATATCACGCACAGAAACACTTTCTCTTCCTCTATTTTAAAATTCATACTTTTCAGGTTTATGTTAATTGCTTTATACTTTCAATTTTAAAAATACTATTAAGTACAACATTCCTACTTGCTTGCTTCTTAGTTTGTAAACCTGGCAAAATTCCAAATTTGGGTCGAAAGATAAACCTCTAAAATTTCTTCAAAAATTTCCATTTTATAAAGCAAAGTTGGCTGTTGCTGAAAGAGAAAATAAAATATCCAATTTCGGCTCTCTTTATTTAATTATGTATTTATTTTTTATGTATATATACATACCTATACATATTTAATAGCATAACAAAAGAATCAAACCAAAAGGAAGTGATTGTGATACTTGTTAGTAAAATGCCTAGTTTAATTGAGTTCTTTAAAGCAGAAATTTTAACAGCTCTAAAGCTAATATTAACAGTATTTTGAGTAACCAAGATTAATATGGAACAAAAGTATATCAGGAAGCTATCAGGTTAAAACTCTGCTGAAAATAATTTTTTTTTTCTAATTTGATAAAATAAAATTTCTAGTCGTACTCGTAGAATATCCTAATAAGCAAATGTCTCAAAATGTCTCAAAAAATGTGTGGTGATGTTAGAAGTCAAATTCTTAAAGTTATATTAGGAAACTAATAGGAAAACCCCAACTAGTGAAACATTATGAAGATGAATGTCTAAATTAGACTAAAAATTTCTTTCTCTGGAAATCTAATGAAAAAATATTTTTTTCGTATTAGAAATATATTAACACCCTCGCGGTCATAATAACTAGTGAAATAACTTCACAAATGCTGCAGTAAGTAAACAGTGAATCTCTTTCTTGTGTATTTTTTCATATTATATATCAGCTCACAGTTAAACAAAGCACTTATTGACTAGTTTGCTGTGCTGTTGAGTATCGGCTGGTAAGATTTAGTCGTAAGCTAGAGAGTTTGCCTATTTTCACCTTTTAAGCTTAATACAATCTATTTTCGTTATAATCATTAGCCTGGTTTATGTTTTTCTTTTTCTGTATTCGCTGGCATCCATTCGTGAACCAAGTCGTCCTACAGAATCTTCTTTCTCTCCAGAGTTTTAAAATTCTCATTAATACCGTCAACCCTCCTTAGTCTGGGCCTACTTCTAATTTATCTTCCAGTTAGCCTGTAATTAAAAAAAACTTGGATTTTAAAGAGATCAGATCCCTCTTGCACATAGGTATAGTAAATTAAATTCTTTTACTTTAATATATACAACAAAAGTTTACACACACACACACACACACACACACACACACACACACATATATATATATATATATATGACACTCATAAGAAAAGTCATAGATTTCTTGATAATGCCTTTATTTGCGTATATTGCACAGTTTAACAGTCAACCATCAAACATAGCGTCCACACTCTAACAAAGGAGCCACACTCAGGGAGGGTCATGCAGCAACCCTTTCTCAAGACACTCTCTCAATCCTTACACGTCAAGTGCTTTTATAATGAGATATTAAAAATTCATGAGACTGCATAAAAAGAGTGCGCTGCTTTTCTTCTCTAAAACCCCTTAATTATTATTTTTACGTTTCCAAACCTTACGCATATATATATATATATATATATATATATATATATATATATATATATATATTGTGTGTGTGTGTGTGTGTGTGTGTGTGTGTGTGTGTGTGTGCGTATGTGTGTTTTCCTATATATACACACACAATGAAAATTTTTAGTTATAGTATGTATTTCTCGTTTTCCGGTGAACTTACATAAGAACTATGTTATAAATTTTTCAGTTATATGAATATTCAGCTGTACTAAACATCCACTTATTAGGAATGTTTGATTCCCTACGTAAATTCAAAGTAAATTTTATTCAAGTATACGATGGGAGCAAATGTTTTGAAAACGGACTTGTTCTTTGCATATGAACATTAAAGAATCTTGAATATTATCTTAGTTTAAAAGTGCTTAACAAAAAAAGTTTTTTGTATATATTTTTGTATGCGTTTAATGAATACAGAAATTTTACTGTCATCAATAAATGTTTTTTTACATATAAATTTCTTTTATTAAAAAAAAGAAAAAGCACAGTAATGTCCGCATAATTTTATAGATAGAAACGTTTATTATTCACATATAAGAACTAAACTCTTATACGATAAATTCTTCCTCCCCCTTGTATTCGTATATATGAGTTCCCACTGTACATAATATATATGTACATATATTTGTAAAAATATAGTAATCTTCATGAAGATAAATATAATTAACCAGAATTTATTTTCAATATATTCCTCAAGAGTAAAAATAAACTGATCGACATTTAAAATATTTTTCAATCTGAATAAAAAATACTTTATTCTTAAATTGCTTCGGTTAAAAATACATATGAAAGCAACATCGACAAAAAATATGAATGAATTTCTTCATAAACAATTCGAGAAAAAAAAAACTCATCGCTTTAATATTCTGCATATCTCACGCTTCTAATTCTAACTACCGAAAATCTCTTCACTTTATATTGCCGAATACCAGACCTTTTAATACCTTCAAACATCGAAGATTGGAAATAATTGACAAATCTAAGAGAATTCTAATCATAGAAATTAAAAAATAATGCTCGAAAACTTCTCAAAGTCAAGCGGAAATATTTTCATCGAGCATAGATTTTTTTTTCTCTTAAGATATATAATAGCAATTTATTGTTTGATGAAATATTAAGCATGTGAATTTAATACCAATATATATGTAATACATCAAAATTATTGCACTTAAAATATGTCTTTAATATTCTTATTTTCAAATCCTTATTCTTTCAAATCTATTTTCCCAGACGTCCAATATCTTATTAAAGGGAGTGTACCCTGACTTTAAATTCTTTTAGCAATCTTCCAAACCTAGCTCTGAAATAAATTCTAATTTTCTGTCCGTTAGCCACATTTTCCAGTTGTTCCAGGTGGATAGTTCACTTTTCCATTGCTCTAAGCTCCATTCTGATAATTAAATTTGCTGACTAAGCTGCTCTCTGATGGTAATATTAACGCGTCTTTCGCTGTGGGGCGAACTCTGAAATTAAATGTGTTTTTAATGTATCATTCATTATTCTGATCTCGACAAAAAATGATGTCTGTTACCTAGACTTAAATTAAGGAAAGTTCTACGTTGGATTTGCTACTTCTTTTTATGTTATGACCCGACTGCATCTTCATTAGATTTATCTCTTAGGCTTATCATTGCTCAGTAAGCCCGGGCAATTAAAAATAACAGAGCTTTAATTTTACCGCCTGAATATGTTTCTATATATATACCTCTGCGTGTGTAATGATAATTTAACACAATACATTTTATATTCAACTTATAATTTTTCGTGAATCTACACCTAAAATATACCTATGTCATTGGACGAAATTTCATTTCCTCTCCTCTATTTTATATTAAACTTTTGCCGACAGCCATTTAGCCAAGCTAAAAATGAAATATATATATATATATATATATATATATATATATATATATATAATTTCCTCTCTCCTCTATTTTATATTAGCCTTTTGCCGAGAGCCATTCGGGAAGCTAAATTTTATATGTAGTAGTACTAACAAAATCCTTATATATATATATATATATATATATATATATATATATATATATATATATATATATATATATATATATATATATATATATATATATATATATATATGTATATATATATATATATATATATATATATACATATATATACATATATATATATATATATATATATATATGTGTAGGACGGTAATGAGTACATTACACTCTTGCTATAACTCCCGCTGAGCGGCACCTAGCGAGCGCCTGCGGCGAAGGCAGACGAGCTGTGAGACGTACGCGCAAATTGTGTGTTGCTCGCTGATTAAATGTTTCACCTCCCTTTTTATGTCAGTTCCCCCTATATATATATATATATATATATATATATATATATATATATATATATATATATATATATATATATATATATATATATATATATATAGCTTATAACAGAAATAAGATTAAAAAAATATTTTTCCTAGAAATGTTTAGGATAAATCTATCTTTAATTGTCTTTATATTTGAAAATATAAAGACAGTTAGCAATACGGATACATGTAATGATATTTTAACCCAAAACTAACTAACTTCATAATAATTGTATTATAAAATATATTTCTTGCAAATCTATACCTAAAATTAGAACCTCTAGAATGATACCTTTGTTTCTCTTCTCATTTTGGTAATATTTTTCAACATCGCATACACCAACATTAATTCATGCTTAGCTCATCAATTTTTATATAACTCCTTACATATATATATATATATATATATATATATATATATATATATATATATATATATATATATATATATATATATATATATATATATATATATATATATATATATATATATATATATATATATATATATATATATATATATATAATATATATATAAATATATATATATATATATATATATATATATATATATATATATATATATACATATATATATATATATATACATATATATATATATATATATATATATATATATATATATATATATGTATATATGTATGTATATATATGTATGTATATATATATATATATATATATATATATATATATATATATATATATATATATATATATATATATAATATATATATATATATATATATATATATATATATATATACATATATATACATATATATATATATATATATATATATATATATATATATATATATATATATATATATATATATATTTATATATATATATATATATATATATATATATATATATATATATATATATATATTATATATATATATATATATATATATATATATCCGTGTGTATGATAGCTTTCCCTTGTTTACATTTCATTGGTTAAGTACTCTGCCTTGCCAGTCGTTTTCTGCTTACTATCTAACTTTTTCAGGTAGAAGAACTGAATAAAGTCTAAATAATAAAACTAATATTTTTGCTCTCCACCTTTTCGTATATTTGTGTGATATGAATTTCCACTACTGCACAGACAATGATATCGCCAAGCAGGTCATTTTTTATACATGTTTGTGTGTGTATTTAATGAGGTTTTTAGTACCAACGCAATGAAAAATAGAATATATGTTTGATACCATACAGTCATTGGCATAGAAAAGAAAGATCAAAATTTTAAATTTAAAACGATACATTTTATTGAGACACCTCGTCTTTGACAGCGTTTCTGTAGTCTAAACGTGCAACATTTGGTTATTTAGTGGTGTGGGGTGCTTTTGAGCCATCCATTGAGGATGTTGAGAATTAATCACATGGGGGAGCGCGGAGAGAGAATATGTTACATAAAGGAGTTATATAAAAATTGATGAGCTAAGCATGAATTAATGTTGGTGTATGCGATGTTGAAAAATATTACCAAAATGAGAAGAGAAACAAAGGTATCATTCTAGAGGTTCTAATTTTAGGTATAGATTTGCAAGAAATATATTTTATAATACAATTATTATGAAGTTAGTTAGTTTTGGGTTAAAATATCATTACATGTATCCGTATTTCTAACTGTCTTTATATTTTCAAATATAAAGACAATTAAAAATAGTACAATTGAGATTTCTCCTAAACATTTCTAGGAAAAATATTTTTTTAATCTTATTTCTGTTATAAGCTTCTTAATAATCTACATTTTCAGCCCCATAATTCAAAAAATCCGAGAAACTCTTCATTTTCTATCAGAAAGTACAAAACCTTTTATGGCTGCAAACATCATTTGTTGAATGTATCTGACAACTCGAAAGGAATTCTGTCAATAAAAACCATAAAATAATTCTCACAAACTCCTCAAAGTCAAATAAAAAGTGGTTTATCCTTCATTCTAGTTTTTCACGTTGAAAATCCATAAGAGTGATTTACGCAAGCTCACATACACACACACACACACACACACACACATATATATATATATATATATATATATATATATATATATATATATATATATATATATATATATATATATATATATATATATATATATATATATATATATATATATATATATATATATATATATATATATATATATATATATATATATATATATATATATATATATATATATATATATATATATATATATATATATATATATATATATATATATATATATATATATATATTATATATATATATATATATATATATATATATATATATATATATATATATATATATATATATATATATATATATATATATATATATATATATATATATATATATATATATATATATATATATATATATATATATATATATATATATATATATATATATATATATATATATATATATATATATATATATATATATATATATATATATTATATATATATATATATATGTGTGTGTACTATACGTACATATATATATATACATATATTTATGTATATACTATGCATATATATGTGTGTGTAATAAAACGGACTTCACGATAGATGGTTGCAGTCATGACCCATAAAAATGACACTGTTTTAGTCAAAGACATTTATTAGCAGAACGCTGGAGGATGAGTTCCCACTTCATTATATTGGCAAGACAAACTGAGGGTTCAGCTAACATGAAGTTATAATTAAAAAGCTTTTAATACGTGGGTCATAACCTCAGTCAAAATCTCTGTGAAAATCTCTATGAAAAATCTGCGTCCGATAGCGTGCATCTCGTTTCTGTTTGGGAATTTCCTAAATTGACCGCTAGGCCAATATAGAGTTGTGATAGGTTAGATTCCTTGTCCGAGGACGTGAAATGTAACCCCAGTGGTTAGTTTAGGCTAGGGGTTAAAAAAGGCAAAACAAAGGGACGTGGAGTTTTTTGTCCTTGACTTAAGATATGAAAACCCCTGAGAATTTTCTCGGACTGTCTTTGGTGTTTTTTACAAAATACCTACATTAGTTTTCCCTATCTAGTTTAATTTCCTTACCTTTATATATATTTTTATATATATATATATATATATATATATATATATATATATATATATATATATATATATATATATATATATATATATATATATATATGTGTGTGTGTGTGTGTGTGTGTGTGTGTATGTTTGTGTGTGTGTGTGTGTGTGTGCATATATATATATATATATATGCGTCTATGTACATAGTGAGAGATGTGGTAATAATTTAATTGTTATTAACTAAAACCAGATATCTGGGTAAAATATTTTCTACACATCAGTTGGATCATATGTGCATAATGTTGTAAGTTACAGCTGTAAGTTTTACATTGCTTTCTTTTCGGGAAGTCATAGGCTTAATTAACACGCAGTTGCAGAAAACAGGGTCTTAATTATTATAAAAAGTAAGTTAGATATCAGATTAAAATTTATATAAAATGATTATTGATCTTAATATTTATATAGTATTGTATATTAAAGTTATTAATATATATTTCAAAAAGCTATAGACTGAAGTAACCCGCAAGATGTAGAAGTTAATTCTTCGCAATGTGATTCTGCAAAAATTATCTTTAAAACGTTAAACATTTATTATGGCTTAGAGTTCTAAGGTCTACTTTTTCTCTATATGAACGCTAATAAGATCGGGATCAAATATTTATAACTGATTCCAAACGGCTGTTAACAACCATACTGTAGAACAAACGAATTTCGAATTACAAATAAAAATTAAATTTCTATCTTGATTTTCTAGTAATAATTAAAGCTTCTATATTATACAACTGCTGGACAAGGAGAAAGCTAATCAGCTAACAGTAATAACTATGCAGTAGAGCCATTGAAAGAGACCAGCACAAGTTTAATTAAATTTTTATTTTAGAACTGCTAAAACTAGTTATCTTTACTAGTTAATGACAGACAAATGAAAGACACAAAAATCCCTCTGCTCGATTAAACTTGCACCCAACAGCAAAAACAGAAAGAATTTTCCCAGGGGACTATTTGAGTAAATTGCAGTCGTGCCATTTTGGTAAAAAGAACAGGCACAGTTCGTAGAGAAACTTAAACTTTATTCATTACCTGCTAAAAATGAGATCTTTACCAGTCAACGACAGACAAGAGAATGACACGAAAAACACTTTGCTCGGACAGAGGTGTACCCAAGAGCGAAGACAGATAGAATTTTTCCAAGGGACAAGAACCTTACTCAGCCAATTTAAGTGTTAAGATCAGAAAAACTCTCAGCCATTTGCGGCGACAGCTGAAAAACGTGTTGAATAGACAGAAAATTTACATCTATAGGACAAAAAAAACTTTGGAAAATGTATCGAAAGAATTTTACACTCCTTTGATTAATACATTTAGAGGCTGGGAAAAAAATTTTAAGGAATTAGAATTAGAAAGAAGAGGTTTTTAAGGAAATATTAAAGTTAAATAATTTTGATATATTACATATATATGTAGAATACCAACTTTTTATACCTGCAAACACCGATGGACAACAACTAAAAAGGAATTCTAAGAAGAAATAGAAGTTAATGCTTTTAAGCTTCTAGAAGTCAAAAAAAAATATTTTTATCTTGCATTCTAATTTTTGGAGTCGAGGATCCATACCAGTCATTTTTTCTTGAATAATATATTAAACACGAAGTTTAGAAAGATTTCCCTTTATCTCATGTGTGAATTCAAATCCTCTTTACCTAGAATGCATTCTTAAACAACTTTTAAAAAGTCCACGATGACATTCTGATCTCCAAAAGATCACATATGTCTTATTATATATTTTCAAATAGGATTTTGCATTTACTATATATTTTATATTTATTCTTTCTGTCGGTATTTTAAGTAGAAAGTAAATTGTTTAAGAATAAACATTTTTTTTCTCTTTCTTTTATCTTTTATCGTGTACTCAACATTATATATTATTTTAGAAAGTTCAGAAAAACTCTTTTAATCGCTATTTTTTAAATTTTTTTAATCTGTTAAAAGCAGCTTAGATTTGGGGAAAAATTTCTTTTTTTAACCATTATTCAAAAAACTAAAAACACTGGGGAGACATTACCTGTTTCTAAATTTCCTGCATGCGAGAGAATTTTTTTTTTCCTTCGACGTGGAGATCTAATTAAACTCAGTGTACCTATCGAGAATTTCCCGATACTAGATATTTTACTCCAATATACATTATCTCAACTTAATACTGATAAATGACTTTCCCCTGTCATTAAGTTTCAAATTATAAAGAATTCTAACATTGTAGCATATTTTGCGACATTTTCTTTAAAAACATAAAACAATTTAGTTTCTGAACATCGTGCAGTTTATTGAATTCTAATAATACATCAGGTGTACTTATCTTTCATGGAGGCTATTTAAAATGTAAAAGAGTGGACGATCGAAGTGAACATTAAAGAATTTGTGACACGTCACCTTTAAATATCATCTCCGATAAAACATTGGAAAGGAAAATATTTTTAAAAAGTGTGCAAATATAAATTTCAATCTAGTTATATCATCTTTTTTTTTAAATATCTTATTCTTATGTAAAGAATTCATTGTTAATTTTCACATGGGGAAAGTGTAGATTTCTGCTTTATTTTATACATTTTTTTTAGATTTTGACATATAAATGTAACTAAACTCACTGTAACTATCGAATATTTTCCGATAATAGATATTTAAATCTAACATGCATCATCTAAAACTTAATACCGATAAATATATTCCCCTGTAATTAAGTATCAAATTATAAAGAATTCTAACATTGTAGCATATTTTGCGAAATTTTCTTTAAAAACATAAAACAATTTAGTTTCTGAACATCGGGCATTTTATTGAATTCTAATAATACATCAGGTGTACTTAGCTTTTATGAAGACTATTTAAAATGTAAAAGTGTGAACGATCGATTCTCCGTAGAAGTGAACATTAAGGAATTTGTGACACGTCACCTTTAAATATCATCTGCGATAAAGCATTGGAAAAGAAAATATTTTTAAAAAGTGTGCAAATATGAATTTCAATCTAATTATATAGTCTACTTTTGAAATACCTTCTTCATACGTAAAGAATTCATTAAAATGTAAAGATGTAGTTTTCTGCTTTATTTTGAACATTTTTTTTATTTTTGACATATAAATACCTAAAATCACAGTAACTATCATATATTTTCCGATAATAGATATTTGAACCTAACATGCATCCTCTAACACTTAATACTGATAAAAGATATTCCGCTGCTATTCAGTTTCAAATTATAAAGAATCCTAATTTTGCAGAATATTTTGAGAAATTGACTTTGAAACATTATTTCAAACATAAACTCGTCAATTAATTATCATAAAATCTTCCAATTATTAACATAAAATCAATTTAGCTTCTGAACATCGTGAATTTTATTGAATTCTAATAATACATCAGGTTTACTTAGCTTTTATGAAGGCTATTTCAAATGTAAAAAAGTGGACGATCGATTCTCCGTAGAAGTGAACATTAAGGAATTTGTGACACGTCACCTTTAAATAACATCTGCGATAAAACATTGGAAAAGAAAATATTTTTAAAAAGTGTACAAATATAAATTTCAATTTAATTATATCGTCTTTTTTTTTAAATACCTTTTTCATATGTAAAGAATTCATTGCTAATTTTGAAATGTAAAGGTGTAGTTTTCTGCTCTATTTTATACACTTTTTTTTATTTCGACATATAAATCTACCTAAAATCACTGTAACTATCATATATTTTCCGAAAATAGATATTTGAATCAAACTTTCATCATCTAAACTTTAATACTGATAAAAGATATTCCCCTGACATTAAGTTTCAAATAATAAAGAATCCTAATTTTGCAGAATATTTTTCGAAATTGAATATGAAACATAATTTCAAACATAAACTCATTAATTATTATAAAATCTTCTAATTATTAACATAAAATCAATTTAGTTTCTGAACATCATGGATTTTATTGAATTCTAATAACACATGCTGTACTTTGTTTTTATGTGAACAATTTAAAATGTTGAAAATCATTCGATTGATTCCGCTTAGAATGAACATAACGGATATAATGTGACATGTCTTTAAATGTCAGATAAAATGAAACATTACAAAAAAAATTGTTTTAAAAACTAAAATATGAAGTGTAAATTTAAATCTAACAATGTCCATTATTTCACAAATACCTAGCCGGGTATGTAAGGAAATCATTGCGAGTTTTAAAACAAAAAAAGCATAGTTTTCGGCATTACTGAAAAATTTATTATGTTGTTTAATATATTATTTATCTGTCTTAGTTATGGATACATGTAATAATATAAGGCCACGTAACATATATTAGTTGCAAAATTAATAGCTTCATAACCTTGTTAATTATATGCATCATGCTTCATTTCAATTACATTTAAATCCTATGGAGCGACGGAATAAAATTTAATGTAAGAATTTCTCTTATTCAGATATACGATCGATTCTACTTA
This sequence comes from Pardosa pseudoannulata, assembly GCA_032207245.1. Classification (NCBI taxonomy): domain Eukaryota; kingdom Metazoa; phylum Arthropoda; class Arachnida; order Araneae; family Lycosidae; genus Pardosa; species Pardosa pseudoannulata. Next base: position 85,509,488 of record CM063502.1, on the reverse strand, counting down.
GAGTAAGCATGAAGGGTAATGTGATACCCATTGCCTTTAAATATCATATTTGATAAAACATTACAAAATAAATTAGATTTAACACTAAAGTATGCAGGCATAAAGCTAAATCGAATCGTATTCTTTTTTAGATAAGCAAACCTGATTTGCAAAGAATTCATTGCGAAGTTTAAATCTTAAAAACGTATTTTTTGTATTATCTAAACTTTCATTGCATTGTTTAATGTATTGTTAATCTTCTTTTCTTGCACACATTTGAAAATAAACTGAGATTACATAGCACAGTTTATTTGAAAAATTTATATCTTTTTAATCGCTCTAATTATATGCACCATGTTTCCTTTCATTTATATTTAAATCCTGTAATACGAAAATATAAAGTTTAATATAAGAATCTCTTCTTATTTAGAAATGTCTATCCAAAATATAAAGAATTCTTATTTAGAAATGTCTATCCAAAATATAAAGAATACATTAAAAGATTAGAAATTTCAATGCGCACTTTTATTGCTTATAAATACATTGTGTTGTTTAATGCATTGTCTATTTTTCTCCATTGTAGAAATGTGAGATTAAATTAAGAATACAGTTAAAGTTGTAAAAGCAGTATCAATTTAATCCTATAAATTATACACTTCTTTTTGCATCTCTGTTTCATTTAAATACTTAAATATAAATATCAGTGTAGTTAAAAATCTACACAAGTTGTTGCAAGAAAATCCTTTCAAATTTTATTAACGGATTGTAGTACCTAATATGTTCGCATAGAAAAGTTATTTAGCTACATTTTCTTCTAATTCTGCTTTTTCAGGAGATATTTGGTCCATTATTTCACAACAGAATAAAGTCAGACTAAATAAAGAAATTTTTCCCATGAAAGAGACTCCAAACATCATAATTATTTTACACCTTGATGAAGATTTAAATGTTTAACAAATTGTGAATCTAAACCATTCCCTAATCAACTTAATTACATATACAAAATTTCGTCAAAATCAGTCCAGCCGTTTTGGAGGAGTTCTATTACAAACATACGGACAGAAAAATTATATCCCCTATATAATAATAGCTTAAGTTATCTGTCCGTCTGTCCTCGAATTTATGAAGCGGTTGTACCTGGAATGGATAGAGGCATCCATATTGGATTCTTGATGAATTAGGGTTAGCAAAATTCAAAGCAATTCTTTAAGACATTCGAAATCCACCCCTTTCCCCTTCTCTAGCATATAAAGCAACTATTTCAAGCCCTATTTTCCCCGGTTAAGAGCAGACAATTAAATTTATCAATTTATCACAGAATAAATAGGTAAAAATAACATTATTTTCTGGCATTATGAAGTCATTCCTTCAGCCATCTCATTTAATCATTTCTTATTTTAAATTATTTAAATATCGTCTTCATTATTTTCATATGATTTATCACTGAACTTAGATATTATATAAATAATTTTTATTTATATTTGCTTTAAATAATAGATTGGGTACATATGGGATAACTTTAAATTTAATCATCGATTATTTTTTGTTGCAATGAAAATTTTATCACCGGTATTAACAACAAATTCTATCTACCTCCAATGTGTAGTGGAAATGATAGTTTCATTCTTTTCCTTCCATTAATTAATGTGGAAAGAAAAACTGGGAAGAACTTAACGATAATTTCGACGTAGTTAAGAAAACTTTGAATTATCTTTCTAAATTAATTCAATTTGATTCTAAACTGCATTCACAGTATCGGGAGACTTCAGAGGAGTATGAAGATAAACAAACTATTGAGCATGTAGCAGATAATTCTCAGGCAAAAAACAAGCTATATTTTTATCTGCCTCATAGGGTACTTTAAAATTCTGGAAAGTTGAAAATTTTACTGATCCCGTCATATGACGGACTATATCCTAATATATACAGGGAACTCCGCTTAACACGAACGCGGTTAATGTTAAAAATCGCTTATTGTTATCGAAGTCACTTGGTCCCGATTTCTTCTATTCATTTGTATGTTAAAATTATCGCTTTATGTGATCGTTACATCGGTTAATGTTATCAGTTTTAGAACTTCATTTTAACTGGCAAAGGAATATTCACAATGTATTCAGAAGGAACCCATTATTTTCTTTCCTTTTGCTGTTGTTTGAATTTCCCAAAATTCTCCCTCTTCCACCTAGGAAAATGGGTAATGATTGTGATGAGGCGATTTAGATCTGTTATATAATTGATTCATTCATACATGAAGTAAAATGTTCGGGATCTAAATCTGACCTCATCACATCGTTGTAAAGTGATAGAGGATCATAAATTTCTGTTCAACGGATATTGTTGTCTTGTACGGTGGTCTCGGGCGGGGTTCTGATTCCAGTCCCAGATTAGAATTCCGTCTCCGTACTTGACATTAAATAAGAATGTACCTTTGTGGAGTATTTATGAGTCCCCAAGGGACAGTGCCCAATTAGAAGGGATAAGATTTGGCGCATTGGCAGTCTCAAGGCGGAGGTCCCAAAAGAAAGTGTTCAAAAGTCGGGAGTCTAGTCGTGTCCGACGTAAGAGATTCGTGAGTCCAGAGGAGAAGGTGCTCGATAGTCCAGACTAGGTGAATCCAGCCAAGTCCGACGGGAAGTGTTCCTGCACCAAATAGTACGGCCGCACCCCAGAGACTCAGGAGGAAGCCACTGACGAGACCAACGGATGATATAGATTCCCTATCCTGATCAGCCATAGATACCCTTCAACCAGAAGTGTTCCGGGCCCAACATTTTAGACCCACAAAGGTACCCCCATTTTGCATATATTTTTGAAATCGAGATTAGGTCCTCTATCTATTTACAAAATTTCTCAAATATATAAAATATGTCAGAAAGAATTTAGATGTTAATAAAGCTTACTTATGAAAATTAGCATCATTAAATTAGCATTAGCATTGTTTGTACATAGATGTACATATATGTTAATAAATTTATTTTTTTTTAATATTAAGCTAGTCTCGGTTGCTGTCAATTTAGCTATTAGTTTATTTTATATTTATGTCTGTAGTTTCTCAGAACCTGTGGTTAAATTTAGTACAAAAATACTTAACACAACGCAATTAAAAATAAATCACTACTATACATTTGATCACAGGTTGATACTCAAATATAAAGGAGGACTACACGACAATAATCAAGGAGTGGGGTCACATGTTCCTGAAATTTTTCAGAAATACGCACACCCTGTTGATGGTCAATTGTTGCCAGATAAGCAGAAGGCAACACATTCTTATCGGAACTGAGAATAAAAATATTCACATTTTATGCCTTTCTCGCTTACATGCAGCTGGTCGATATGGAAACCAGAAAGCGAAATTTAATATTATAACAAAAGATCAAAATTTTAAATCGTTATGACAGACTACCAAAAATGAGTCAACTCAATGCTGCATCGCAGTTAAACATTTTTAAGCCTCTGAATTGCATTGAAAGTGTCAAAACGGGGAGTACAGCACCGCTCCGATGACTTTAAAAAACATTATGAATAAGAACAATTTATCAATAAGCTTCATAGAAAAAATTGTAGACAGTGAACAATTGATTTTTTTAAGTATGCATACAATTCTTATGTTTTAAAGGATAATATAAGTACATAAATATTTGAATTTTTTCATTTTATTTTGAAAATTAGTGCGTGTGAATAAAAGGAGAAGGTAAATTTACCTAATTTTGCATATCGTTTATTGTTATCAAAATCAGGGTGTCCCAAATTGATCACATTAACCCTTAACACTAGATTGCCCGAGATTTCTTGTATACCTATATTGCCCAAAAACAGTCAAAATGACGTCATTGTGAAAAAATAACAAATATGTAAAGAAATTTGTTTAAAACTAATTTTTAATATTATATAATAAAGGAGGGAGGAAGTAACTACAATTATTCATAAACCCATTTATATATTATAGAAAAAGTCTCCAAATTCTAAGAAATTGTGTCATTATATTTCATAATTGTTTTTCTAATTGAAATTAAAAAACAGTCAAAATGACTGCCTTGGGCAATCTAGTGTTAATTTGGCTAAGTCTGGCCGCTACACCGGACATGTATATTTATAACTACTATATAACATAACTGTCAGTGTTCGCCACAGCGGACATTAATTATCTCAAAAATGGAAAATGATATTTTTTTTTGTTTATTTTACAGAGATCCTAATGTCTATACAGACATGGGAAAATAACAGAAATTAAAAAATATTTGAAAAAACAAATTAAGGGACAAATTAAGTGTTAAGCGGAGTCCACTGTATATAATACTTTTTTAAAAGATAATCTACAGTCGTATAATTAATTTACAGGATTTATTCATGGATATATATTAATCTTTGATCTATAAATTTTAAAGTAGGAAATATTTTTGAACATTTGAATAACTGACATAGAGTTTTATTTTTAATGTAGGAAGTTAGATGATGGATACCTCCTACGCTCATCAAATCGCTGCTTCTGTTCTGAGAGGGGGGGGGGGCGAGTTGAGTGTTAGACATTTTTCAGAATTTTCTGAACAAGTCAGGTGATCTACTTCGATCAATATCACACTCTTTTTAACTTGTTCTAAGAATAAAAAAGTTGCATTCAACAACTGATAATCAAATTCAAGTCCTCCGTTTTGAAAAAGTATATAGAGAAACTGGGCAACACACTTTCTTTTACGTTAGCATAATTTTTAAGTTTATTTTAAATTCGAAGTAAAATAAAAACTCTGAGAGAATTTTCGATATCTCCACCCCCTCATCTGACAAGAGAACGGGAGTGTATTTTTAAGGTTTATTCTTTATGTTTGGCTGAATAGTGAAAGATTTCTGATTTGAAGTTAAAATCAAATAAAGACCATCTGCTACTTTCCTGGGAATCAGATATGGCTGTCTAATAATTTTATTTTAAAGTTATTACTTTTTAAACATTTATTAAATTTATGAACAAAATATATTTTGAAAACTTCTGAATTAAATTTTTAATTCAAGAATAAATTATTATCATCAGGTTCTATGAAGTGAATTTTCCAGTAGTCAGAAAATTAGGTTTCTATCTTTCAAACTCTTTCATATTAATACATATATACACTCTGGAATTAAAGGAATGATATAAACAAAATACTCAAAGTTATTATGAAGTAAAATATTTAAAGGTTTAATCACATGGCAGTGACTTGAAAGTTAATAAAATTAAAATCGAACTTAAGAGATGAAACTAAACAGGAACCCATTGTAATTTTATAAACAAAATGCTCAAAGCAATAAGCAAGTAGTTTATTTAGACCTTTAATCCCCTGACAGTGCTTTAAACGTAATAGAAAAAGTGAAACTTAAGGGAGGGAACTAAATAGGAGAAATTCAATGTAGTGAGACAAAAATATGCTCAAAGGGATTAACAAGTAGCATATGTATACATTTTGGAGCCTAGTAGTTCTTTAAAGGTAAAAAAATTAAGCTAAAACTTAAGATATGGGACTAAATAGGAGGAACACAATGTAATTTGACAAATATAATACTCAATGTTGTTAATGAGTAAAATTTTAAAACCTTTAAACTGATCGGAATACATAACTATACGGTTAATATGCAAGAGAAACTCCATTTAATAGCAATTACTTCAATGGATTAAATTTATTGTAACATTTCCCCATAGATGGCAGCACTATAATTCTGAATAACGTCTCCTTCTTAATTCCTGAGCAAGTAGTTAGTAGTAGTGACACAGTTTAAAAATATTGCTTATATTTGAAACTCAATGTATCATATATTTTAGTACAAAATCCCAACAAAATGGGATTTAAATAACTACAGAACACTACTCGAATTGAGAAATGTTTTTCCTTATCATACATAAAAGGATTAAGATGTGTCTAGACGTTTCAAAGACAGGGATTTATAGATACATCTATACAAAAGGAATAAAGTGGAATGCAAACAATGATTTTTGAATTCCCAATAGAAGTCAGTACAATGCTTCAAACAATTTGTTGAACTTGTAAATAAAGAAAATTATTACAGTGTATAATATAATTTATATATAATGCATTCAGATTTTCAAACTTTTGATTTATTTTGTACTACAATCAAAGAATAGAATAAGAAAATTTCAGCTTATGATAAAATGTAGGCAAAAATAATTTTCTTTTGTGTTATATGGCATATTTATCGATACGTTAGTTTGGAATTAAATTTAAAATTGAAAACACATTTAAAACACTGAGCTCTAACTCAAAAATGTGACAGACTATAGTCAAAAATATTTTTAAAGATTAGAAATTTTTATACAATTTAAAAAGATCATTTTTGAGATTGGAAAAAGAAAAATTGCACATATTTTATAATAAGGTCTGTACTGAAAAGTAAAGAAAAGAAAGAAATTCAAATTTTCTTGAGCGAAATGACTCAAACTTGACTGCTAAGCAAAGGTAAAATTTTTCTCTTTACATTCTGAAATGAACAAAAAAAATTCCAAGATTCAATGTAAATGTCAAGTATATGATTTATTTTAACATAAATTATCTTGCATCTATAGATTTTATCCACATTTACATTAATGCTTTTAAAAGAAAAATATAAACAATTTTCAAAAGAAATTTCCAGAATATGCATGAATACATATATGAAATATATATATTTATGGTTGTGTGTGTATGGATATATATGTATATATGAATATAGATTCAAAGATTTATACATATATACATATTTAAACATTTACAAATGTGTATACGTATAGATGGATATGTATTATATATATATATATATATATATATATATATATATATATATATGTACATATATATATATATATATATATATATATATATATGTACATATACTATCGAGCAATAGAGACACTTCTGATAGATTTTGTCTAAAGTGAAAGCTATAAAATAAATGCATAGAACAAAAAGACACAACAAATGTGTGTATTTTTGAATAGCATAAATGAAATCAATTGCAAGAGTACTAGTAAAATGAAAAGTAAAGAATGCTCAACTGATATCTTTATTGTGCATTTGTAATTTCAAAATTTGGCAAAAGAAATAAAACAGAGTCACCTAAAATATTAATTAAAAGTGGCAAAATTAATTTTAAGTAAACCACTTGAAATCCAAACATGATTTCCAATGTATAATAATAAATGTATATTACATAATTGTGTTTAAGTATGAACAGTAGAGGCTTTACTACCAAAAATTCTGATACTTGTATTCGTGTTAAAAAGAAAATCTATAAGTCTACTTGACTGTATAAAAGTTAGAAATTCAGCATTAAAAGAAGCATTGGTATCAAAGAGACCATTTATACACTAAACGTTTAATTATGTTTATTTCAAAAAAAATATTATTTTAATTTTAAAATTATCTTGTTTTCTTGTGTTTCATTCTTACGCTCGTTTTGTTTCATATGATTATGTCCAATTCACGTTATTTTAAAATGAAAATACCACTAACCCGAAATGTCTCCTTAATACTACTAAACTTGATTAGTTATCAAATTATTTAATCTTTTAAGCACCTAGCAGTTTCTCGAGAGATAGTGCATTAAATGAAAGCGTCAGCGATGAAACGAAAAAGGAGCAACTCGATCTAATTTGACGGATAAAATACTCAGTGATTTGGTTTTCGTTGATTTTCACCCAAACATAAAAAAATCTTGCAGACACCAGCATTAAAATCTCATCCTTGTTTCAATCAGTCCAGGTGAGTCTCTGAGGTACTACTTTTTCCGCTTTCCGACTGTTTTAACGAACAGACTCGTCACGTTCCTTTCAATTAACAAAAGAGTTCCTGACGAAGCCAGCCGCTGCAGAAATAAAATTAGGTGAACCTAGCATATCTTTATTTTTTCTGGTTAGATATACAGAAATGTAAAAGAAACTGAACATTTTTAATTAAAGTAAAGAAATATATACCAAACGAAAACTACAAACTTAAAAGAACAGTAGTTAACGTTTTTAACTTTTACAAATTTCAAAATATCAGTTATTTAACTCAAAGGAAGGTACAGTATATCTGAAAATCAAAATCATGTAGTTTCAGACCATAAACTTTTGTGTTTTAGGTTATATTAACAGATCGTAGAATTATGAAATACTAAAAGTTTTATGTTTAACATTTTTTTATATTAAACTGTAAACGTTTTCGCATATAATAATGCCATTATTTTTATCATATCTAAAGTAGATCGAATGCTAAGTGAATTTAATTATTTTTTCATAATCCTATGTATATAATAATTTAATTTTGTATAATAATTTTGATATATTACATGTATATATATAATGTAATATATTAAAATGTTTACACTGAAAACATCTGCTTAAATTACTACTACTCCCCTTCTTATTATTTCATATCTATTTTCCCAGCCACCATATATCTTATTAAAAAAGAGCATATACTGACTTAAAATGCTTTTAGCAGTTTCCCAAAGCTAACTCTGAAATAAATGCTAATATTCTGTCCACCCGCCGCATTTTCAAGATGTCCTATCTGAATGGTTCACTTTTCCACTGATCTCAGTTCCTTTCTGACTATTAAATTTGCTGATTAAGCTGCTGTCTCATGGGAATATTCTCCACTTTTCTCGATGTGAGACTAAGTATGTAATCTAAAGTGTTTTCAATGTATCATTCATTATTCTGATCTCGCCAGAGAAAGATATCTATTATCTAGATCTAAATAAAGTAAATTTCTACGCCGGACTTGCGGCTTCTTTTTATGGAATGGCCTGACTACCTCTGCATTAGATTTATTTCTTAGGAGGCTACTTATTTCCCAGTGAACCCAGGCAATTAAAAATAATAGGGGCTAATTGTATATGGCCTGTGGATTAAATTTCTTCGAATTATACACACACACACACACACACACACACATATATATATATATATATATATATATATATATATATATATATATATATATATATATATATATATATATATATATATATATATATATATATATATATATATATATATATATATATATATATATATATATATATATATATATATATATATATATATATTAATATAGTATTTAAATTATCCTATATGAGTACTTATTTTTTTTAAATTATGAAAGTTTTAATTTTTATAACCAATATTTACATCAATTTACTGTTTATATTTAAAGCAGCAATCAATGCGGAGCCTGTTTTAAAAGACTTCAATTATATATTTTAAATGTTTATGATCTCCTGATTCATAACCTAAATGACACATTACACGTTAATCAGATATCGATTCCCCCAATTAATTTAGAAGTCAGTAAAATATAGAAAGCGACATGCTTCTTAGCAAGAGAGGGTGCAAATTGAATGCCCGTTGGTATTACGTTGAAAGTAAATGAACTGAGCGTAGTACAACTTTTCCCATCACTACTGCTCATACAACTTTTCAGAGCATCTCTTTACTTGCCTAAAATGAAATTTAATGACAACTACAGATTATTAAAATTTAGTGCCTTCTACTGAAAAACATGAATAATGATAAGGTTAAACTACACTCTTGTGGATCGTATTTGGTTTCAACATTTTATATGCACGCTGATCAAGGAATTTTCCATAACTTTAAAAAAAAAGCCTTGAATATTTCATCATTCTATAACGCAAATATTTGATTCGAATATTTATGATGATTTAAATAATTACGGACACACATTTATATATATATATATATATATATATATATATATATATATATATATATATATATATATATATATATATATGTGTGTGTGTGTGTGTGTGTGTATAAATATATGTATGTATGTATGTATGTATGTATAAGTATGTTTCTCCTGTCCGTGTGTTTGTAATAGAACTACTCTGAAACGACTGCACTGATTTTGATGAAATTTTGTGATTGGAATGAAGTTGATTCAAGAATGGTTTAGAATCACAATTCGATCTGATTCAAAATGGTTTTTTTTTGTATTAAAAACTCATAAATTGAGAGCTTATTGAGATTATTATAATGCCTCTTGAAACCTTTCACTGTCACGCAGTGGTCAGCGCAAAGGGCTTCAGTAAGAGACCAGGATCGAATCCTCGTACAGGCGATGTGAGAATTTAATTTAATCTAATTACGTTTGTGATGACTGTACACGTGGTGGCATCAAGTAGTTTTAAATATACTTTTTTTCCTTACTTTTCCCTCAAAACGGTTCAATTTATAATTTATTTAACAACATTTTATAATTTTTGGATTTACAACGTTAAAAGAGGACAACGTTTGTCGGATCGTCTAGAATATATATATATATATATATATATATATATATATATATATATATATATATATATATATATATATATATATATATATATATATATATATATATATATATATATATATATATATGAAGACATCAATAGTAAAAACTAATTATCCCATTTAAATTTTTAAGTCGTGATACCACCAACAAATGTTGATTACTTTTATTGATACTCTGAAATTTTTAGTGGGATATTTTGTGCAGATAGTGGTTTGCAAATGTTTAGAAAGTCTCCCAACTTGGAAATGTAATAGAGATTAAGAGAGTGTTATAGATTAATAAATTTATAAATCTTATGAATGAGGAGATCATAAGCATTTAAAATATGTAATTGAAGTCTTTTAAAAATAGGCTCCTCATTGATTGCTGCTTTAAATATAAACAGTAAATTGATGTAAATATTGGTTATAAAAATTAAAACTTTCATAATTTTAAAAAACAAGTACTCATATAGGATAATTTAAATTCTCTCTCTCTCTCTCTCTCTCTCTCTCTCTCTCTCTCTCTCTCTATATATATATATATATATATATATATATATATATATATATATATATATATATATATATATATATATATATATATATATGTGTGTGTGTGTGTGTATGTATGTGTGTGTAATACATCAAAATTATTATACAAAATTATCATATTATGTATCATATTATTATCATATACATAGGATGATGAAAAAATAATTTATAAATTTATAAACTCTATATTTTATCACTCTTTTACTTCCGACGTTTCCATTTATATATGCACATATATGTATGTATGTGCGTATATATGTGTGTGCAAATGTGCAAATGATTAAGTAACCTTTTGGCAATTAATAAAAGCTTTTTTAAATGTTAAAATTTATGTTTTTAATAACTGAGATTTACCGCAATTGACTGTTAGTATTGAAAACGCACGTTATCAATACAGAGCTTATTTTCAAAGCACTTCAATTACATATATTAAAGGTTTCTGATCTCCTCATTCATAAGCTAATTGGTTCCATTACACGTTAATCAGAAGTTCATTCCATTTGGTTGATTTGGAAGGCAGTAAAATATAGAAAGCGATGTACATTAAGCAAGAGAGATGGAACCTGAATTCCTTTTAGTGTTAACGGAATGTGAATGAACTGGATGCAATACAAATTTTCCAGTCACGATTGATTTGCTCAAATTTTAAGAGCAACGATTGTGGCAATGTCATACGGATAAAGTGAAACTAATTGCAACTCTAGTTTATTAAATTTTGGTAACTTTTATTTAAAAATACCAAAAATCACCTGATTTATTTATTTTCTCCTGAATCATATTTTAACCCAATATATTCAATATATATGCTTATGAACTAATATGTGCGTAAATTAGAAAAATACCAGTGATAATATCGAAGTTTCTATCCTTCATCCTTAATTATTTAAGACATCAGCCTGGAAATATACTCCATTTTATAATAAAAATATTCAATGGATTTATTTTAATATGCACTTTCTAAGTACTATTCAATAACTCCCTTAACATCTTAACGTGCACGCTCCAGTTAACTCGAGCGCGCTAAACTGGCAAAACTGTGCACACTCGAGATAATTCGAGCGGCGTTGTACTTTATGTTGCTATAATTTTTCACACTCGAATGCAATCAAGAATTGAAAATAACAATGTGAAATAAAAAAAAACAATCGTTTTATTGATATTTATCATTTACATGGGATTGTAAGCTATAACACTTACTTTTTCAACTATAAAATATTTTTTTTCTACTTATCACTTACGACTTACCTCTTCCTTACAATATTGTAATATTACAATATTCGACTATTTTTTGCAATCTTATCAAAATTCAAAATTGCAGCAAAAATTTTGATTATTTTTGTATTTTTGTAAAATTTTTTGCACGACAACGTTCTAAATTGTGTTTTTTACATTAAAAAATTGATTTTTTTTGGCCGGCCTTTTTCAAATAAACTGTGCATTAAGGGATTAAGATATATATTATCAGAAATAAGTCATTACAGTAACATTTTCTGAAATTTTATTTGGTTGCATTGTATGCTTTCCTTTAGGTTTCTTTAATTTTACATTTAGTAGAGGAAAAATTACAGTTAATTATTAAATAATAAATGATTAAACATTCTGATATTAGGAGAGGATATTATAGTCTTAAAAATGCACAGAATTGGTTTTTGCTACTTTCTTATTCTTGCCATGTAACAGTAGATTTTTCTATGTTTTTAATTATACATTTTAATTGTATATTTGTAAGTATACACACATTTTCGTTATATCATTGTTATTCTTTTAATCACATCTGGATTTTTACTAAAATTTTGGGATATGTTTCATAAGAAACTGCTTTTTTTTCGTTAATTTAATTTCCAATAATTCAAAGGTTTGAAGAAGTGTTTTAGATAACGAATGAAATTTTGCAAAATATTTTACCACTTTCTAACTATGGTCAGAATACACCCCTTTTGTTTTTATTGATTATTTTCTTTAATTAATTACTATAATGGTTTTTTTGAAAAATATAGAGCTTTTTTTAAGAAAAAATAGAGGTTTTGTACAATTTTTAAAAAATTCCAATAACTTTTATAAGTACTACAAGTATTTTGATTCACAATTTTTTTTCAATATGATAGTTATAAGCTACATACATATTACTGATATATATTCATTAGATATTGATGTAAGAGGTTTGGTATAAATACAAATTTTTGCTAAAAGTTTATTAAAAGTTTCCTGTAGTTTGAAATTTTATGGAAAATTTTCTTTCAGTATTTAAAAAAGGTGCCTCTAAGTATCTAAAATACAAAAATTAAAACAAATTTTAATTGCATCTAACAGTTTATTAAAATCTTTAAATGCCTTTTTTGTTCAACTGTGTTTTTCATTATTTTTACATTATTTTTCATCATTTTACGGAGCTATAGATATAGCTCCTTAAAATGTTTTTACATTAATGAAATGAAATTTTTCCGAAATGTTTTATTAATTTCCATATTTTCTATATTATCAACTAAAATCTAACCCTTTAGTTTTTATTTAGAGTATTTAATAATGAAAAAGGCATTTGTGAAAGTTTTTGTATTCATAATAGAGTTAAACATGTTATTTGCTTTCTCTATAAATATTATTAAAATAAATATACTAGATTTATATATAGCAGGTTTGGCGTAAATGCATATTTTCTAGCAAATTTTGCTAAACATTTTATATTTTTAGAAAATAAATCAAAATTTGTTTTAGTTTATAGTTTTATATCGCATTTCAATTAAAAGCCTGAATTTTCATTAAAAGTATGAATAATTTATTAAAAATGTTCCTAATGTTTAAAATGCAGAACTTAAACCAAGTATTAGTTTTTCGCATTCTTGATTATATATCGGAATCTAATATCTTAGAGACATACTTTAAGGAATATATTTATTTTTTAACATCCTTTTGACATAATGTTTACAGATGCCATATAATTTGACAAAAATAGAAAGTGAAACGGGTTATTATATCAGTATATAGGAACTGTTTTATCGAACCATATATTCCGAAAGGTGAAAGAAATATAATAAAAATAATAGCTTATATGAAGAAGTTGTGATATTCTTTCATCAATCGGTACAAAATTTTCTCTTTCAAATAAAAAATAAGAATTCAGTAAATTGATGAAAAAATTTTTACTTCATAGTTTTTATGTCTAATTTTAATTAAAAACCAGAACTTATCTTTAAAATTTTGAATATTTTATAATATGAGTATATGGTAAGCACATACCTTAAAATGGCTAAAATCTTAATGTTTAAAATTTTTTTGAAATATATAGTAACAAGAAGCTAATTACACACAGAAATTTCACAACTCCAGTTAAGATCTAATATTTGCTAATTATTCTTTTTTTATTCTATGTAAGTAGCTTCTTAAATTATAAAACACTAAAATGAAGAATTTTTTTCATTGCTGTGTAAGTAAACTACCACGAGATTTCTTAATTTAACCAGCGCTTCAATATTTCAATAAAAGGTAGATATGCTATCTAATGGCAAACTTTACAAACTAGGTGCACCAATAAACCCCCAAGGATGTCAAGAGAAATTCTATGTACGGAAATTAGATTATATATGTAATACATGATATGTCGATAATGCTATTACCACACCATGAGACAAAGAAAAACGGTAGAAGGGATCGAAATTTCACGGAAGAGAGGTAAATACATTTTCAAAGTTTCTCTTATAATTAAAGAATGGGTACTACCTAAAACTATGCATATATAGTAATAGAGCTTTCCAATTTAAGATCTTTGATCTAAATTATTCATAAAAAGGATATCACTGAATCAATTATTAATTACAATTCTAATAAATCAACATTGATTTATATAATTAATTGATACTTTTAGTAAGTGATCATTTATCTTTTTCTGATTCTTCATTTTTGATGTCGACAATAAGCATTAAGTTACCTATTTAAGGTAATAATGTATAATGTAGTTAAAGTTTTTCCTAGTGATTATTCAGGGACTTTAATTTAACGATCGATTCAAACCTTTGTGATCGATTTTTTTTTAAGAAGAAGAGTTTTCAAATGATTCATAGTTAAATAATTTGTCTACAATTTACATAAGATTGTAGGAAAAGAAAATAGAAAACTTTCCCCATTAATAACCTTTTCTTTTATACCAATTTTATTCACAATTTTAAATTACTTTTTACTTAAGTGCTGACTATGCTTATTTTCTAAAGAATCAAACATTAAATTCAAGGTCAGGAATTATTTTAAAAATTTGTATGAAAAGAAAAGGAAACGTCATTAATTATATAAAAGAAAGTAGAAAATCACATGTTTACATTATTATGGTGTAGAATTATTAGGATACATTTCTACTCACATTACCATCATGTTTGAATCGTTGCCAAAGCCTGGAGATGACACTCTGAGCGATTCCAAGTTCCTCGGATACTTCCAGCTGGGTACGTCCACATTCCAGTCGTCCGATAATTCTACCACGTAAAAAATCATCCAAATGCTTCCTTTGTGCCATAACTATGCGGTTATTGCACTGAAAGGGTTTTAAAGCGCTTGTGAACAATTTTACTTCTTTGCTACCATTCCTTATATACCCCTTTCATACACTCTCATCATTGTGACGTACTATCCGCTCCATCTGGTGGTTTCCTGCAATTTGCATATTCTTCTTCAAGATGTGTGTGATAATTCTACAGGTGAAATTTTTATTTTAGAGCTCAATTTCTGTGTGATTCATAAATTAAATTTGCAGGCTATTTTCAAATGTTGTAAGTAAATTTCTACTGATTTTCATAAAAAGTTTTTACAAAATGAGTTTTACTTTCATCAAACTGTATTTAATATCCCACGTTGGATATTCATATTTTGATTACATCTCATATAGTAATTTGATTTTTCTATTTTCCAGCATATGAAGGAGAAGAACCGCTTTCAGATCATGTCTTATGATTACAGTCCTTTCTTATGTGTTATGAAACTCAATAAAAAAGAGTTAGATTAGTACCTCGACTTTCGAATGTAATATTTTATATCCATCGTTTCTTAGATCTCAACTTCTTATTTCAAAACCCAGTTTCTAGTTTTCCATTTGGGAATTTCGTAATCCTTTCTCAGACTTTGAAATATTAGAATACAACTGAGAGATATTTCTATCCGTGAATTTTTTTACTTTATATGAATTATATTAACTTTTCACCTGCTAAATTTAAACGGAATCAATACTTTCACTATTTCGTAGTTTGGTTTATGTTTAATTTTCGACGATTAGTTTTTTAATCTTTTAGATTTAAGAAATGTTCAAAGACAACTGACATTTTTTATTTCCTTTATCCTCTTTACTAAAAAGAGGAATAACACTTTCATTATAAAGGTATGGGTGGCTCTAGAAAGAGTAGCTTAATTTAGATGGCACTTGTTTATTCTAATTCTCGCAAGTTTTATTTGCAAGTTTCTTGCACGTTTTTATTTAACCCTTTAGCGGACAGTGGTTTCATAGTAAAACCACCTATTAAACATCTTTTTTTTTTAAACTTTACTTTTTAGAGTACTTTACTGTACTTTTTTATAATTACTTAAGGCTCCAATCTCATACATCTATGATGCATGGAAGCCAATGATGTAGAATCAAGAGCTTCTGCAATTAAAAAATACTTTTTGGTGACATGGATGATTTTTTGATATATATATATATATATATATATATATATATATATATATACACATATTATGTTTTTGATATTTTAAATTTATAACAGATGATAGTTCTACGTTTATCTTTTTTCTCTTTTGAAATATATGTATTCAAACTTTCTGTACTTGAGAAGTCAGTAATTCAATTTATCTTACTTATGACCCCAAATAAAAATATCTATACAAACAACACTTATAAGCTGTTAAGCTATTTATTTATTATACCAGTTTAAGGATTATCATTTATTGTTCTTCCAATATAGTTAAACTTTTAAAAAGGCATAATGTTCAATCTCTACAAGGGGAGGGGTTAGTCAGTTAAACCACTCCTGAAACCTTCCTTAGGTATCCTCTAAGGCAAACCCTTCTCAGGAATGTAAAAAGTTATATATCTCCCATTTACAAGGTTCAAAGATAGCATTTATAAACAAATGACATTAAATTCCTATGAATTTATTTTGTTGACCTTTAAAGGGCTAAGTTATATGGGTTGCAGCTAAGACTTGGAATCAATTTGTATCTAGGAACCAAAGTTGAATATGGAAAAATCTTGTGTTGTTAAAAGTTCCTATTTTGAGCAGTTCCAAAGTCGAGATGACCCTCTACTGTTATTTTAATTACAGCTGAAAATCTGTATTGTGTTTTATGAGTCTTAGAGTTACTGGCCAATTTACTCGTAAGAGTGCTGTTGTTTTCAAAAAGTTAAAATAATTCAATTTTTAATACAAATATAGTTATTTTGACAACATCCATCGCTTATTTTTCATAGGCAAACATTTTTTAAAATGTTCATAACTTCTAAGTTGAGATAACCCTCTACTATTATTTTAATTACAGCTGAAAATCTGTATTGTGTTTATGACTCTTAGAGTTACTGGCCAATTCACTCGTAAGAGTTCTGTTGTTTTCAAAACGTTAAAATAATTCAGTTTTAATACAAATATAGTTCTTTTGACAACATTCATAGCTTATTTTTCATAGGAAAACATTTATTTAAATGTTCATAACTTCTCCACTTGCAAAATCTTCAGTTCGTACCTCAAAAGATTTGTGTCTAGATGCCAAAATAGACTATGACAAAAGTTTGTAACCTGAAAAATTTGCATTTTAAACTATTCATATGCCAAGATACCATTGTTTTAGTTATGGGGAAAATATGTTTTGTGTTTGTTTAAAGCCTTTCAATTAAAGGAAAATATTACATACTATCAAAATTTATATGGAAAATGTTAAAGTAAAAAGTGTTTAGGGAAACTTCAGTCATTTTCCTAAAATTCATGCCTTACTTTTCATAGACACTTATTTTATATCTATTTACTATGCTGTGGTGTAGTACATTGCATTGTTATTTTAAATTCATTGATAACCCATAGTTGCTTTACATTGCTTTTAATTATAGTATATTACCACTGTTCTATATTACAATGTTCAAAATTAGAAGAAAATATACAAAAAATATATATAAAAATTAAAGAGTAAAAGGAGCACTCCACGTGCTACGCCTCAAAAAAAATTGCCAATGTCCAAGAGAACGCTGCATT
Source organism: Pardosa pseudoannulata (assembly GCA_032207245.1). Taxonomy (NCBI): domain Eukaryota; kingdom Metazoa; phylum Arthropoda; class Arachnida; order Araneae; family Lycosidae; genus Pardosa; species Pardosa pseudoannulata. The sequence goes on along the minus strand of CM063502.1, from coordinate 85,491,452 downwards.
CTTTACCTTTCTTCTTTCGACTCAGGCAACCCTACACTTTTTCCATTATCCTGTTCGTTGTTCCATTGTCCTTTTTACAATGCGTCCTTTTCCGGCTCTGCCCAGAAGGACCGGGACTCCAAGGATGGTCCTGAATAGCCTCCTGGAGACCAATCATAATTCTCCAAAACTTGGTGAAGTTTAAGTGCACTTATTTTCTCTGGCCACACCACATACTAGATCTGCATTCTCATAGGTTATATAAGGTTCCTGTAAATATATCAACTTATTAAATATATTTTTAAATATATTAAATAAACATGAAATTTCTTGAGTTTCCTGCATCAAATTCCGAAATACTTGTGACTTGAGACAAGAATTTATATATTTGACATCTAAACTCACATATCATTTAAGGATAGAATAAACATCCATATTTAGAACTTTATACACCCACACAGAGTTAGTATAATTTTTTCTCGTCGACACAAGTTTTATGTTAAAAATCATAGCTTGTTAGATTTATGTCATCTATCCACACAAAGGGAATTCGTTTGGTTTTATTTATTCAAGCAATCATTCCTAAAATAACTAAACAATGTTGAAAAATGTCACTTATAAATGTGATTAATGAAGAGAATAAACGTTTCGCAAATGCTAATAAGGAATTACTGACTTACACAATCATGACATATATGAAACTGGATAAATCACATTTATTCATCATTCTTCAAAGCGAGTAGGCGCCCTTACAATAGTATAATGTTCTTAAACCTCTTTATATTTTGTCTTGAATGAAAAATGAAACGTCAAATTCTAGAATTTTCTGCATCGAAAGAGAGAGAAAGTTCTGCGCTTAATTAAGTTGTTTGTTCGGTGTTTTACATATTTAACTTTTAGTCGCATTCGTGTACAAGCTATAAAATTCAACATACAAATGATAATTTCCATATTACCGTGAGAAATCCAATATTGAATTATCAAGAGATTTGTTTAAACTTAGAGATTTATTTTTACCTTCAAATGAATCAATGTCATTTAACACATCTGTTATTCTGACATGACTATTTAATTACTTATAATATTAAATGGATTTTATTACATCCAATTTTCCTTGTGTCAAAAATCTTCGTAAGAGAATTAAAGTACCAAATTTGAAGCAGCTGTACGTAGCAATTAAATTTAATGAAAGTCAATATATGTAAATGATTGATATTTAGTCACAGAAAAGGCTAATGGAACTCAGAAAACATGAATGTTTGTAAGTGCAGGTGTTTACATATGAGTTAAAGTAACTTTAAAATAAGTCGCGATAAAAACTTTTAACCTTCTGAACATTACCTTATTCGAAATTCATTATGACTAAGTAAATATGCTATACTTTAAAAGTCTAATCAGTAATTTGTACTGTTAAGTGCGTGTGTTTGCATTTTTGTGAGTGAGTACACAATATATATAAATATATACAAGGTCTGTCTAAAAAGTAAAAGCCCTTCTACAAAAGAAAGACATTTATTTACAATTTAAGGTAAACCTAATGTTCTTTTCCTAGAATGCATTCCCTGTCACACCCATGTATTGACCTACGAGGCACATCCAGAAAGTAAGTTTCCCTACTTAAAAGAAAAAATGAAGGGACATATTTATTGGCAACAAGTACAGCAATGTTTCAGCTATTTTTCAATATAGCCACCAGCAGAATTGAGACATTTGTCGTATTGTGGGATGAACTTTTGTATCCCTCTGTCGTAGAACTCTGCCGCCTCTGAATGTAACCAGCCTTCCTGTTCCAGAACACCATGCACACCCCTTTCCATATTGACAGCGTCTTTTTGAATTGGGTCTTTTGAATTGTCTTGACATAAGATCCACTATGACGCCAATGCATTGACAGTTGTTTGGTTTCTGAGGTAAAGTGCGAAATCCAAGTCTCAATGCACGATCCCGTCGAAGAACTCGTCGCCGTCATCGTGAGCAAAAATGTCAGTGCTGCTCCTAAGAATTGAATTTTGTGTACGGATGTCAGTTTCGGCTCATAGACCTGGCAGAGCTGAAGATGAATTTTATTGGCGCAATGCTTTGTGCATTCAAGATCATCGGCCGAACCTTGCAGGCGGCTGGAGCAGGAATTAGAGTTTCCATTTCGGACCACTGTTAAACGCTACGCTACTGTCTAGCTGGAATATGATTGATACGTCCTAGATCTTTTACGCATGCGCAATTGACACGGTTAATTAAGTTTACTTTAAAGGGGAAAACATCGGAAAACTTACTTTCTGGATGCGCCTCGTATTTTACTGTTTCTATATCAAAAGCATGTCACAGCTTATTTTCTAATTACAATTTTAATAAGGTAGGAAGTTTTCTTCTTAACTTTCCGTGGCTAAAAACTAATTCACTTTAGCAAAGATTTTGTTTGGGAGGTATAAAATGTCCAAGACTACTAAATCAGGAGAAAATGTATAATGTTCCAGTGTTGTAATCAGGCTTTCAACTAAAACTTATTTTATAGAGAGTTCAGTGTCAACAAGCATTGGGTCTTTTGCTATACAAGCTCTAGAAAAAAGAAAATTTAGCTCTCCCCATAAGCCTAAATTAGCCTCTAATAAATAAGCCCTTTATTGATACTTTGTTCAATATAACCAAAATTTTCAAATTTGCAAGATGACCAGCTTTAGAACTCAACATTTTATAAGCAAGACAAGTGAAATGTAACTATACTTAGTCATGACTGACGAAATAAAGGATTTTATAGTGGTTTATTCTTCAAAAATAGGCATAAGTCCAAAGCATCCTAAACTCTCATTTTACTCTCGTTTCGATGAAAGGGAGTGTGTATTTGTGTGTGTGTATGTGTGTGTGCGTGTGTGTGTGTGTGTGTTGAGCGTCATTTTAATTATTTAGTTTAGAAGGTTAAAATTATATCATTTTATGAAAAACTTTTATTCATTTTCAAAATGCTATCATTTACCTTAAATTCATAAAATAATTCAATGGCTAGCATGAGAAAAATAATTTATTTTAAATGAAATGCCTGCAGCCTAGAAAAGTCATTGAAGGTGTGATAATCGAAATGGAAATATAATTAAAATTGATATATTTAAATATCGCAAGCAGTTCTATTCTTAAGGAAGTTTATCTCAATCAAAATTATTATAAATTATATTGCTTTCTCAAGCTATTGAATTTCATTACCTTAGGGGAAGCCTTAATTGTTGATCATTTGAGACTTTTCAGCAATGCTTAATTTCTCTATTTACTTTAAAGTAAAAATATCTTATATATAATTGTACGCATTTATTCCAAATATGTAGAGTAAGAAAATAAAAATCATTAAATTATTATAATAATATCTTCTAAGATACTCACAGAATTATAAAATATATAATGAAAGTCAAGTAGGAAGATCAAATATTTCTTATTAATGATCATTACAGAAATTATCAGGTACAAATATGGTATACATAACGATATAATACTATGGAAAATTATTTGTCGGGAAAATAGTCCTTGGTTATCAATTTATGGTTCTCATAAATCATTTTAATTGAATTGATATGCTTAGGAGATAACTGTAGAGGATAACAGTATCTCCTTTTCGTATAATTAATTGGGAAATGTTTCGTCAGAGATTTAATGCTGGGGGAAATTACAGAGATTTCATTAAGAATGTAACTATTAGTTTAGAATTTGTCACAACATGAAAGCAATACCCCATTGTTTTTTGCTGACATTGATAGCGTGATATATCTCGTCTATCTGTAATTTACATCTCTCTACCCAATTATACATACATATATACAAATTAGTAGATAATTAAAATAAGGAGAAATAGTACCTTTCGAGTCAAAAATCTTTGTAACAGCCTACTATTGATTCAATATAAAATAAAATGCTATCCTCATTTTAGAATAGAATTATTAATAATAATTTGGCTTTAAAAATTATTTAACATTGTCATTTCAAATAATATATTGTTTAAAAGTTATACGATATATATCATTTAAAAAACTAAAATTTACTCATTCACACTGTAACTATGAAATACATATGCATGTATGTATATAGATAGATACATGTTTTTATGCACATACATACATATATATGTATATTTTTGTGTGTATAAGAATATATATATATATATATATATATATATATATATATATATATCATCAAATTATTATTAAATTATATATCAGATTGAAGCAAATATTATTCTTATAACCTGAAACTTTAAGGTATAAAAAATACTAATTTTTAAAAATTTAAAACATTTAATGAAAAAAAAAAAAAGCTTTTTAAAAGCTTAGTATATGCTGTAAAAGAATTAATTGATCTATTAATGATGATTGAGATTCACATAACAAATATTTTACTCAGCTTTAATTTAAAATGAAAAGTATAGTAATAAAAAGGAAAGTATAGTTTCTGAACTATATATTTTAAAAAAGAGTAGTGGCATGTTTCATTATCATCATTTAAAGTATATTATGATAAGTTTATACATATGTATTTATTTAATTATTTATTTATCTATTTATTTATTTATATATATAGAAGAAGTTGATAATTAAAATGCAAATAAAGCAAAACTGTAAACTAAAAAACAAATGTTTATTGATACTGGGTCTCATTAGCAGTAACCATAAAGATCATTAAACAAAAAAGATTGTTTCTGACAAATTCTCTACAATAAACACATATATTACTTGAAACTGAAAAATAAGTATATTTAAGCTAAATTCTTAATAATACATTAAGCATTTTATTCTAAAGCAATCATTAATTTTTATTTATTATAAATTTAAATTAGTATGTTATAGAATATTTCATGTATTAGAAAAAGTAAAGTTACCTTAAGGTAATTTATCACAATCAAGAAATTTAGTATCAACAATAAGTTTTCAAAAGAACCTTTTTTTTTTATTATATATTAAAATTTCAAACATTTCTGCTCATTTTTATACCGTTACGTTTGCTGTATTTAGAATGAACTACTGTTATAGCGTTATTAAATTATTTTCCTTCTTTTCCATTATGTGTCAGACTCGAACTTTAAAATGTGTTGCATATTCCTTAATTCGAGCAAATAAACCGAGGTAAAAAGTTTAAAAAAAAACAAAGTTTTATAGTGTTACCAAAGTGTTCTAATTTTTTACTTCATCCTTTGTCGACTAGATTAAACAAAATCGTTATTGTTTTACTTGATATATATATATATTTATATATTATATATATATATATATATATATATATACATTATAGATTGTTAATTTTTAATACACATAAATCTCAAATTTCGAAGTCTTATATAAATAAATTCTAAAAGTACGAATAAAAATATTTTTTAAGAGAATTATATATATATTTTTTTACGAAATTCATAAGATATTTAATTATTTAATTAAATACATCTGTTTACAAACGAAATTCTTCAAAATAAGATTTACAAACATGAGAATATCATCTTTTTATTATATTAAAAAATGTCGATCAAAATCAGTTCCTACAATCATTTTATATAAATCTTCATGATAAAGCACTGAGAAATGTACAGTATATTAATGTTTTTAATCGATTGTACGTGACAACAATTTACGTGCATCAGATTTAAATTGATGTAATTACATATATATATTGAGAGTTAGGGTTAATCAGATAGTTCCATTAATGTAATTATCTTTTTCACTCTGAATTTCTAATGCCAATGATATAGGCTATTTTCTTATTTTTAACATTTCCATCATAATTTGCATATCAAAAATTTATGTATGGATTTCCAAGTACGCATATTGTAAATTCAAAGTATTATCATTTATTTTTAGAAAGAAAAGGGTATGAAGTTTGGGAAAGAGAAATTTTAAATGAAAAATATTTTCTTGTCTGTTACTTGCAAGATTATTTCTAATTTTTCTTTCTAATACGAAAAGAAAAAACTCGCTTTACGATTATTTTTATTCAAGTAATATACGTTACATAATGTTTTGATGAAAACTGGATAGTTCAAAATATATAGATAACAAAAATATCAGTCGAAAAAAGTTTTACAATGTTTTTTTTTTAATTTCTGAAAGTATATTTTTCATTTTTTGACTGATTAATATATAATCTTCAGACTTTTTATCAGATTCAGATAGAAACTTTTAAAGACCTCTCATAACCCCTGCAATAGATTTGAATATATGTGCTACTAAGTGGGTGAATTTTAGATAGCTCTTAGTTCATTATAAGTATTCAATTCATGAAATTTAAACAATTAAATTGAGTTTTTGTAAATTGCACTTTCTTGACCTTTCATAGTCATAAATGCTAGAATAATGTTCAGAATTTAATAAATATATTACTGTGCATTTTTAATAACATTATATGGTTATTCAACTAAAAGATTTTAAATATATTCATTTAGAGAAATTACTGGAATTATTTACAAAAACTATAATTTTTTTCTTTTATGTTTGCTACATTATGTAAGCTACATTTCAATTTTTATCCTCTTTACTTTAAAAAAAAACAATGAATTGTCTGTCATTAATTGTCATTGTAATTGTAATTGTAATTGTGATTCATAATGAATAATCTCAATTTTTGGAAATATATAAAATGTGTTTTAGTATCTTTCGATTTAGTTGTGTTAAGTGTTTCTGTCAAGTCAAAAGATATTTTTTCTTTACTTTTGTCAGATTTTAACCAAAACTGAATACATTTATTTTCACTGTCATATTTTTCAATGTTTTATAACCTAAATTTGCATGAACACCAAAAGATATTTTAACTTTATTTGAAATTTTTGTCTCCGTACTTGTTCAAAACTTTAAATAAATCATGGGTAAAAGAAATATCGAATCTTTACTAACACAAAACTTATAAAAATCTGTGGATATAGAGTAAATGTATTTGCATTTTAAAATAATAAGATGAGAGTTTCTTCAAAATAAAATGAAAATAGCTCTGTATTAAACAAATTTAATAATCAATGAAATTCGTGAATTCCATTTTCCAGTAGGAATGAAGAATTTTTGCACCAGTATCTTCAGTGTTGCTCTGTAAATTAAATATGTAGCTCTCTAAAGACGAGGAACCAAATATGAATTTTTTAAAGGAAGTCCTTGGCAAAATATAATGCCTCTGGCATTTCATTTTAATGCCTTATTCAAAATGTCACTCTCGGATTTTTTTAAACACATTTTATAGAATGAATCAAATATTTCAAAAGAAACGTATAACCCAGAAGATGATTATTTTAGAGGAATTAAATGTATCATTTTTTATTATTAAAACTAATTATTGCATTAACAATTTATTTTTAAAATAGTATATAAATGTATGATATAAAATGTAACTAATTTTCACATTTAACGCTTAAATATTCTTGTAATTCAAGTTGAACTTGATCTCGTCATCTAACCCTACTTTTCTCATTGGGAGTGGTGTGTTTACACCTTTCCTAACGGATCTCAGATTAAAGGAAATGCAGGGAAAACACATACAATGCAGAAAGGGGAAAAGGTGAAAAATCCCGATATTCCACCCATACATAGAGAGGGAGAGAGAGAGAAACTGGATTAGAGATGTATATAGACATAGATAGATAGATACTAGATGTCCCGTAAATGCTGAGAAAAACTTCTAGGAGGCAGACATCAACCACACCACATTTTTTATGCAAGCCTGCATTAAAATTTGTGACAGTATAGGTCGTTAAGAAGTGGCAGAACAAGTGTAAGCAGCCCACGATCAATGTACTCGATCGTTGAGAAGAAAGAGTATTGGATGTCGTGGAAACTAACGCAAATACTAGCATACGTGCCAGCGTGTTTTCAACGCCAGCTCCTCCCACGCCTTTTGCCTCCAGAGGGTTCAGCTACTACTCCCCGGTGACTATTCTATATTTGCGAGTTTCCCACACTTGTTTCTGCAACAATGTGCTCGAGTTGTGAATTTCACAGCTTATGTTTTGTTCATTAGTCAGGCCAATTTCACAACGGAAGGTGTATTACATCGCCACAGTCAGCATTTCAGATCCGAACATCACTACATGTGTTCCCGGGTTTGTCCGACGACTGTTTACTCAGGTTGTACCTTTTATCATCCAGATAGACTGACACGAATTATCTGATCTTTCTGAAGCAGGTTCTTTGAGGCTTGCTTGATGATGTTCCAAATGTTCCTACATCATTGTACACCTGCGCATTTTAGACTGGCTGCCCGTTCCATTTAAACAGGTCATGACCGCATGGATGGATTGTGCGTGCTGGACTATTTCCTCACTAACCGAATTTATAGAGCCGCCTTCATTTCTTTCTGTGGGGATAAATCAAATGTATTGCGTATCACGATCATGTAGAGACTGAAATGGATCTTGTGCACGACTCGACTGCGCATCTGCTACAATCAAAGAAACTCCCGGTTTGTTCAACCATGGCCAACAACTAATGCTCCAGACTGATGTCAGGAATGTTTAGCTTGCAAACTTCACACATCTGTTGTAACATTCGAACAGTATTCATGTACTCCATTTGTACTTACTGTATCCAATAAATGTTTAAAACTAATAATAATATTTAAAATTAATAATAATATTTAAAATTAATAATTTGACCTCTGCTCTGTCTGAATTAATAATTTGACTACTTACTCCGCACGTTTTGGCCCATGGGTTCCCATACAATACTTTACCTTATCATTTGCACTACCTCCCTTAGAAGTTTGTTGCAACATTTACAGGACACCCTATACATATTATATATTTATATAAATATACATATACATATACTTGTGTGTTCATAAATATACATAAAATTTATATACATATATTTTTAAGGTAAAAATTAAAGAAATATATATTATTGTTATAGGTACTGTTATTGTCCATAAATAATTATAACAAAAATAATAAAAAAAAACAATCATATAATATTATATTCCTTATAAATCAGTGTCATATCTATTTTTACTACTTTCAAAATGCATTTTATTCTACAGGACGCACTATGAGAATATATGCGTGTGTAAAGTAAAAATATAAAGAATACATTATTATTATAAATCTTACATCTTTATTATAGTTATTATTCCTAAATTAACGCTAGAACACTTAAACATTTATAACTATGCGTAAGTAATTATAACAATAATAACAAAATCCAGTCAAATAATAAATATTTAATAATATGTAATAGTGGTAGAAAAGTTTGACAAGTATGGGCCGTGATTATACACACCATGAACTACATAGCAGTTCCCAGAACACATTGCACAGTTCATTCAAATGCACAATTCACAGAATATCTAAGACATCCTTATCTGTAAAAATTTTGCCTATGATCACTCAACAGTGTTATTCACAGGTGTATAGTTTTGCTATGCTATTACGTGGAACATAATTTATACAAGTACATGCCCTATTTCTAACAACTGTGGTGAATATACCACTAACACACTTGAAGTAAAAGAGCTATAGTCGTAAAATGATCTACAACACATATGTCCAACCCAAAAATTCTCTTGGACTGCTTTGAAAACGCATTATATACCTGATCGATTATGTTTTTGTATATATATAATGTAAACGGCTTCGGTCGAAATTGAATTTAGATTCTTAGATTTGTTTTCTATACTCTGTATAAAAATAAAGAGGTTTGATAAACTGTTATTTTATACAAAGGTAATAGCAAGACATAAAATGGTAGAAACTAAGTTGTACGATTTTTTTAAACACTCATTTTCGTCAAAATTCTCTTATTGCACGTGTGTCTAAAATTCACACAATAACTTATATATTTGAGAAAGATACATTAATATAACATTTAAAAAAAATACATTATTAAATTTTTGCTATTATCCATAAATTAACGTTTAACCATGGAGCATTAAACTGTTCTTGCGTTAACAGTGAATCATTAACTGCACATAAATTATTTTAAAAATAATAATCACTAAAACAGTTGAATAATATTATATTTGATATATCAGTGTTATTTATTTTCCATTATAAATTTTGTGAATCTCGCTGGGGTAAAATTACTTTTCACTGAGGTTGCGGTTGGCTACTCTTAAAAAGAAAATAATATCCGAACATCCTTCCCTCCTGCAGTTGTGGGGACAAGGGGGGGGGATTTTATCAGGGTAAGAGAAACTTTACGAAGCCCTTCCTTTTGATTAGTCTAGTAGAAATTAAAGTGATTTTTCATTCAAATGCGCAATTCACAGAGACATTCTAAGCGAAGATCATTTGCAAGGACTTTCTAGCCCTTTGATCGCTTAACAGCGTTATTCGCAGTTATATTCTTTTGGTATGCTAATACTATTGGAACGCAATGAGTGGAAGATAATTAGAAAATCAATCAAATAAATCTCCTCTTAATGTTATTTAAACCTTTAAAAATGCCATTGTAGTTCTTCGTTTAGACATTGGGAAACCTTGAAAATTCTGGATGTTAATTTGCTGACAATTTTTATTCCCTAGTCTCCTTTTATCTTTATTTTAATTTACATAACTCTGTGCAGTCTTTTAAGTCCTTTATCATTCTCTCCATAAAGCAGAATATTTTATTCACATTAAACATCAAACAGCGGCGTTATACCTTTAATTATTTGGCACCCTAAAGTGTTAAAAATACTTATTTCAACATCATACAGTATTCAAAGATTAAAGTTGATATATTAACTAGCTATGCTTTAACATATACGTCAAGTATGTGTGCATGTAAGTATGATTTATGGCAAAAATATTTCATCATTTTGACGAGAGTGTAGGCGTAGATTTTCTAGCATACTTGCATGAAATTAATAAATTCATTATAAAATATGAATTCAAAATTATTAATAATTTTGCATTCTTATCGGTTTTCTCTACTTTTCAAGATGTTTGTAAATCAATCTCATTTTAAAGTTATTTTGATAGAATTCCGATTGAAAATGAAAAAGCCTAAAACTCATATTTCTCTCCTATACAATTTTTTGAAATAAATTTAAGAAGGTATACTACCTTTTAAGGCATAAAATCTGCATTTAATAGTTTTCTTCGATTCATAATAAAATATAAATTTCTCATCATTTTAGATGAAATGTTTCATACGTATTTTAATAATGCTTATCTTAAACTATTTTTTTATGTCTTTTCAAGTAGTATAGGTTTTGAAATAACATAATATAATACACAGCAATGAACAAAAAATTAAACTCTCGTACCAGCAAGATAATTTTTAAATATGTGTAATAAAAGCTAAATTTTTAATTTAATTTCAAGTAACTTTTCAAGTCTGTTTTATTCTCTTAACTAAAGCTTTAAACGTATGACATTTTAATGTTTTAATGTAAAAACTGTTTAAAAATTTAAATTTAAAAAATACTTTTAAAAAATTAAAAAGTGGTAAGAATTTCAAAATTTAAAATAGTTATCATTTATTATACTATAAGATGTAATATATTGCTTGTATTAATCAAATGAGTTTGACTGATAAATGTGATAGTTATTAATTAGATTTTATTTGATATAAAACATTTGTTTCTGACTTACTTCAAAGATCATTTTTATGTTAGAAGATTTCTAATTTTTTCTGTGTGTATGTATTTTATGTTTTATAAAAAAAAATGTATATGATGTTTAAAAAAATGTAAAACTTCAAATTAAATATTTCTTATAAAGATATATTGTAGTATATTATTATGGATATTGAAAATATCCTCATTAATAATATGGGAAAAATTTTGTTCTAAATACAGCATAATTTATTTTTCTTTGAACAAAACTAGGCTGCTTTAATGAAGACTTTTCGGGTTGAAAAATTCTATTTCCCCTAAATTTCAAACAAAGGAAATGTTCAAAAGTAATGTATTTTGGATAACATTTTTCAAAACAGATTTGATTTAGGAAATTTATGCATGAAACACATCTTGATCGTGTTTCCATGTTCCTATTTTTTAAAAATTGAATCGGTTTGAAAAACAGATGTTTCTTCCAAATAAAGATGCATCGAAACAATGTTAACATCGTTATTTTATACTCTTGGGTTTTTTAAACCTTTATTTTCACTAACTGACTTCTTTAGTTCTATCTTACCTTTCAACCTGTCAGCATTCCTTTTAAACAAATGACATGATTCTCTCAGAGTCTATCAATAAAAATTTGTACAAAATCGGGAAGTAAGAGAGAAAGGCTCAAGATAGTTGTTGTAGTTAAAAAAAACTACATATATGAGTAGTTTTCATTCATGTAAATACAAAATAGATCAGTAAATAAATTAAAATATCTGCTATATTTTTGTATAGGTCTCTATATTTCTTAAAGTAACTGAAAAATTTATATGTAATGTTTTAAACATTAAATTTTACATAATGTAAAAAGGTAGATTGTAAATTAAGAACATAGAATGTA
>CM063502.1:85469097-85474097 GCA_032207245.1 Pardosa pseudoannulata | reverse complement strand
CACGCAGTGCTACATACAGATTTAATGTACGTGTATTGCACATAAGCATTTTCAGAGAAGCAATAATATTACCAGATGATTGCAATGTACACATACTGACTTAAGAATTAGATACCTGGGAGAGTTTCTATAGATGCTCTATGGTTGGGCGACTATACAAAACCTGTTTATGTTATGTTACCTGTTATGATTAAATTTCATCAGAATATTTGTTTAAGTAAACGTATGAAGATTCATTTCCAGACAAGCGAAGTAGGATGGTAAAAACGATATATCTTTCCACATTTGAAGACGTGCTTATTGTTTAGGCCCATTTAACATGAACCGGGACTGTGAAGACAGCAAAATTCACTGGTTCTACCTAAAAGCAAATAAACAAAGCGATATGGGAATCAATAACCAAAAAACATTTATTAATAAAAGAAGATCATAAAAGTACTCGAAAAAACACTCTTAATCAGGAATATCTGTTGTGGATAGGCCTCACTAGAACAAAAAGGAAAACAAATTAGTAATACATTCTTGATTAATTAATGAGAGAATTGTCCAACTGATTGCCATTTTCATCTCGTAGGGCTCTTCCTTCAATCTTCCGCAACATAGACACTGTTGTCACTCACTCCAGCCAGGATTTCAGTACTGATTTGAAAAAGAATCTCGGAGAAACTTCGGCTTCTCACCAAGCATAGCATTTTCCATATGCTTATTGCCAAGAATCCTTGAAAATTCTCGCCTCGTGGCTGTCAAGAGAATAAAAATTCTGCTCTCTGGTATCTTTGATTCACTGACTCTCCAAACTACCTCAGAAATTCCGACATTCCCCTGAAATGGTGTAAAACAGTTTTTGAAAACATGTTCTTGAAGTACAAAGTTGTTAAAATTGAGGTTTTACTTGCATTTTCTTAGGATCTTCGTTATCAAGAGTCTAAGCTTCTTGCTATCGTCTGTTGTTGCTATGAAGGTGGTATGGGAGAAAGGATATCTGACCTTTCTCGATGACATAAAGTACAATGGTTTATAATGAGGAAAAATGTTTTTTTTTTTTTTTGAAAGCCTAATATTTTTTTTCTTTAAAAATATAATGTTCCTAAATAAGTAATTTGTTTATGTTGTAGAGGATAAACTTTTGAAAATAATAATGTTATTGTCGACTTCTCTAGCACTCCAATGTCACCGGACTCTTTATAGTGCATTAGTTTAAAAATGAGTTTTGGTTAATTGTTTAAAGACGGGAATGATGCTTCAGATATACGGGATTCATAGGTAAAATTGACTTTGTCTTATTAAATACATGATAAATAGTCTCATGTGCTTTCATAATTTTAACATACGTTAGAAAATATTTCCTTTAAACGAATAATGTTATATACTGGAAAAGAGAATCGCACTGGAAGTGCCAATGTTAATTATTCGAATGATGTAAGTATTTGTTCCTCTTTCGTTTACGCACGAAGTTCGCAGCTAGCATTATACAATGTCAGATATAACTGAATAAATAATATATGTAATTACATGACACTGTCCTTATAATTCTTTAAACTTATTTTGTTAAATCGATAAACATTTTGATATTATATAGTCAAAAAAATTATTTTTCTAAATAAAAAACATTTAAACCCTATAAAAATGTAAATGAAGTCAGCTTTCTCAGCAATTAAAAAATACTAGTCCCATTAATTTGTTAATTCCTTATTTTTTATCTGGGAGAACGCATTTGTATCTGTACAAAACTGAGCTTATTGATGGGGGAAATTAAGTTAATACTTAAGTAGGAAAAGCCTAAATGGACTAAAACTTTTATCAGCGTTCAAAATAATTTCCTTCGGAGGTGATGTGAATAAAGATGAGTGACCTATTTAAAGTATTCCATTCCAAACTCTCTTTTTGTATCTAGCCCCTAAACTTGAATTCAAGCAAAATTAGCTTCTGGGTGAAATATTCAGTGTAACAACTTGCACAAATAAGCATTAATTAGGAATAATAAGTGTGTATGTAAATTGCAATGTAAAAATTATGTTTTTACTTTAACACTAGATTTAAGGAAAGGTTTATACTCATTGCAGTCTTTACTTATTGCTTATACTTATTGCTTTTCTGGTATTGTATTATAAATAAAAATGTAAACGGTTTCCCTTTCTTGACTTTTCTTAAAGAGTATTTACTAATGCATTGAATCTTAATCTTTAAAAGCGATTAAATCTGAAATCGTAAGGAAGATATTAAACACAACTATTTGTTATAACAGCTCTTTTCTGATCACAGAAAATTATATAAAAGCTTACTGCAGTACTGAAGACTAATAATGTATGTATTTTTTATTCATTGCTTTCGCTTATTCCTGATATTTCATGCATATTTGTTGGAAAATTACTACACTGGAAGTGAGCCACAGTACGCTTTGAACGGCTTGTTTGTTATACGTAATGCCCCTTGATGCATTAATTATGACATCTTATGCAATTAATAATATATTTTGAAGCTTAGATTTGGTAAATTTTTTTCGCATAATCTATTAAAATACTAAAATCAGTTTTTTAAAACACTAAGTTGAAATTAGACACATGTTCAAAGTTTCAAAAGCAATGGCCAAAAAATCATCATAAATGAGAAATACTAATTTCATACTAATTACTTAGTTAATACTGATAATATCTTATTACAATGCTTTAATTTTAATGAACAATGTATAATCATTCCTATTTCTTTACTTAATTGAGTTGGCTTTACTAATGCATTCAATAATGATATTAAATAATGATTAAATTTGACTACTTAAAAAATTAGATATAAATATATTTAATTGTTACAATAAACTATTTTCTGTTCACACACAGTTTCATAAAATTTTATTGTAGAAAAATATAATTAGACTAATAATGTATGTATTTTTTATTTATTGTCTTACTTTATTTGCAACATTCATTAGATTTAGCAAAATAACTGTAGTGCAAATTTATGCGAACATTCCTAGAATTTAAGGCTTATTTTCTGCACTGCTACTACTTTGAAGGGAAGCAGTCGAATTTTGAATGGTTTATTTACTATACATAAGGACTCATGATGCAGTAATTATTACATCTTTGAGAAACAGCAATACATTTTGATGTTTAGTTTTAGTTGATTTTCGTTAGCATATCCTATTAAAATACTAAAAGGCACTTTTTTACAGCACAAAGCTCAAAATTAATACTTGCCGTCAATCCAGTTTTAAAGGCAATGTCTAAAAAGCATAATAAATAGGAAATATTAATTTCATTAACATTACTTTGTTAATATTGACAATTTCTCCTTGTTAAAACTTCTTTCATGAGGCCATCAACCTTTCAAAAGACTAAAAGGTATTCAGTAGAATAAGATACTATCACAGTTTTTATTTAAAAGTAAAACATCATTTGAAACTTCTTTTGAGAGTCAAATTCACGCATCTAAGAAAATAAATACATTGAAAAAGAATGAAAACATTATGCTCTCTGATTACATAGTGGTGTTATAACAACCTGGAAATTGATAATTATCACATAACCGCAGAGAGAATTTGGAACTGTAATCACTCCCCTGTGATCACAACAGCACGAGGAACTGCAAAGAAATCACGTTTAATTGGATTCTTTGGGGTTTTGGCTATGAGTCACCATAAATCCCACAAAAAGACCACTGCGTAACATCACGACTAGATATATGCTATCACCTGGCAGCAGGTGCTCGCCTCTACAGGTCAAGAGGTCTAGCATTTCAAGCTTCTTTCTTGGACATGGTAGTAAAAACTGTGGGAAATATATCATAAAACAGATACACTTAAGACCTTGTTTACCTTGTTTAAGGGAGGGGAGCATAGTACCTACCTTTCGAGCAAAAAAGTCTTCATTGTGACAACCTATTTCTGATTAGGAGTGAAAAAAACAATTCTGCTTTTCTAAGAGTAATTTTTGTCCTAGATCAATAATAAGTGTCTAACTTTATAAAAGTTGTTCAATTCAGTTATAACAAGCAATACTTTTTATTAAAAAAATAAAATATGTACACCAAGTGAAACTAATAGAAATTCATTTATAAAAAGTTCATTTATAGAAATTCATATTATTAATTAATAGAAATTAATATGTTATTCATTAATAGAAATTCATATTAATATATCATAAAACAGATACACTTAAGACCTTGTTTACCTTGTTTAAGGGAGGGGGGTGCATAGTAGCTACCTTTCGAGCAAAAAAGTCTTCATTATGACAACCTATTTCTGATTCGGATTGAAAAAAATAATTCTGCTTTTCTACGACTAATTTTTGTCCTAGATCAATAATAAGTGTCTAACTTTATAAAAGTTGTTCAGTTCAGTTTTAAGAAGCAATACTTTTTATTAAAAAAATAAAATATGTACACCAAGTGAAACTAATAGAAATTCATTTATAAAAAGTTCATTTATAGAAATTCATATTATTAATTAATAGAAATTAATATGTTATTCATTAATAGAAATTCATATTAATATATCATAAAACAGATACACTTAAGACCTTGTTTACCTTGTTTAAGGGAGGGGGGTGCATAGTAGCTACCTTTCGAGCAAAAAAGTCTTCATTATGACAACCTATTTCTGATTCGGATTGAAAAAAATAATTGAAAAAAAAAAAAAAAAAAAAAATATAAAAAAAAAAAAAAAAAAAAAAAAAAAAAAAAAAAAAAAAAAAAAAAAAAAAAAAATTTGCTTTTCAAAGAGTAATATGTCCTAGATCAATAATAAGTGTCTAACTTTATAAAAGTTGTTCAGTTCAGTTTTAAGAAGCAATACTTTTTGTTTTAAAAAACATAAAGTATGTACACCAAGTGAAATTAATAGAAATTCATTTATCCGAAAATAAATTTTAAAATACTTAAATTATAAACTTTTTTTATATTAATTATCTTTTCTGTTTTCTGAATCTCATTTAAACTAATATCAGTAATATATTTTAGTATATAGCAAGATAAACGTGGATTTTACTTTATTATTAAATTCTTAT
>CM063502.1:85344097-85464097 GCA_032207245.1 Pardosa pseudoannulata | reverse complement strand
TAGTGGAGGAATTACAATCATTTAAGAGAATCTGAAATATAAAATCTCAAATATAAATCAAAACAGCTTTAAATAGAGTTCGAACTTGATCACACCAAACTTAATAGAGAAAATGGTATGAGAAATTAGCAGCAGTACAAAAGACTATAGACAACACCATGGGTACTGAGAATAGATTTTAGGGAAAGAATTGCAACCCTTTAACATAATCTTAAGATGAAAATCTCAGTGATAAGTAAAGGAGTTTCTAAGCAGAGTTGTAACTTGATCGTATCAGAATTAATAAAGGAAATAACATTAGAAATCAGCAGTAATTCAAAGGATTATAGAGAGCATCATGAATATTGAGAATAGAGGTTACAGTAAAAATTGCAAATCTTTAAGGAAAACTGAAACTGAAGATCTCAGTGAATACAAATCTTTTATCAAAACTGGGTAGGGCCGTAACCAAGAATTTCAGGCGGAGGGGGGGAGATCAAACTGGATGGATTCATTTATATGTTTCGCTAATTAATTGCCTATTTTTTAATTTAAACAATTGAAAATTTTCGCTAAAAGTTATTTCACGTGTTATTGATGAACATATTAAAGAAAAAAGGGAAAAGGAACTATTCGAAGAATTTTATGTCCTAGGTCCCTTTAAGTAACACTGTAAGTTTTCTACTTATTATTTTAAGAGCAAATTTTAATAAATAAATATAGTACGTAATTAGTAAAGTGTTTCATTTTATAATATATATAAAGTATAATTAAACAAAATAAATCATAGCATGAAAGATCATAATGTTTTATCATTCTCTAGAAATTTGTTTAGTAAAACATAATATAGTCTTACTGAAATAAGTTAGGAACTTAATTATGCTCTTGACCTCAGACAGAATGCACTGAGAAAACAATTAGATAAGATTGTTGATATAGGAATGAAAGCACTGATTAGATAATTGTGTGTTTTTAGTAAATATCTCTGAAAATCAAATTCTCTTGTTTTGTGAGAACTACAATCTCATAAAATTAATAATATTGTCGAAATGTCTTCTAGAGTATATAATAAACAGAAACAAAAACTGAAGGATAATTCCAAAATAACCCTGTTAAATTTTATTTATTTTTCCTGTCGATGCATTTACTGCAGTGCAAAATAACCTTACATTGGAGTATGGTATAATACTACTTTTTAAATATAACATGTAAGACATAAGTTATTTTTATTCAGGATATCTTTTATCTCAGTTTTACTCTGTTGAAAATAATAAACTTCAATTAGGTCTTAATTTTGTAAATTTAATGTATATCAATTATTACCATTTACATAATTTCAAACTCAGATTAAACAGCAGAATTCTTTTCACTTTAGTTCTGATCTTGCACAAAAATGTTTGTCAAATATATAGGGTTCCAGAGATGAGGCAAAAGAAGCACTTGCACTCTCATATCAAGAATCTAGACAAATATATTTTAACACATTGGTATAGTATGTATTTCTAACCAAAAGCAACGTTATATAATCTGTAAGCATGATTTATTTATCTAATTAGATTTAATGTTTTAATTATTTGTCGAATAAGATGACATTGACCCTAAAACTTCTTCTACATAATTTCAAACTCAAATTAAATATCAGAATGCTCTTTTCCTATTAGTTCTGAGCTTGCACAGAAATGTTTGTCAAATATATGGGATTCCAGAGATGAGGCAAAAGAAGAACTTGCACTCTCAAATCAAGAATCGAGAGCAAATATCTTTTAATACATTAGTATAGTATGTATTTCTAATCAAAAGCAACGTAATATAATCTGTAAGCATGATTTATTTATCTAATTAAATCTAATGTTCTAATTATTTGTCGAATAGGAAGACATTGATCCTAAAACTCCTTTTAAGGATCAATCAACACATTTTTAGAACTCAATAGAAATAGATAAATACTAGTTAAATAGTTATGAATAAAATAATAAAAAATAACTGTATGTTTTATGTGTAACTTCTTTTCCATTTCAGGCTAATAAAAGTAAGCCAATAATAATATTGAATTATAAAATATTGAAAAGTATTGAGTAAGTTATATACAAATTTAATTTATGATATAACTGGCTGAATCATACATTCAAATAGTTCTCGCTGTTAAAATGATATTCTACAAAAGATTTGTGTACTCGCAAATTAATAAAAAAAAAATACTGCCGTGACGATTTAGTTCTTCGTTATGAAGTCTTTTATCCTTATTCCACAACAATGGTTGTGAAAGTATTTTAAAACTGTTAAACGTGGATATGTTTCAGATAATTTCCTTTATACTGATTTGTCGATTTAACTTGAACTTCCATGTTCAAAGTCACATATATTATGCTCCCGGAACCAGCTAGCGAGTAACGCCCACCCGCAGGTAACACGTTTGGCAATAAATAGCCAACGTGGGGTCGACTTAATGCTATGATCTACAACGCACTTCTTGCTTAGGATTAAGTGACATTTTGAAATCAGAAGAACAACAGCTGCTGTATGAAACCTTTGGAATCCAAAATACACGTTTACGTGCAAAAAATTAATCGCTCCGTGTGGAACGATTAAATCTTTTATTATCATTTTGTATTACTACAATGCTCGATTACGGTGTAATTACATATTCACTTCTGAATAAGCTATAGTGTTTTACAATTTCATGCAACAAGAAAGCGTTTACATATCAAATTTATTATACCGACTATAAAATTTATCACAGTGTGTCAGACTCTAAATAATCTCTAAGATAAATTGTCTATAGTATTTTCGTATTGATTTTAAATATAACTATATTCCTGCACAATATAAAGTTCTCAGTGTTAAAGAAAATATCTGTTTAAAAATTTACTTTATACTCACTTAGATATTTAAAGCTCAAATAATTCTTCAATAATTTAGTGTATAATACTACATTACGAAGTCAAGGACAAAGAGACCACTATTTATTAACTTTATTAACTGTTACAATAAACCATATGGTAAACAGTAAACTAATTTTCATAGAATATAAAATATGCTAAATAACTGCTTCTTCATCGCATCGTCAAATTTCCATTTGCAAAAGTCCGATATTAGAAAAAATGACCTGGGAAATTCAATGAAATGGCATTTAATTTCTTTCAGGTTTAATTAGTAAAATTTAACTTTTACATAAAAAACTAAAACATTGTTTTAGTTTTGGTTTCTATCGAACTTGAAAGTTTAAAAGTAGAAGGTCGCATAATACAAGTCTTCCGGTCACTATGTCAATAAAACTACATAGAATTTTTCTTTTATGCTATCAATTATAAAACGCCGAATTCAAATGCATTTATCTATTTTAGGAGAAGTTGTTGCATACAAAAAGACTAATCTTGTAACTGTAGACTCTTTATTTACGATTTGGATTTCATAGTTGCGTGAAAGAAGCATTTAGACTGAAGTAAATAAATCATTGGCTAATCCCTTGACAAAACAATTTGCTGTCTGGAATTAATAGCTATAGGGGAACTCCAAATACTAACTCACGAAATTAAAACCTAAATATACTAATTCAAATCACGAAAAAAATTATAGTGTTCTATCTATTAAGCCATTTTCAAGGATTATTTTGGAAAAAAAATCTCTTAAAGGGTAATTGAGCACATAATTTAAAACAGTATGTAATCATTAACCAAAAGTTTGGTAAAAGAAGAACTTATTTTACTAAAAAATAAATTAATGAACGGCCTTAGGAATATACTTAAAATAAATAAATAAATAAGTGACTGCATACAAAATTTTATTTTCTGTTTTTAATTAAAACAATTATTCACCGTACACTCTTGTTTTTAAAAAGGCCATTCGAGACATAGATTTTTTGTTTAGAATTCCTTCCCGTTTATTGTCAGTAGAAAATATCCAGTTTCCATGTAAATAAATTAATAAAATATTTATGAATTCATGTCTCTTCACGAAGAGGAGAACTGTCTGAGGTGCTGCGTGACAGCAAACATTTAAATAAATATAATGCTAATTTTTTGCATAAAATTTTTAGCTGGATAATTCTTATGATTTGGATCATTTTATAGAAAACAAATTCTTCTCAGAGGTGTTCTTTAATTCTGAAAGCATATTTAAACTATTTTTTCTCGTGGTTATTTGAGCTGACAATATTGTTTTTCACGTTTCCTGCCTGTAACAATTTACAATAACTTGTCCTAAAGTGTAAGAGATTTTTTTTCTTTCTGTATGAAGTGCTGCGTGCGAGAATGTATTTAAATAAATACATTGCTAAAACTTTTCTATATGATTTTTAACTAGATAATTCTTATAATTTCAGACATTTTATAGAAAATAAATTATTCGCAGTGGTTTTTATTATCGAAAAGCACGTTTAAACTACTTTATTTCATAGTTGCTTAAACTGTCAAATTTGTTTTTCCAGTTTCCTGTAACAGTTTACAATTTATTGTTCCATAATCCAAGTATGAGTAGTTTATGTGTCAAGTTCTTTTGAATCAGCAAATATTTAAATAAATACAACATCAGATTTTTATATAAGAGCTATATAATTCTTAGAGTTTCGCACGGTTTATACAAAACAAAATTATTTGTGAACTTCTTTCAATTCCGGAAGTATATTAAACTACTTTTTTTCTCAGTTACATTTGCTGCCAAAAGCAATCCAGTTTCCTGCATTTAACAGCTAGCATTTATTTAAATAATAATTAAAATTAAATAATAATTTAAAACTTGGTTTTGTTCATTTGTTTGTTTGTTTTTTGTCTTAGTTGCTATCATAAGAGTAAACATTAAAATAAATGTGATAGTGAATTTTTATACAAATTTATTAACTAAACAATTCTTGTAATTTTCCAAGTTTTATTGAAAATAAAATCTTTCGTGAATTGTTTTTTTTTAATTGGAAGGTATATTTTAACCACCTCTTTCTTGAAGTTATGAGCTTTAAAAACAACAGATTTTACCTTTAAGAGATTACAATTACTTTCCCATACTCTAAGAATGAGTACATTTTGTGTCAGGTGCAGCTGGATCAGCAAATAGTTAAATCAATATTAACATCTGATTTGTATACAGGATTAATAAATAGATAGTTCTCGAAGTTTGACATGTTTATATAAAAGAAAATCACAATTTTCAAAAATTGAAAATTGTGAACTTTTTCAATTTCAGATGTATATTGAAAATACGTTTTATCACAGTAACAATCCAGTTTCCTGCCTTTAACAATAATTAAAATTTACTGTTAATAAATTATTAGACAAATAAATGCTAACGCATTTACTTGTCTAATAATTTAAAAATTAATTTTATTTGTCTCAGATGCTGTCTTAAGAACAAACACTAAAATAAATAAGATTGTAAATTGCTATATAAATTTATTAACTAAATAATTCTTATAATTTTTGCACGTTTTACTGAAAATAAAATCTTTTCTGGGTTTCTTTTAAAATTCGGGAATTATATTTAACCTACTTTTTCTCATGGGTTTTAAAACAAATCGAGTTTCCTGCCTTTAGCAGTTTACAATTATTACTTGTCTTATAATCTAAGGATGGGTTATTTCTCTCTTCGGCATGATAGCAAACATTTGAATAAATGTAATGTTAAACATTTGTATAAAAATATTAGCTAGGTAATTTTAATTGCTTGGCACATTTTTATACAGAATACAATCATTTGTGAACTTTTCCAATTTTAAAAACATATTGAAACTACTTTTTTCACAGCTACATTCTGTCGTAAACAATTCAGTCTTCTACCAACATACAAACATTTATTTGTCTAAAAATTTAAAAATTGGTTAATTGTCTCAGCCGTCACAAGAGGAAATACTAAAATGGATATAATATAAATTTTTGTTTAAATTTAGTAGATAAATATTTCTTATAGTTTATTTAAACTAAAATCTTCAGTGAGATCTTTTTTAATTAGAAAAGCATGTTTAAAATACTTTTTCTCATAGTCATTTCACTATCAAAATATATCTAGAGTCATACCTGTAATAGTTTACAATTATTTATTCAATAATTCAGGTTTGGCTATTTTTCAAAGGTGCTGTGGGAAATCAAACATTTAGACAAATATAATACATAAGACTAGAGAGTTAACTAGAGAGCAAGTGCTTAAAATTTGAGATGTTTTATAGAAAATAAACCCTTTTGTGTGTGTGTGTGTGTATTTTTATTCGGAAAGCCTATTTAATTTACTTTTATTATAGTTACTTCAGCTATCTAAGCTTCTTTTGGTGTTTCTTTTCTGCTGGCATGAAAGTAAACATTTAAATAAATGTAAAACATTTTTTTCTGTAAGATTAATGGGCAGGGTTTTTTTTTATGGTTTTACACGTTTTACTGAAAATAAACGTTCAATGAATTTTTTTTAATTCAGAAAGCATATTTCAAATAATTTTTCACACAGTTATTTGTGTGTGTGTGTTTATTCTGAAAATCTATTTAATTTACTTTTATTATAGTTACTTGAGCTATCTAAGCTTCTTTTGGTGTTTCTTTTCTGCTAGCATAAAATCAAACATGTAAATAAATGTAAAACAATTTTTCTATAAAATTAATGGGCAGATATTTTTTATGGTTTTACACATTTTACTGAAAATAAACCTTGAGTGAGATTTCTTTTTAATTAAGAAAACATATTTCAAATACTTTTTCGCACAGTTATTTGTTTGTGTGTGTGTGTGTGTATTTTTATTCGGAAAGCCTATTTAATTTGCTTCTATTATAGTTACTTCAGCTATCTAAGCTTCTTTTGTTGTTTATTTTCTGCTGGCATGAAAGTAAAAATTTAAATAAATGTAAAACAATTTTTTCTGTAAGATTAATGGGCAGAGGTTTTTTTATGGTTTTACAAGTTTTACTGAAAATAAACGTTCAATGAATTTTTTTTTTTTTTTAAATTCAGAAAGCGTATTTCAAATAATTTTTCACACAGTTATTTGTGCGTGTGTGTGTTTTTATTCTGAAAATCTATTTAATTTACTTTTATTATAGTTACTTGAGCTATCTAAAGTTCTTTTGGTGTTTATTTTCTGCTAGCATGAAAGCAAACATGTACATAAATATAAAACAATTTTTTCTATAAAATTAATGGGCAAAGATTTTTTTATGGTTTTACACGTTTTACTGAAAATAAACCTTCAGTGAGATTTTTTTTTAATTAAGAAATCATATTTCAAATACTTTTGTTATAGTTACTTGAGCTATCTTAGCTGCTTTTAGTGTTTCTTTTCTGCTAGCATGAAAGCAAACATTTAAATAAATGTAAAACAATTTTTTCTATACGATTAATGGGCAGAGGTTTCTTTACGGTTTTACACGTTTTACTGAAAATTTACCTTCTGTGAGATTTTTTTTTAATTCAAAAAGCATATTTTAAATACTTTTTTGCACAGTTATTGCAACAGTGAAAAAAAAATCTAGTGTCCTACCTGTAACAGTTTACAATTATTTGTTAAATGATATCCAATTTGGCTATTTGTCTAAGGTGTGGTGTAAGAGCAAATATTTAAACAAATATAACGCATAACATTTTTAACTAGTCAGTGCTTATAATTTTAGACGTTTTATATTAAATAAATCCTTCTACATGGTTATTTTTTATTCGAAATGCATATTTAATTAACTTTTATCATTGTTATTTGAGCTGTCAAAACTTTTTTGTGTGTGAGGTTTATTTCCTGTCACGAAAGGTACTATCGGGAAAGCAAACATTATAATGTCTGTAAAACAATTTTTGTATAAGATTAATTGGTGGAGAATTCTTATAGTTTTCCATGGTTTATAGAAAATAAAATCATCTATGAACTCTTTAAATTTGAAAAATATATTAAAGATGCTTTTACCACAATTATTAGAACTGTCTAAAACAATCGAGTTACTAGCCTTTAACAGTTTATAGATATTTGTCTTATAACTTCAAATTTGGTTATTTGTCTCAGATGATGTTGTAAAAGCAAATATTTAAAAAATATAATACTAAATTAATTTCAAATAGTTATTAGGTTGCTAATTCTTATATTTTGAACTATTTGTAAACGATGCCATTTTCTGCTAAATTTTTAAATTCGAAATGTAAGTCGATACATGAAATCTAATGAGACTGAAACGTACTCATTGTAGCCAGTTCTGGAAAGATACGAACAAACATGCCGAAGGTGGTATTCGAACCAACGAACTCCGGTACCAAAAAGCAGCACCCTATCCATTCATATACCGTTAGGCTGTGAAACCCTGAGTCAGGTCAGTGTTTTAAAAACTAACAGAAATATTTAGGAATTGAATTACTTAAAAAGCACAGGGTTAGCAAGTAATATATTTCCCACTTCTGAGGACTCTAGAATAGGTTTTATTGGCTCAAATAAGATACAATTGGAACTGCAGATAATTCAAATGATCGGCTAGACATTTATTACATAAAAAGTTTTAGTACAAAAGTCTGCCTATAGGTGGAGCTGTAACACATATGATATTTAGATTAAGTTAAGTCTAGCCTTAGTTTCTTGTTTGCACATCATGCCTCCCTTGCTAGAAAAAGCCCTTCACCAGAACCAGCAGAACTCCATTGCAAGTCTAAAAAATTCCGTCGTATAAAGCTGGTACAAAGAGATCTAATGTCTGCACGTGCCTTACGCAAGATAATCATTCCACAGGTATCATCCTTTGTGACTTTGGGTTGTGGGGGGGGTGGTCCTTGAAGGACAAGATCCATCATCAAATGCCAGCATTTGTGCCATAGCTGAAGGACAGCATTCAGATCCATATTCTTGATATTCCGACAGGCTCATTCCGGTCAGCTGTGTAAAATATGGTTCTTTGATTACAGCATATTGTTGAAAATGAAGGGGGACATATTCAGTACTTTAAATGCTACTTTTTAATATTATTTAGCATTTTTAAAGCATATTAAATGTGATGTTATGTATCACAGCGCCACCTGTAGGTGGATTTTTGTACTATTTTTATGTAATTAATGTCAAGCGCATTATTTGGATTATCTGTATTTGCAATTGTATCTCATTTGTACCAATAGAACGTATTCTAGTGTCCTCTGAGGTGGGTAACTTATTTCTTGCTAACCCTGTATATCTAGTCTTTAAAGAATGTAATGTGGTTGATATAGTTATTGTTCAGGGTTTATGTGCACAAAGTTTCATAACAATAACTTATTAATTTATATAATCGCTTTGTAACGTTCATCATCCCATTGAAAATTTATAATTACTGTTACTTAAAAATAGTTTATTTCTGTCAGATGCAGTCGTCAAAGCAAACACTAAAACAATTCTTAATAATAATCATTTTAGTTTTACATGCTTTATAGAAAAAAAAAATTCTGCAAACAATTTTTAAATCGGAAAGTAATTTTTTTATCTACTTTTATTCACAGTTACATGAGCTCTAAAAAATGAGAAAATATTTCCCGTTTGCAACTACTTGTCCTACAATCTCTGAAAGCATCCCTAGCATCCATGTATTGTGTCTCAAGTTATTCCCATCTACTTTCGCTTACCCTAATGTGCCCCGTTCACCTACTTTCCATCAACAATCTTGACACGACCAGCTCGTTACGTTCTTCTACCCACCCGCTGAGTTCGTCGTTGAAAGCTGTAGATCATTTCGTGGTTGAAAAACCTTTATCTGTTAATATTTCACTCTGGAATAAATTGTTGTCAACAGCAGATGAATTTTTCTTCTTTTTGTTACGCTCTGTAATGAATAAGGTTTCTAGTATCAATGTTGCTTCGGAAAGATAATATTAAAAGCAGCTTTCGCTGAGGTCTTTCATTTTCCAGCTCAATATTTTTTTAGCGAACTGTTCTCGAGTGTACAAGCGTCTGAAATGATCCCAGTATTTTCAGACCTTAATTAATATTCAGTTCATTAGTAGATTTTTAGATGAGATAAAATAATGAGTAATTGCGGAGATGTTATCAGTTCTGTATCATTGTTTAACTGGTCTCTGTATTGTTTAATATTAGAGATAGTAGGAGAGTGATAGTATTAAAAACAAAGGCTGTTAACTTATAACTTTTTTAATCTAATGTTCAATAAACTGTTATAAAAATGTGATAAAAATATTGAAATTATTTAATTTTTAAAAAATAATTGCAATTTATAATTGTATTTTACTGAATGTATATTCAAGAATTCTCTTTTAATTTAACTAGGAAAGTATGTATATATATATATATATATATATATATATATATATATATATATATATATATATATATATATATATATATATATATATATATATATATGTATATATATATATATATATATATATATATATATATATATATATATATATATATATATATATATATATATATATAAACATATGTACATATATTTTCTGGAGCTGTAATGAAGGTTTTTGGCTTTAAATTTACTTTGGTAGTGCATTCAAGTTGCACTTTAATGCAGGCTGGGCAGTATAAAGGAAAGGACCTGCCTTTGTGGATTTTATAGGAAATATCTACATCACATCTGTCTTCAGATTTAGATTATTTGCCCCGTACATATGTGTGTGTGTGCGCACTCGCGAGCATTCTAGGTAATAATATTAATCCACCCAAAAAAGCATGGAAGACAGAATAATAGTCGTTGGTGAATAAATTCCTTTATTTCCTTTTTAAAAATCATCATGACCATACTAAAATCCAATATGACTTCTCGCCATTTCCAAGAAATGCCAAAAGTGACACAAAAACTTTGTCATTCAAATGCTATCATCGAACTTTTTCCTCTGCTCCCACGTTATGTACTTTTAAAATATCTCTTTGATAACTTTGTTATTTTATTCTTATGAATCTATACACATGATAAACAAAGGAGTGACAATATTCCGCTCCCGTACGCTCATTCAAAATTTAGAGAAATTTCATATTAAGTTAATAATCTTTAGAGCTACTGGATTTTAGTGGAATTTGAAGCATACAAATAAAATTTGATAAAATACAACAACTAACTATTCGTATGCACTCATGATCATGCGCAACACTCGTTAGAGTAGGAAGGTGTAAAATGGTTGCCTAACAAAACAAAAAAAATGGTTAATAGGGAGTTGTGTCCCCTCTTACAGATATACTGGCCTCGCGACGTGAATTCATACTCGAAAAAAAAGGTAGATCATGAATTCCTGTGGCAATTGGTCACACTCGTTCAGCAACGCTTTTTTCAGGTTCGGAATGGGCCTCGGAGGGTATTGCTAGTTGTTATTACCCTCCCTAGAGCGTTCCAAACATGAACCTTGGGGTTGAGGTCTAGATATCTATTTTGCCAATCCATCTGGCAAATATCCAAAACTATGTGGCTTCATGTTATCGTCCATTAAAATGAACTGAGGACCAATTGCACCTCTCAAAAGGTGAACATAGGGCTCAAAATTCCATCCCCATACCTCATAGCAGTCACAGTGCTTCTTTTAAGACATGGTGCGGCCATGCAACATGATGCTTGCTTAGACCATTTATCTCCGAAGACGTAGTGGTTGACATATTAGAACCTATTAATATCTTATATTCTTACTGGAAATTTGTAAATGTTTGACAGTCTTCCTTAGAGATATGCAATCCAGGTAAGTGCAAAAGGACATCAGAGAAAGTGACATGTTCATGATGCACACGTGTCGGCGTTACTTTTTTTCCACCTAGGCATAGTTGTAACTTCATGGTAGTTGATCATAGTAGTTTCATGGTAGTCTGAGTAAATGCTATTGCTCCTTTTTTTAAAAAAATTAATTATCTCTGTATATATACATACATGAGGGATTCACAACCAAATTGAGCCAAATCGCTCTGGAAAAATTTACAAAATTTGGGACCTTAAGTCCCTGCAACATCCTTAAAAGAGGATAATTTAAATTAATTTTAGAGAATGCTTACAGATTATGGTTAGAAAATACCTTAGTCTTTTAGCATATGTATACGTGTACAACAGCTGTAACATGTTTATAACAGCGTGTATAACATGTGTATGGAATAACAGCTTATTATTTTTGGTAAATGATTTCAGTTTATAAAAGAAAAAATGGACTTTATTCATTCTTCTGTAAACATCTCTTATATTCGAGCGGTTTTGTCTTTTAAGTAAAATAAATTAAATATTATTTATTTAATTCTATTTACGATCATACTTTTTAAATCTGAAAATCACTATAAAGCTTTTTTTATATTACAATTTGCAGACATAATAAAACGTAATTTAAAATTCCTGTGTCATACTTTTATTGGTCACTTTTATATTTTAAGTATAAGAAAAACAGACAAATTCAAAGGATGCATCTTTTTTACAACTTTATGACTTCAGTAATATTTTGGGTTTTCAAAAATTTCATTTGCATTTATTTTTATTCATATCATCTGAATATTTCGCCATTGATATAACTTGACTAAAAAGAAAGTTTTAACTCAGCTCATATTTTAATACATAAAAAGAATTTGTTTTACAATAAAAATTTCCTTAAAACTTAAAAAGAATCTTCTAAAAAGTAAATTCTTAAATTAAATCTATAGAAGAGTGCTTGTTGAAACTATTAATAAAATTTTATTCACAATGATTAGAAAAATAATTTAATTTGCTGATATTTTGAAGCACTCAAACTTAAAGGGGAATAAAAGATTTATTTGAAAAATTTCAATTAATTTAATTCAATTAATTCAAATTACAAAAACATTTTTAAGGGGGAAATATGCTAAACTAAATGATATCAGAAAAAACTCTTAATAAAAGTAGATAATCTAGATTACAGTACTTTTAATGACGTGTCAAATCACAAGAAATAATATTAGTCTAAAGTTAGGTTTGGAGAGTTACGATCTATTACAAGAGGGTTAACGATATCGGGACCTACTGCTTAACGCCAATTCTGACCGGCTACGAATATCCATGTCAGAAGTGGGATTTGAACTTGTGAACTCTGGTACCGAAGATCAGCGTCCTACCATTAGTCTAAAGAAAAATACCATTTAAAGATTTTGAAAGTATTTCTTAAGAATTAATATGCATTTATATGTAAAATATTTCTTCACTGATTACACAGGAGATTATCCCCTACTATTTAATTTACCAGGGCTTGCTGTGCATAAAAGAACTGAAAGTGAATTTGCATTCATCAAACCACCAAAGAAAACGAAATCCAGCATTCTGAAACTTCACATTTATTGGGGATCAAGACATCGGTTTACCGATTGTCTCTACATCAGATGCTATGTCTCTACATAGAATACTACAACAATATACAATTTGCCTCCAATTTCGGCCCACAGCGAGCGAGTCACGTGATTCTGTTCTCAGGAGACTTTAGATTGTTCAATAATTTTTGGAAGCAAAAGTGAGTAACTTGATCATTTAAGACAGATGAAAAGAGTGGCCAGTGGGTAAAAATTTAGCATATTTCCTCGCGTTAGTTTTGAGAAGTGGATAAAAAGAATTTAAGTCAGAGAATACTCCTTTAACTGAACATTTTAAGGCTGGAGAATAGGTATTAAAATATGAAAAGGGGGAAATTAGTTAAAATTAGGAGGAGTTTAGATATCTATTTTAGAGGTAATAATTTTAATATGTTACACACACACACACACACACACACACATATATATATATATATATATATATATGTGTGTGTGTGTGTGTGAGAGTGTGTATATATATATATATATATATATATATATATATATATATATACATATACATACATATACATATATATACATATACATATATATACATATATATATATATATATATATATATATATATATATATATATATATATATATATACATGCACACATACAGATATATTTGTACTTACACATGCATACACACATCACACATATATAGAGATATATATATATATATGTAGAGAAAGAGAGAGACTGAGGGGGATTGAGAGATGTTATCCAGAAACAGTTCAGCGAAATTTGACGAAAAAACTATTAATATTCTTTTTTCAAATATATATTTGTTTTCAATATTCCTTATAGTAAGATATTAAATACAATATTCGTACAAAATCTCACTATAAAAACGCGAGGTTTTTCTCAATCCTTGACCACAGATGTCTGAGGAAAATTTGGCACCTCACAAAGAGATCAACAGATAAAAATACAGTACATAAAGCGTTCTTTAACAGTATTTGACAGTAGTATACGATATTCTGGCGTCGGGATAAATGCCAAGGAGGCGCAACGTCGAGCAGGCGCCAGAATAGTGAAAAGATAACGAAACTATTTTGACAGTGTACTTAAAATCCCTTCACTAGAGACATTAAAGCAGTTTGCAAATTTTTATTTTTGTTTCCCACATCCTCGGCTTCTCCCAACTATAGACATAAATTGTCCTCCAATAATGCCCAGTGCTCCACAATCATACAGGCATTATTACTTAAATATAATTAAGCTTTAATAGGGCCAAGGACATTCTAAAGGCTTTCATTCAAGGCATAGATTCATACGTCAAATATTTAAAAGGGATCGAAGAATAGCAGAGATGGGTTCAACAGCGTTGAAGAAAAGAATTGTTTGGAAATATGGCCGATTGCGAGTTAATGATTTTCCTGGAATATTAATTAATAATTTAACTAAAGGTGCTTTAATTATGAAATATGTGTTTGAAATTAAAGTAGTGTACTTAAGATTTCCAAAACATAATGTTTTAGAGTAAATTTTCTGCTAGGCTACATTATCATTTTAATTGATTTTCACATATTTTAGTTAAATAATTATTAAAAAAGCAATACAATAGCCTACTAATAATTCATTTGAAGGAGATATTAAAAAATTCTCCAGTGATTCATAGTTAATATGTCATTAAAATACATAGGTTTGAAATTTAATAAAACAATTTGGAGTAACGGGGAAACATGATCCTGATTTGATAGACTAATCAGCAACCTTCAGAATTAACTGCAAGGATATTTGAACTATTTTTGTTTACCAAACTAACCACGATAACTTCCATAATAGTTTAGCTCCCATATACTCTGCTAAAAGGTAAATATAAAACACAAACCTTTACAAGATGCAAAGTCTTCCAACAATTAATAATACTGTATTGTCACTTTTTAAATATGACTTTATTTTGTTATTAGAGATTTCAAATACTGCCTAGAAAATCTTATCAAAAATTTTTTTAATTTTTAAAAAGTGGTGACCTAAATCCACAAGTACTATAAAAATGAAACAGACGAAGAAAATTTAGGAGAAATATATATACCTATAAGGTCTTAAAATCATTAAATTTCAAAAATTTTGGAACTTTAAATTATATATATATATATATATATATATATATAAACATTTCTGAATGTTTTAAAATTATTACTTTTGACATATCTTAAAGTTATAACAAAATGAAATACTATTAATAATCTGTAGTATTCACATGTAATATAAACTTTAAAATGCTTTGTTTAAATTTCAAATATTTCAGTTAGCCTTATTAACTAAACAGTACATTCTGTGCACTGATTAAAGCACATATATTCTGTGATTTATGCTTCAAATAATTCAGTTATTGTCATTAAAATTTTAATATTCAGTAATTAATATTAAAAATAGGCTCTTTTCATATTTTTTATTCCCAACATTATTTATATATAAATAACTTGTTTACGATTTTGAGAGATTAATTTTCTAAAGCTGTAAAAAACCAATGTTATTGCATTTCTAAAAAGGGTACATATAATGTGAAAAAGGTAATTATAGTGTGAAAAAATTATTTATAATGTATTAAATTTGACAGAAAAAAAACTAGCGACTAACTAAAATTAAAAGTGAAAAATAGACTCGAAACCACATCTTAAGGATTTTTGAAAGCAAATAAATATTAAGATAATGAGAACTCTAATTTAAATTTTTTAATTAAAATAATCCGCTGACTCAAATATGCATTATATCGAAATAAGGAATATCTTCTGTCACGCTAATTACAGTCACATATGATGATTTCAAGTTTAAAAGATATTTTAATCTAGTTCTCAGTTAATTTTGTCAAAGCATATTGCTGAAGTATTGGAGCTATAATCAAGATTCGTAGGCGTCAAACAGAAGAAAATTCTTACAAAGATACAACATTTATGCAGAAAATTAATTATCAAAATCTTTGCCAAAGAGAGACGAACAAATCTGTATATTGTTAATAATTGTATTTTGTAATGAATTTCTAATCTAAGTGTAAAATATTTTCTAATATCTTACGTGCAAGATTTCTCTCGTTTTTATATAAATATTCTTGATATCTGTTAAGGGAATTATATTTAACAACCGTTGTGTAATATTTGGAATAGCTTACTACTATTAGAAATTTTAATCAAATACCAATTCCCATGATCCATTTGATGAAATATAATCTAAATTAAAATTCAAACTGTATTTTAGCGATCTAAACTGGGATATATAGTGAGAGCATCATTCCCGCAAAAGCCCAATCTATTTGAACTCACGTTATATGTGGATGTCAAAATTGAAATGATTAAGGAGAATTTACAGTCGGATTCGCTGCGTGAAATATTAATACATATAATTTTATCCTATTTCTGTAATTTTAACTGTTATTATACTAAGTTTTGAATGCATTTAATATGTATCTTTTCGATGTATAAGAAGCTTTTAGAAAGTAAGTTGTACTCAATTTTTAAAAATCAAAAATCGATATAATTTTGCAATATTTGGGAATTATTATACTCACGTCAGCCACAGTTTTGATGTAATCGATTCACTTCTTAATGCAATTTTTGGACTGATATATATAAGTTTTTATGTTATATTTAAAAGAAAACCTCCCGATGCCTCTTTGGCCTATTGTTTGACGCATTATGCATTTCGTCATCGGACAACAATTTTTTTCACCTATAAACTTATCTAAAAACATTTCTTCCAATGCATTTAGCAAAACAGGCAGATATCATTATGCCAAACACGGCTGAAAATCTTTTACTCATTTAGCACCACCTGGAGTACAAATGTAATTTAAGGAATATTACGCACACAAGTAAAATTGCCCTCGCTGGTTCCTTGCAATTTAGAAGCAGGGACTTAGCAGAAGATCCCAGGTTTAACCTACCACTTCTAGAGGTATTGTTTGAACTTGGAGAATACTGCAAACAAGAAACTATTTTCCATGCCCCAGCCGTTATCAATGAACAAGGTGGATATTTTTAGGGCGGCGAACTCATAACCCTACAATTAAGAGACGATACCCTTGCCGACTGAGCTGACACGGCTTTTGCCTTAGAAAGATATAAAGTTCCAGATCACAACTATGAAGGAGAACGTTTGTTATCTCCACATAAAAACTCAAAGAATGTCTTTCTAAAGGCCCCTCCACACTATGGTCCATTGCAAGCCATTACCACTGTCTGGAGGGAGTATGGCTTATCATGGTCGATGGTGGAAGACGATAAAATAACCTTGGCGGACGATGGCTTCAGAGGCCGTTTTTCTCCAAAGATTAAAGGCATTCAGATGCTCAACTAAGGTGAGCAGTAGACCCTATGGACGAATCCACGCGCTTGGCTCATTTAATGGCCCAGGATGTGGATGCAACCCTTGAACAATAGTTCAAGGTCACCATCAGGAAGTGGTGAACAATTGGCCATAATGTGGAAGCTAATGTTGCCTAATTTAAGGAAGAACATTATCATGTAACTAACACCCCTCCCATCTTTAAGAAATCCATTACTTTGTTCTGTATTGTCTAATGGAGCTTGATTGGGCTCCGTTTGGCAGTTAGTAGGATACGAAATAGAGACATTCTGCCAAGCTACTATAACAACATTTTTCCACTGCACAAGCACCCATTCCACTCAAGAAACCTTATTTTTCATAAACTATAAAGAATATTATTAATAATTTACTCGCTATTAAAACGTAAATAGGTAGATGATTCATTAATCCACACACCGTAGTTTCTTTAGTCCTGCAGTTCATTGCATTAAATTTAATTACATTATGTATACAAAGTCTATTCTATGTACACTAAATGGTCAGTGCCCCCTTATTTACACGAAATGAAAGCACATTGTCCATACTTGTTTATAAAAACAATAATTCATTGGGAGGATTGCGTGAGCTTCTCAAATACATCGTATCAGCTTTACAGAATCTAAACACATAGTTAATCCACTTCGCAAATAATTGAGTCTTAGATCGTTGACACCCTGCAGCTTAAATGCCTATAGATATTTATTTTAATGAGTCTGTTATGCCTTCTCCATCTATGTGAAATCATAAACTTCTCTCTCCAAACGTTCCTTCTCCTGATATTAACAATATTGATCGATGCCCTGCATTCCCATTCATTATGCAAGATAAGCAAAGTTGGATTCTTTTTTTCATTTTCTGTTAGTAAAGTAAATGAAGAATTTTTACAAAGACAGGGCAATATAAATAATTAAACTTAATGTCATTTCAAATATTTTAACGGGAATCCATTATTTAATTAAAGAAAGAAATTAGAACAATATCTAAGGAATTTAGAGCCAGTAAATTTTTATGGGTGATTTATTGTACATTTGACGACTGATTTGAAAGTGGCGAAAAGATTTTAAAATGGTGAACTGCTTATTTCAAGTATTTTATTTCCTTCAGTTAAAAAATAATATAAAATGACTTTGGAGCCAATTAAAATAAACAATTATTAAGATTAATAATAACTGATGATATTAACTATTAACATTATTGTTAATATTAATTGTTATGCAAGCTAAGTAAATGCAAACGTAGCTAATGTGAACAATAATTATTAATGCTAATACTAACAATGTACAACATAATATTAACAATATAGCTCGATGTACTATTACACTACCATAAGATAACCAAAGTTTGGTTCTTTATTCATTTTCTGTTAGCGATGTAAATGAATATTTTTTATAAACGTAGAGCAACATAAATATTTAAATTTAATGACATTTCACATGTTTAAACGGGAATCCATTATTTATTCAAAGAAAGACTTTAGAACAATATCTAAAGCATTTAGCTTCAGAAAGTTTTTATGGGTGGCTTATTGCACATTTTCTGTTGATGTTAATAGTTGCGAGAAGAATTTGAAATGTTAAGCCGCTTATTTAGCTTATTTTTATCTTCCTCAATTAAAAATAATATGAGCTGACTTTCAAGCCAATTAAAACAAATTTTTATGAAAATTATAATGTTTAAAATAATATGAATCAGACTAAACGAGATTTGTTTTTCGAGACTTTAACGTAATTCTACTTTTATTTTCTCGTAATTCAAATTAACTCATAAATTTACCACTGATAGTTTTCATTTTTATAAGCTTTTATGAGAAAAGGAGGTTAAGTCAACACCGGGGATTCCTTATTTAATTAGTGCCAATTAAACGTGCGCTCAAGCAGAAATGTACATATGTACGGTAGTTGAAACCGATTAAACAAAGCACATGTAAGTAGCATTAAACCAGTAGAAGAAAGAGAATTAGCTGATTTATTTTTTCAAATTAAATCTGTCTTGGAGGGAAGGAAAAAAGTCCAAATTTTACTGGATTGTAATTAGAACTTCCATGTCAAGATAAATTAATCCATAAATTAAAGTTGTACCAAAAATATTGTTTCGCAGAGCCACTAAGCTGCTTTTGTTGAAGAAAATTATTACTTTATACCAATCAAAAACACAGCAATTAAAAAAAGATATTAAAATAATTACAAATATTTAAAAATGTCTTGAACCTACTGCGATTCTACTACACTTTAAAAATTATTAAAATTTAATTTTTTTGTGAATATAGTAGGACATAAAAGACAAAATGAATCGAAATATGTCACTGTTTTTTGTGTAAAATATTGGTTTGGTTTAAACCGGCACTGTCATTAAGGCTTATTAGACTAGGACTTAAAGCTTAAAGTCACTTATGCACGACAACATTTATGCTACAAGCAGCGTTCAAACCCACTGATAACAGAACCAAAAAGTAGAGCCCTACCAATCTGGTCATTGTTAGTGAGTAATTGCTCATAAAGACACAGGATAAAAAGTCACAGTGGAAAGAATTCAGGCATAAAAACGAAATGCTGAAGTTATTAGAGAGGTTACTGTTTTTACTAGAAAGAAAGAAAACTAATACAGCTTTTGATAAGTACTAATTTTTGCTACACTACAATCGCCTCACCGACTTTTTATGCCGGCAGTGGACATGCATAACGTCAAAAAGAGATGCAATTAGATTTCTGTATTTTATAAAGAGCCACTCCCCATTTGCATGGTATTAAATGCATAATTCTTTTTTTAATTTACTTAAAATGGCTTCAGTGTGTTTTATAGTAAGTGTAATATAAAACACACAATTAAGTGTTTTATGTTAAGTCCAATATAAAACACACTGAAGAATATATAATAGTTAGAAATAAGAATTTTATAAAATAATTGTTTCAAAATTTTTTTGTATAATGTTAAAACACTTTAAAAATTTATTGAAAACATATAAAATATTTAATTAGACCTGTGATCAAACATTTAAAATTTGGCACAAAATTTCTTAAAGCCGTTAGAAGTTTTGTAAAATGATAATAGGTCTACTTTGGATGATATTTTCATTTTAAAAATGTATTGAGAAATACAAAGATTCATAACAATAGGTTATATCAATAATTTAATTTAGACATTAAGTATCTTTCTTTAAGTGTGGATGTTTCAGTTTTGAAAGCGATTCGAAACATGAGTTGATGAAGTAGATCTGTGCTGCATTTAAAATGTCTCTTTTACATCTAAAAACTTTAGTTTCCCAGCCACTTTTTTAATAGGTATTAACTCATAAATTGAGGATTAATCTACTGGTCTCATGAACCTCCATAAGCTAAATAGTAGACCGTAGTGATCCATTCATACCAAATCCAAACTATCTATAAAAATACCACAAATAAATGGGTTCGCAAAATTAGCATGAAAGCCTCACTGAGCTCCTTGAAGAGCTGTATTTGCTCACTGTTGGTTTATGCTATTAGTGATGATCTATATCGGTTAAAAATATAAATTTCTTATTTATTTATGCTGACCAACAGTTCATATATCTTGAGAAAAAAGTTGCAAAACTAATAAGTTTTCAGAAAAAGGAAATTTTGTTTGGAAAAGCCTAGTTGCTCTTGCTCCATTATGAGAGTTGAATATCTTCACTATCAAAGTAGTTCCTCTACAAAGAAAGAAGGGTGTGGTTCCGTAAGTTTAAGCATCTAAAATGATTAGCATTACGCTATAGAATGCCTCGTATCTTCTTTGCTTCTTTTTACAGAGAACCTCGCTAAGAATTAGAAATGCCTTCTTAGCTAGATCAGAAAGATGCAGTTATGATATTAATCGCACTCTTTTATGTTGATAGTAGGGTAACACGTCCTACACTGTCTCCGTAAATGCTGAGCTGAGAAAGACCCAGCAAGAATAATTTTATAAAGAGAATTCCAACTTAGTATAATTTCAGTCTAGTTTTAATGCTTTTTATTCATTTGTAAACAAGATTCCACTAAAAATGGAAATAAATAGTTGTACTTTCAGCATATTAATTCTTGTATTTGAGGGGTAATGAGTGGGTAAGAAAAATAAAACCAGGTTATAACGGGATAAATAATAGCAAACAAAAATCTATTTAGAATGAAAACTAATTCAATATCTATCATTACTATTATTGCAGTTATATTAATAATATTGCATGATTATATAATTTACAACAAACGTAAAAATGAAACTAGAAAATAATGTGTGTACTTGTCTTATCACGGAAATACATTTAAGATTGCAAGTTTTTTTAAATGTACTTTTGCAAATCAAAGTACACAATAATCATTTTAAAGTCCTACATAATTTTTGTAACATAATCTACATAATTCTTTATAAAAAGATCCAAGAAGGATCATATTATAAAGAGAATTCCCATTTAGTATAATTTTCGTCTAGTTTAAATGCTTTTTATTCATTTGTAAACAAGATTCTACTAAAAAACGAAATAAATAGTTGTACTTTCAACATATTAATTCTTGTATTTGAGGGGGTAATGACTCGGTATAAAAAAATAAAACCAGGTATACCCTGGTTTTATTTATTTAAATATTTATCCCGTTATACATGG
This sequence comes from Pardosa pseudoannulata, assembly GCA_032207245.1. Lineage (NCBI taxonomy): Eukaryota > Metazoa > Arthropoda > Arachnida > Araneae > Lycosidae > Pardosa > Pardosa pseudoannulata. The sequence goes on along the minus strand of CM063502.1, from coordinate 85,442,013 downwards.
GATAAATAATAGGAAACAAAAATCTATTTAGAAAGAAAACTAATTCCATGTCTATCATTAATATTGTTGCAGCATATTAATAATATTGCATGATTATATAAATCACAACAAACGCTAAACTTAAACTAGAAAATAATGTGTGTACTTCTCTTATCACGGGAATACATTTAATATTGCAAGTTTTTTTAAATGTACTTTCGCAAATCAAAGTTATAACTACATGATTTCAAAGACATATGTTATATAAAAATGTCCAACAAGAATCATTAAAGTCCTACATAATTCTTGTAACATAACCTACATATTTCTTTAAAGTCTACATAATTCATTATAATAAGATTTAACAAGGATAATTTTATAAAGAGCATTCCCATTTAGTATAATTTCCGTCTAGTTTTAATGCTTTTTATTCATTTGTAAACAAGATTCTACTAAAAACGAAATAAATAGTTTTACTTTCAGCATATTAATTCTTGTATTTGAGGGGGTAATTACTTGGTATAAAAGAATAAAACCAGGGTATAACGGGATATACAATATGAAACAAAAATCTATGTAGCAAGAAAACTAATTCCATATCTATCATTAATATTATTGCAGCATATTAATAATATTGCATGATTATATAAATTACAACAAAGGCAAAAATTAAACTAGAAAATAATGTGTGTACTTGTCTTATCACGGGAATACATGTAACATTGAAAGAGAAAATCTTTTCAAGTGTATTTTCACATTACCAAATAATTTGAAAGACAATGTTATACAATAATGTCTAACATTAGTCATTAAAGTCCTACATAATTCTTGTAACATAATCTACATAAGTCTTTAAAGTCTACATAATTCTTTATAAAAAGATCCAACAAGGATAATTTTATAAAGAGCATTCCCATTTAGTATAATTTCCGTCTAGTTTTAATGCTTTTTATTCATTTGTAAACAAGATTCCATTAAAATAGGAAATAAGTAGTTGTACTTTCAGCATATTAATTCTTGTATTTGAGGGGGTAACGAGTCTGTACGAAAAATAAAACCGGGTTATAACGGGATAAATAATAGCAAACAGAAATCTATTTAGAAAGAAAACTATTTCAATGTCTATCATTAAAATTATTGCATCATATTAATAATATTGCATGATTATATAAATCACAACAAAAGTAATCTGAAACTAGAAAATAATGTGTGTACTTGTCTTATCACCGGAATACATTTAAAACTGCAAGTTTTTTTAAATGTACTTTCGCAAATCAAAGTTATAACTAAATGATTTTAAAGACATATGTTATACAGTAAAGCCCATCAATAATCATGAAAGTCCTACATAAGTTTTGTAACATAACCTACATATTTCTTTAAAGTCTACATAATTCATTATAATAAGATTTAACAAGGATCATTTTATAAAGAGCATTTCCATTTAGTATAATTTCCGTCTAGTTTTAATGCTTTTTATTTATTTGTAAACAAGATTCTACTAAAGACGAAATAAATAGTTGTACTTTCAGCATATTAATTCTTGTATTTGAGGGGGTAATTACTTGGTATAAAAGAATAAAACCAGGGTATAACGGGATAAACAATATGAAACAAAAATCTATGTAGCAAGAAAACTAATTCCATGTCTATCATTAATATTATTGCAGCATATTAATAATATTCCATGATTATATAAATTACAACAAAGGCAAAAATTAAACTAGAAAATAATATGTGTACTTGTCTTATCACGGGAATACATGTAACATTGAAAGAGAAAATCTTTTCAAGCGTACTTTCACATTACTAAATAATTTGAAAGACAATGTTATACAATAATGTCTAACATTAATCATTAAAGTGCTACATAATTCTTGTAACATAATCTACATAAGTCTTTAAAGTCTACATAATTCTTTATAAAATGATCCAACAAGGATCATTTTATAAAGAGAATTCCCATTTAGTATAATTTTCGTTTAGTTTTAATTTAGTCTCCGTATTTTAATTTAGTCTCCGTTTTTATTCATTTGTAAACAAGATTCTACTAAAAAAACGAAATAAATAGTTGTACTTTCAACATATTAATTCTTGTATTTGAAGGGGTAATGATTCGATATAAAAGATAAAACCAGGGTATAACGGGATAAATAATAGGAAACAAAAATCTATTTAGAAAGAAAACTAATTCCATCTCTATCATTAATATTATTGCAGCATATTAATAATATTGCATGATTATATAAATTACAACAAATCAAAAATTAAACTAGAAAATAATGTGTTTACTTGTCTTATCATAGAAATACATTTAATATTGCAAGTTTTTTTAAATGTACTTTCGCAAATCAAAGTTATAACTAAATGATTTTAAAGACATATGTTATACAATAATGTCCAAAAATAATCATTAAAGTCTTACATAATTCTTTAAAGTCTACATAATTCTTTAAAGTCTACATAATTCTTTATAAAAAAAATCCAACAAGGATCATTTTATAAAGAGAATTCCCACTTAGTATAATTTCCGTCTAGTTTTAATGCTTTTTATTTATTCGTAAACAAGATTCCACTAAAAATGGCAATAAATAGTTGTACTTTCAGCATGTTAATACTTGTATTTGAGGGGGTAATGACTCGGTATAAAAAAATTAAACCATGGTATAGCGGGATAAATAACAGGAAACAAAAATCTATTTAGAAAAAAAAAACTAATTCCATGTCTATCATTAATATTTTTGCAGCATATTAAAAATATCACATGATTATATAAATTACAACAAACGCAAAACTGAAACTAGAAAATACTGTTTGTACTTGTCTTATCACGGGAATACATTGAACACTGCAAGAGAAAATCTTTTCAAGCGTACTTTCACATTACCAAATAATTTGAAAGACAATGTTATACAATAATGTCTAACATTGGTCATTAAAGTCCTACATAATTCTTGTAACATAATCGACATAAGTCTTTAAAGTCTACATAATTCTTTATAAAAAGTTCCAACAAGGATCATTTTATAAAGAGAATTCCCATTTAGTATAATATCCGTTTAGTTTTAATACTTTTTATTCATTTGTAAAGAAGATTCTACTAAAAAAAACGAAATAAATAGTTGTACTTTCAACATATTAATTCTTGTATTTGAAGGGATAATGATTCGATATAAAAAATAAAATCAAGGTATAACGGGATAAATAATAGGAAACAAAAATCTATTTAGAAAGAAAACTAATTCCATCTCTATCATTAATATTATTGCAGCATATTAATAATATTGCATGATTATATAAATTACAACAATTCAAAAATTAAACTAGAAAATAATGTGTGTAATTGTCTTGTCACGGGAATACATGTAACATTGCAAGAAAAAATCTTTTCAAGCGTACTTTCACATTACCAAATAATTTGAAAGACAATGTTATACAATAATGTCTAACATTAGTCATTAAAGCCCTATATAATTTTTGTAACATAATCTACATAAATCTTTAAAGTCTACATAATTCTTTATAAAAAGATCCAACAAGGATCATTTTATAAAGAGAATTCCCATTTAGTATAATTTCCGTCTAGTTTTAATGCTTTTTATTCATTTGTAAACAAGATTCCATTAAAATAGGAAATAAGTAGTTGTACTTTCAGCATATTAATTCTTGTATTTGAGGGGGTAACGAGTCTGTACGAAAAATAAAACCGGGTTATAACGGGATAAATAATAACAAACAGAAATCTATTTAGAAAGAAAACTAATTCAATGTCTATCATTAAAATTATTGCATCATATTAATAATATTGCATGATTATATAAATCACAACAAAAGTAATCTGAAACTAGAAAATAATGTGTGTACTTGCCTTATCACCGGAATACATTTAATACTGCAAGTATTTTTAAATGTACTTTCGCAAATCAAAGTTATAACTAAATGATTTTAAAGACATATGTTATACAGTAATGCCCATCAATAATCATGAAAGTCCTACATAAATCTTGTAACATAACCTACATATTTCTTTAAAGTCTACATAATTCTTTATAAAAACATCCAACAAGGATCATTTTATAAAGAGAAATCCCACTTAGTAGAATTTCCGTCTAGTTTTAATGCTTTTTATTCATTTGTAAATCAGATTCCACTAAAAAACGAAATAAATAGTTGTACTTTAAGCATATTAATTCTTGTAATGACTTGGTATAAAAGAATGAAATCAGGGTATAACGGGATAAATAACAGGAAACAAAAATCTATTTAGAAAGAAAACTAATTCCATGTCTATCAGTGATATTACTGCGGCATATTAATGATATTGCATGATTATATAAATCGCAACAAATACAAAACTGAAACTAAAAAATAATATGTGTACTTGTCTTATCACGGGAATACATTTAACATGGCAAGAGAAAATCTTTTCAAGCGTACTTTCACATTACCAAATAATTTGAAAGACAATGTTATACAATAATGTCTAATATTAGTCATTAAAGTCCTGTATAATTCTTTATTAATAACTTCCTAACACAAATCCAAAAAGTGCGGCTTTTTAAAGCTTCGCATTCCCCGTTAATAGCTTCCCTAAACTCTAGTAATCCCCAACCTCTTAAGCCAATTACAAACTGAACGTAGCCTCGATTATCTTCCTGAGATGAGAACAAAGATAATAGATCATAGGTGGATCATCGTTCCCAGGGAGGATCCAAACATAGCCAAATCTGTCCAGGGAAGAAACTGCAATCAACATGAGTAAAAGATCAGCTCTTTGTATTTTGTCCTGTAAGAAACTGACCTTCGCTGGAGGTGACGACCCCTACGTCAGAATGAAACCGGTTCCCGGGCTAGAAGGTAGAGACGCTCTCTCCACTGACAAGATAGCCAAAGCACACCTGAACCGGCCGGTGAAAACACAGATCCCTTGCGACTGATCCGGACTTTTCAAAAGTCGGAAAAGGTAAGAGAATAGTTTCGTGAGCATCAAGTTACTTTAGTGTTTATTTACAGACAAGCTAATGCGTGAAAATAAAAAAAAATTATCTGTTCTACATTCGGTTCTTTAAACGTATTTTTTTAGATGTAGTTAACGAAAATTATAAATAAGTTTTCTCTCATTTTACTCATTTTATAAAAGCATGTGTCATTTAATTGTTATTACCAGTGAGGTTCCAAGTAAAAGAAAAATATCCTATCTTAAAGAATTATCTTTCTAGCAAAGACATGAATTCAATAGAGGAATTTTACGACATCTATTAAAAGTAATATTTAATTTTACAGTTTTAAATTAACAATAATCTTTCAAAAATATTTTACACAAATCTGAAAACTTTTCAAAAAGGGAAAAGCATTTTCTAAATTCAAAATTATGAGTATAGTCAGATAAAACATATAAATGTTTAAAAATATTCCTATATAAATCAAACATATAACATACTTTTTTAAACAACTACTTTATCAATTCATTTTTGTTCAGATTTCAAATTATATTGCATCACTGTGAGCATGATATCTTGGATACAAATTATACATCTAAAGCAATTTTTATTTTACATTAAACTTATTTTTGTAATTCATAATCTGAAGAAGTATCTTTGAAATATTTAATTTAGCAAAATGTAATCAAACATTAATTATGCAAAATAAAATATATTTAATTTTGTCTCCAATATCAAAGCAAAATTTTCAGTTCTATTCCCTGATACTCTACTCATACTCAGTATTTGTAGTTCATCTTATTTATAATTCAAATATTTATTAAGAGAGAAAAATTTCAAAGCTATAACTAAACTACTTTTGAATTAATCACAACCAGTAACAGAATTTTTCTTTCCGGTAAAAGCCCTTAATATCAAACAAAATCTTTTTGAAAACAAAAATTTAAATTTTTTTTAAAATAAATTATTTTCTGTAGTCTTAAATTATACTAAAAATAAAACTAATGTACATTTTTGATGATTGAAAAAAACATTTCACGGACTAATTGAAAATATAGAACACGTCAAAAATTATTCTTTATAGATATCAAAGCTATATCTAACAAAGTTACAAACTTTGAAAGGAACCGAAGACGTTACGAAGAAAATTTGTAAAATATCACCTTAGAACTATGCATAAACAGATGTACACTGATGTAAAACAAAGTTAATCGCGCTAAAATAATTTAAAAATAAGTCATTTTTTAAACTGATTTCTTGATTTTTTAAATTATGTTTGCGTTTTAATTTTCAACCTTTCCTACTATTTTTGCCTTATTAATTAAAAAATATATTTTAAACACTTTAATGTATTTTTTGCTAGGAGATTAAATAGTTGATTTATAAGAATTATTTTTATATATAGACGTTGAGTTTTCATGAAAACTCCTGACTTTTCTAAACCAAAATTTTAAAAATCAGTTATTTTTTAATGTGTGAGAGATTTTAAAATGCTACGCCTTAATTTTCAATATTTCTACTGTTTTTGCCTTACTATTACTTACAATTACTTTTTAAACTTTTTTTAGTATTTTTTGTTGATAAATTGAATAGATATAAAAATATTTAAATGTCCAAATGTTGAAATTTCATAACAAAAATCAGACTTTCGTAAATTTAAATTCAGTTTTAAAAACCGAAATAAAGTTGAAATTTGGAACGGATACACAGATTCATTTTAATATATATTACGAGAGTTCCTTAAGGGATTTTTGAAATCTATGAAAAATTAAATCGTAAGGATCATTTTTAATAAAGCATAACATATGAAACATAACATATCATTTAACAAAACATAACATATGAAACATAACATATGATTTAACAAAACATAGCATATGAAAATTATTTTTGCGAAAATATTTGATTTAAGGAATAGTTTATAGGGATTTATTTAATCATATTTCTCTTATGTACAAAATTTCATAACTCTACATTAATCATTTATAAAAATATACCTTTGTAAATTCTATCAATCCATTAAACACGAAACTGAATAATAGTTCTTACGTTGTACTTTATAACTCAGTAAATAGAGACCTTGCACTTTAAACATTTTGGTTTCATTTTGTTCAAAGTAAAATGTTCTAAATTTTCAAAGACAAAAATTCTAAAATTCAATTTTTTACTATTTTTAAGATCTACTGACCTCTCAAAATAAAGAATAAACGTCGAATGTGATTCTATGAAGGAATTCTATGAAGGAGCTATGAAAGAATAGTATTGTTAATAAAATTAAGTTAGAAACCGAAATGAAATTTAGTGAAAATAAACAACAGAATTGAACTGACAAAAACAAAGCAATATTACTCTTTAAAATCTTATTTAAAATCATTCCATACAAAATTCCTACTTATAGATTTTGTGTTCACATTTTTATTTGACTATAAACTATCATGAATTACTGCTCTTGATTCTTGAATATCATTTTCATTATTTTCAAGTTCTAGAATTGAATGTTAGGTTATACATATTAACGTATTTAAAATATTTATATGCGTTTAAACAAATTGATGTATTCAGAGGCTCTTATTAGATCTAAATTTCCTGAAGTGAATCCCAACTGTTTGTGATGAATATATATATATATATATATATATATATATATATATATATATATATATATATATATATATATATATATATATATATATATATATATATATATTATATATATATATATATATATATATATATATATATATATATATATATATATATATATATATATATATATATATATATATATATATATATATATATATATATATATATATATATATATATATATATATATATATGTATATATATACATATATATATATATATATATATATATATATATATATATGTATATATGTATATATATATATATATATATATATATATATATATATATATATATATGTATATATATGTATACATATATATGTATATATATATATATATATATATAGATATATATATGTATATATATACATATATATATATATATATATGTATATATATATATATATATATATATATATATATATATATATATATATATATATATATATATATATATATATATATGTATATATATACATATATATATATATATATATATATATATATATATATATATATATATATATATATATATGTATGTATATATATATATATATATATATATATATATATATATATATATATATGTATATATATATATATATATATATATATATATATATATATATATATATATATATATATGTGTGTGTGTGTGTGTGTGTGTGTATGTGTAATTTTAACTTTGGTCCATTTTTAATACTTTACATGCAAATAGGATCCTAGTAAATGTTAAGGTTTAAGAATTTAAAAAAATAAATTGCATAAATAAGTACATAAGTAATACGCTTTGGTTCTTGAAAAAGTTTTATATTTTGAGCAAACTATTCCAGTATTTAATGGATTCAAAATTTAGACCTCTTTTAATTTAATTTTTTTTAATTTTCCAAAACTAGTAAAACATGCCACATTCCGATTGTACTGATTTTAAAAAACAGAAACATTCAAAATGTGTTTCAATACTAAAACTTTGACATCAAATGTGTCTTTCTAAAAGATCAAAACAAAGAAATTAGGTTTTATAATGAATCTACAAATTTAAATCAGGAGAAGAGAGCAAAAATGTGAATATAATTTAGTATATATTTTTTAGCTAATTAGGGTATAAAAAATTAGATATTTATTTATATTTAATTCTAAAAAAAATGATAACATCAAAATCAAAAGATCAATATTGCTTTAACTGGACTTTCGACAAGTTTGATTTGGATTTTATCACCTATCACCAATAGTTTATAATTCCTTATTGATTCCGAAAAAGTCTCACTATGTGTAAATACATAAAGCTCTTAATCTATTTCATTCGTGTCTTCTTGAGAATGTATTATATTTAAAGTGGACACGATATTTCTGTCCAACATCTTGAAATAAAAAAAGATATTTGTTCCAAGAAGTAAAAAACAGTAAGAAATATTATAAACTATAAAATGATATTAACAAATCAGAAAACATTTTTAGAAATGAGGTAAATAAGACGTACAACATGCACAAATAACATAGAATATAGAAGCTTAAAAAGCTGTTTTAGCAGAGAAAGAAAGCAAAATACTTGGATTACCCTTATAGTGCCTGTGGGTATTCCAACCCGTCTTCGTGATATAAAATAGTTATTTTTTCAATTTACTAAATTTCATTAAATTCTATTAAAAAGATGATATCTTAGTAAAATTACAGTAAAGTTTCCACTTAGTGAAAAACAAACAATTATTAAGCTAGATAAACATAGTTTATTCTTAAAATATTTTTGCCGTCAGAAATAATTTGTAAAATTACCTCTTATCTTAATGTAAAACCCCTTTCTTGGCAAATCTCAAATATAATTGCTGTTATTTTGTTATTTTAACTAACAGAACAATTTGCTGAGCATTTACCGAACAATGAAGAAAATTACTCTTTCCATTTGTTTCTTATTGTTATCAAATATGACAGACGTGTTGGGTAGAGTAATATTAAAACTTCCCTGTCTACAAAGATAAAGCTTGTTCTTAATTATATGGTCTATGTCAAAACAGGTGACATTATACGGGCATACTGCATAATTTGATTTTTCTACTGCGCTCTTAATTTCCGAAATTTCATGGAAGCTTCTAAGATGACGTTAAATGATTAATTAGCCCATACTTCGTATTAGAAAAGGAAGATGAGTAAATAAAAGACGTTGCATCACAGATTAATTTTTTTCCAATTTCCACTTATGAAATATCTAATGAATTTATTTTTAACGCTTACTTGAATAAAAATATCATGAATGTAATATAAAACTTAAAAATAAAGAATATCAAAGAATATTCTAAACCGTACTTAAGATAAATATTTCATTTAGATTTATTAAAAATACGGTGTGTTCCATTAATGTAACTTTTTGCATTATCTAGAGATTAAACTTTAAATAAACATTCAATTATTATTTTTCAAATTTCTATAATGATTCATCTATATATCTATCTTCTTTTATACTTTTCAATTTCATTGAACTTTGTATATTTTATGTATTCACACGTAATCCAATTAGTTTAAATAAAAATGTATTTAATTCGCTTTGAAAAATATCGTATTAAATGTTAATCAAAATAGCAAGAATTAGTAGGAAATTTACTTTCATTTCTAATGATTTAAAACACTAAGCATCAATGTGCCTCAGAATGCCATTATTAGATTATTATTTGCATATTTTAAATCTCTTTAACAAAAAATATATATATATGTTTAACAACCATTTTACAGCCTAAAATATATATATGTCATATATAATACTATATATATATATATAAATATAAAAATTATATATAATATAAACTGTTGTAAAAATTTACAGAAATTCACTCTGTTAAGTAAAATGTTTAGTGTGTGTGTCCATACACAGTCTTGTGTAATTTGTTTCAGGAAATGTATAAAAATTTGGAGAAAATTTGGAGGAATTTCAGGAAATTCACTCTGTTAAGTAAAATGTTTAGTTTTCCAGCTGATGAATTAAACCCTACGCAACAAGCTATTAAAGGAAGATATATAATATATATATATATATATATATATTATATATATATATATATATATATATATATATATATATATATATATATATATATATATATATATATATATATATATATATATATATATATATATATATATATATATATATATATATATATATATATATATATATATATATATATATATATATATATATATATATATATATATATATATATATATATATATATATATATATATATATATATATATATATATATATATATATATATATATATGTATATATATACATATATATATATATATATATATATACAGATATATATATATATATATATATATATATATACAGATATATATATATATGTGTGTGTGTGTGTGTGTGTGTGTGTGCATCCATACACAGTCTTGTGTAATTTGTTTCAGGAAATAATGAAACTGGATTAAGTATAGGGTTTTAAAAAAATTTATTTTAAAGTATAATTTCATATCAATGTTAAAATGGAATACATTAAATTCCAGAATTTTCCAGAAATTCCAGAATCAAGAAGAGGGAGGGGCTCGAACCCCTCTTCTAGCTGAGACCCTGAATAATTGCTAAAATTAAAGTGGCTTGTATTCTTCTAAATCTTTAATGCCCATTACAAAGGCATTCTCTTAGAAGTAGAAAATTTGCTTCGAATAAACAAACCAATTTTTACATCAGTAAATAAGAAAATATTTTTCCCTTATTCCTCAGGAGAAATAGACGTTTAGTCTTAACAAAGTACATAAAACATTTAATTCATAGAAAAGAAAAGAAGAAGATCTGAATGTTCTTTTAAATACATCGGTGAAAACACCAACTAGTCACTCTTATTATCAATTATGATCCAAATTATGTTGGCAGTTTATCCCCTGATAATTCCTAATATTTACAGAACAAACCAGAATTCGAACAAAATAAGATAAGTAAATGAAAATATAATAACTGTACAATAACGGTATGATTTCAAACTGATGAACTGAATTGTATTTTTTATTACATCAGTTGATGAAATTATATTTATACCATTTTAGTTTTAAATCAGGTTTAAAAGGACGATGAAATTTTAAAGCATTTATGTAAATTATTAAATTATGGTTATTGAAATCTGTGCTTATATAATTGAAATATAACTGAATCAATAGGATTTAATCATTTTTAAATCAAGTAATTTTCAATTAATTTATTAATTTTTTAAAAAATTTCAAAATTTATTGTGTTTTACTTTTTAAATTTTTCCTTAGTTTTACCATCATTTGACAAATTTAAAGCTTTTTTCTGTTTTTTATTTACTATTGACTCATGGAACAGCCAATTTATAGAAAATATTTGTATTTCACTTAAGCTTCAGACTTTTGTAAATTTAAACTAAATTTTAGTAATCAAAATGCCGTTGAAAGTGAATGCACATATTTATTTCTATGTATAATTAGAGTTTTTGTTGATTTTTTGTAGATATCTATAAAGAATTTAAACATGAAAAACATTTATTTTTTTTAAACTTAAATTAACTTAAATGTATAAGTAAATCAATGTAATTAATTTAGTTAAACATTAATGTGTATTTGTAAAAAAATTCAGTACTCTAAGTTGATAATTTATGAAATTGCATTGTAACGCCCACTCTTTAAGAAGATATTTATATTAAGTAAGATAACGGGTTAATTATAATTTACTTTTTAAATTGAATTTTGGGGGAAACATATATAGAATGTCTTTATCTTGATTTGAATTAGAAACAGTGAAAGATATGAAAACTCATTTAAAATATTCAGGATGAATAAATCCCTAGATTTACTACATTAAACTAATTTATTTTCTCAGATATGGTACTTATATTTTTCTAAGGAGATTAAAAAGACTTCTATATTGTTGCATAAAAAAAATTTTTTTTTAATAAATTATCAAGAAATTATTATAAATAATTGCTTTCATATCTCAAATCAGAAATTTTAATGTGATAAATTATTTATTTACATAATGTATTATTTTTCAATGTTAAATATTCTATTAAATTGCTTATACAGTGCAAAGTATCTGCATAAATAGTTTTTAAGTTTTGCATTTTTGTTTATGTGAAAAGAATATTTTTGCTAAAAATGGGAGTTGTAATTAGAAAAAATACTTGATTTAATATTTAAGGTAAATTTTTTATCTCTTGATTTTTGATATTCTAAATGTATTTCAATATAGTAAAAGAGTAAAATATATTACAATATTTTCAAGTGTTCAAGTTTTCAAATCTGTACATCGAAAGTAAAGAGCATTACCAATTTTTTCGATTAAGATTTTTGCACATTCGTGTATAATTAATTTTTCTCTATTATGTGATAAAAACATTACTTTCATTTGCTAAAAAGGGAAGATTTTGCAAATTAGAGAAAAAAAATACCTTGATCCACCATGATATTGAGGTAAAGACTCTCATTTGGACATAAAACTCCTTATTTCTGATATTTTCGTATGTTTACTGGTGCTGTGTTTTTTCTATTACCTCAAAGACGTAAATAAAGCTTTTCACTAAAAACGGCCTAACTCAAATAAATTTGTAAAAAAAATAAATAATATACTCTCCAATAAAATTTAAAAATTGGGGCATAGTTTTCATTACTTTCGATGTATAGAAATATTCTTTTAAGAATTCAACCATGTAGGTAAAATTCATTTTATTCTGTTATCACTTTCTAAAAATAATTAAAATCCATATTTCAGGAAAGAACTCTTGAAAGTGCCGCAATTTTTCGCTATTTGCAAAATGATTACACCTGAATTTAAGGCATCTGCTTCCCTGAATCTGATGAACTTCATGTTTTATGGAGGTGAGCAGAATATTTTACTTTTATTAGTTTTCGAAGGTTTTTTTTCTACTTTAATCATAACAATTTCAAAATCTGGGCAAAATTCCAAAACTTGGAATGTCATTAATAGCTATAGAAACCTTAAAAAGTAAAAAAAGTATATCTCTTTCTCTAGTTAAATTATAAAAAAAAGTTATATAATGAATTTTACAAAATCATTAGTTAATATTTTTAACCCACCGAAGACTTAAAAGTTTTTTCTTGGTAATTATCATCCCTTTATTTTACGTCTTATTAAAAAAGGTGAAACTCATTCATGCGAAACTCACTTATATGAAATATTCAGTTATACGAAGTACTTCGCGTTCCCTGTCGAAACTCCCTTAAGGCCTATGTAATAAATTATTAATTTAAATGAATAATCTGCTGTATGAAACATTCACTTATACGGAGGACTGTTCTATTCCCCTCGGAAATTTTCGAAAGTATATTTTGTTCAGTTATACGAAGGAGCCAACTGTTTTACAAACAAATGAGGTTTTCTTCCTTTGCCCTCAATATTACTAAATTCTCTTGTGGGAAATATTCAGTTATACGAAGTACTTCGCGTTCCCTGTGGGAACTCCCGTAAGGTATATGTAATAAATTATCCACTTATACGAACATTCAGCTATATGAAACATTCACTTACACGGAGGATTGTTAGATTCCCTACGTAAATTATGGAAAGTAAAATTTACTCAGTTATACGAAGGAATCAAAACTTTTTTGAGAACAGATGAGGTGTTCTTCTTTTGTCTTCAAAAATACAAAACTTGCTTACGTGAAATATTCTGTTATACTAAGTACTTCGCTTTTCCTTATTGAACTCCCATAAGGCCTGTGTAATAGATATATAGAGGAACGATGGCCGAATGGTTAGGTTGCTTATATTTGGTACCGAAGTTTGAATCTCATTGTGGCATAGATGTTCGTAGCCGTTCAGAGTCGGCTTTAAGCAGTAGGTCCCGATGTCATTAACCCTCGTGTAGCAAAAAGGTAGACAGTTGCGCTTCAACCCAAACCAAACTAAAATATATTATTCAGTTGCATGAAGCTTCAGTTACAAGAAACATTTGCTTACATGAAGGAATGTTCGATACCCTAGATAAATTTTTTAACAAAAATTTTATTGGTTACTAAGAAGGTATCAAAATTATTTTGCTAAAAGACGAGGTTTTCTTCCTTTGACATACAGTGTTTTTCTTTTTATTATTTTAAAATATGTAGAGTGAGTTTTTACTCCTGTTTTCTATTTTTCTTAACATTTAATATTATTTTAGCTTAAAAGGGATTTATAAAAAATGTTCATTGCTTTTGTTTAATAAATACAGATACTTGCTGTATTTAATATGTGCAAAAAAGGAATTTTGTTGTTATAGTTTATCAATATAAATATCATTTTTACCTTTAAACTACATTTATTTATTTTAAAAAACCCAGAAGTATAGCACAATAGTTAATTTATGTTTTCAAAGGCAGAAACGAGTGCTCACATGTACTAAGTATTCACTTATACGAAGAATTATCCATTCAATCTTCTATAATCCTATATATCCCTTTTTGTATAACAGCGTTTTAACTGTAATATAAATGTGTACCAAATCTTCATATTTATATCTCTCTTTGCTTATCAAATTAATATATTGGCTTATATATTAATTTTTCTTTATATATTATGCATATGCACCACTTATATTGTTTAAAAGTATACGTTCGAACCGATATTCATTGTCCATATATAAATTTTAAATCTCCCTCCTAGTTTTTAGTCTTTGTTTCTTTCAGATATTTTCATGTTTAGCGATATTTGATTCCCGAATATTTTTATCAATGAATTCAGGCATTATTTAGTTACACTACTCCGGAGATGTGAGAAGTTTCACCTTTATAAAATTACATCTAACCTATTTTTTCTCTCATTTATGAGGCCAATGTCATGACTTTACATACATTATTTATTAGCTATATCTGACATTGCTGGATATTAGCTTCAAACTTCGAGCTGAAAAGCAGCTGTGACAAATATTTATGAAGTTGTATCTTTCAAATATGTACTTCCCATTGATTCTTGCAGTACTATTCCCTTTTACTGCAGACTCCATTATGTGCTCAAAGTAAATATTTCCTGTCGTATATTAAAATTATGCAGCTACACATAAGGACTAAAATACTGTTGATATTTCTCACGTTTACAGTAAGAAAGACAAATTTTTCAATCCAATCACATCTCACTCGAGCATCATTTAGTTCCAAGTAAAACTATAAAAAAAAATATTTTGAACGAATTCAATTAAAAACAGGTGTAATTTTTAAATATTTTATTTCGGTATTCTTTTATAGCTTATATTAGAGTTATAGAGCTAAAGTTATAGAGAGATGCAATTAGTTTTACTTACGAAACATATATTCCTCCTGCATTAATCCGGTTCTTCAAAGAATAATAATTTTTACAAATTTTTACAAAGTGGTTTTAAAACAAATTCTCATTAAGGTATCTGGTTTCTTGGAACTGCTGCAAAATTTGACATTTCTCTACAGCAGTGTTTCATATAGTTCAAACCATGATTAAACTGCTTTTAGATACAACAGTTAAAGATAGGTTTCTCAAAATATTATTGATTTATATATATATATATATATATATATATATATATATTATATATATATATATATATAAATATATATATATATATATATATATATATATATATATATATATATATATATATATATATATATATATATATATATATATATATATATATATATATATATATATATATATATATATATATATATATATATGTATATATATATGTATATATATATATATATATATATATATATATGTATATATATATATATGTATATATATATATATATATATATATATATATATATATATATATATATATATATATATATAATATATATATATATATATATATATATATATATATATATATATATATATATATATATATATATATATTATATATATATTATTATCCATTTTTAGCCCAAAAGGCAATGAAGTTTCTAATGCCTGTAGTTATAACTTATATATGAAGAGCTAAGTCCTTAACAATTTTTATTCAAAAGGATACTGAATACATATCAAACCTAATTTAAGAATAAAAGTGTTATTTTATTTTATATATTTATTTGTTTATTATTACTAAACGATTGCCAGTTTATGAGAAGCAAACTCAACCAGACAATATTAATTGTTTTACATTTTTGTTCTTTCATCATAAATAATTTTTGAGCAATATAATTTATTTTATTTTGCAAAAAAAGAAAATTTTTAACTGAGTCACGAATAAAAATATTGAAATATCTGGGTAATAAAAAAGTTAAGGAAACGCCGTTCCAGGTATTTGCAGAAACTTAGTATTCCGGATCGTGAAGTTAAAGTGTTAGAAAAAATGGGGTCACGAAAAATAATGTTTTGAAATGACCACTCTGTAGCATAAAAAATATTTATTTTGGAAAAACTGTGTTTACTGAATGTTAAGCTATATTTCTTCCTTGAATATGTAGCCTTAAATTTTTTCTAGACATGAAAAAATAAAATATATTAAAACTATAATAATTTTTACAGTTAGTAAATTACTCACAACATTTTACATTTATTTTCATGAATATACACAATATTTAAAGTATGAGTTAAAGCAGTATTATGGGTATGAATAAAATGAATATGCAGCATTATGCACAATAAGTAAGAAAACATTTATTAAAGTTTGAGACTTTACAAACACTTTATTAAATTCTAGTAATTTTCTGGAGCTATGTAATCAATGAAGAAAAATCAGTGAAAATTTTATTTTTCTAAGCAAACAGCAGAGCGATGACGGAGGCGGTAAGGCGCTGTCAATGCCGTGGTCTGTGGGTTCAAATCCCGGTACTGGTATAAATAATCGTAGCTTTCCGGAATCAGCATTCAGAAGTAGTTTCCAGTACAATTAGCACTTGTATTCCAAAAAAATGTCCATAACGTTTAAAACCATGCCGAATAAATAAAATCTTAAGGTATAAAAGATTAAACAGGATTGATTAAATGGGCATTTACAGCAGTTAAAAGGCATCATATTCCTTAAGGAAAAAGCCATTTTAAGTCGTTTTATTTTATAATTGTTCAATACATCTAAAAATTCCTCTGTAGAGAAAAGCAAATGTTCATACTCCTTCTAAGTACTGCAATCGTTTTGAGGAGTCAAAGTTCAAGTAGAGATTTAATGCTTAGATTAGGAACTAGGAGGAGGCATTGGGTATCTTTCAGGATACCCCCAATCTGTCCTACACTTGACTAACGGTCTTGAGTATTATCTCCAGAGGTTGAGACCCCTACTGCGAATGTCTGTCAAAATCTTGTTTTGTAAGATCAGCAGTTCAAAGCTCAGTTAGGTAACCCAGTATTTTCTTTGGCATTTCTTACTACTCATTGCCATATGTTATGTGCAACAATCTCCTGCTTTCAGCAGAAGTTTCCTTGACTAAAGATGCATTTCATTCATTCTTCGTCCATGAAACTGTAAAAGCATCTCCCAAATGTGTTAAACTCAGCATATAATTACATATAATAATGGATATTGCTATTCTCCATCCTTTCATGTATAAAAATATATACATGTAGTTAGCTTATTACATAATCGAAAAATCAATCCGGATAACATCTCTGTGAGAAATTTTTTACTCAAAACATAATGCATGCTTATTTAATTCAGAAAAACTTTCACTTAGTTCCTAAGTAAAATTTATAATCAATAGTATTATACAAATCAATAAATTTGAGACTTCAAAGTTTTAGCTGTGAGACAAGAAAAAAATATAGATGGCTATAAGCCCTAGGGATGCTTATTATCCTACAGAGTATTCCCTTTATAATATCATGATATTTTCTCATGTCAGACTTTTTAAATTGTTAATAAATCAATCAGCTTATATATTGATCACGTGCTTTACCAACCCTTTTATTTAGATTTTTCTGTTGATTTTTCTTTTAACATCAATACATATTTTCATCTAGTAAATATAAAGGATTTACTAATCATTTTTAAAAAAATTATTGAATAGATATTTTATAACTTTATTACATTAAGTTCTCAAATTTCTACTACCTTTAGAATTATACAAGACATAGAAAAAAGCTTTATGTTCCCGGGAATTTAATATTGAATAACTTTTTTCGTATAAACGAACATTAAAGTACACACTAAATCATGTTTTTATCCCTATAAATTTATATTATTAGTAGAGCTTCATGTGACCACAAAAGCTTTTAAACTGCAAGCGAATGTACGTAATTTCGTCCAATATAAATAATTAAGTAAGTCCAAAAATCACTAAGTTCAATAACCTTGCACCACTTCGATTTGACAATGAACGACTTACATGGTGCCATAAAAACTGAAGAGCTTGTAATAAAGTGCGTGGAACCGGGTTGCTTTGATTCTTATTTATTTGAGCATTATTAAGTTAACTCAAATATAAAATAATTATATATTATTTTATAAATGTTATAAAGATTGGTTAAAACTAATTTTTTAATATTTCAGGATTTACATAGTTATATAAGCCACGATGTTTATTAATTTGCATGCCTTTAAATTTATTACGTCAAAATGTTCAAAGAAAAAACTACGGACAATTTATTTATCCTATTTTATGTAGTGTAACCTAATTTTATACTTATTTATTTGAGTATTATTAAGTTAACTCAAATATAAAATAATTATATATTATTTCATAAATGTTATAAAGATTGGTTAAAACTAATTTTTTAATATTTCAGGATTTACCTAGTTATATAAGCCACGATATTTATTAATTTTTATGCCTTTAAATTTATTACATTAAAATGTTCAAAGAAAAACTACGAACTATTTATTTAGCTGATTTTACGTAGTATAACCTAATTTATACTAACTAGCTTTGGAAAGTATTCTAATAATAGTTAAATTAGTGAAACTTTCAAGTTCACTCAAGTTTTATCAAATAACGTGTATATAAAAATATTCCAACACTGATTTCGATAGATTTCATTAATTTTATCGAGGATCCGAAGTCAAAACTGAAAAATAAAACTTCTATCAATTTATTGACGGCATTTTCGAGAAGATAAATTTCCGTAAGATAGGTGAAGGCAGAACGTGATTGCACGGTATTTTTCACCAATTTCCTAACATCATTTTCATGACCATCGTAACCCTTTTAACTAGATCTAGCAGATAAAAAGATATATTCCATTTGCGTATGCGTGGGTCCAAAAAATAATTAATTTTGCTAATCTCGCTTAAATATGATGCTGTTTGAAGAGCGGCACTTTTAATAAATTTACGCAGCTGATAGGAGTATGTTCAAATAGCAAGCGCATTGCTAATGCGTCTGTAAAATTGCGCTTTACCTCACCCTATAGTTTTCGTAAAAATAATTTTTTAGTGGAATTCATTTTAGCACATTCATTTGAGCTCTCAAAAATCTTCGTTCGCTTTTTTATGTAAAAAAAAAAAGAAAAATCAATGGCTGTTTCGTATTTGGGACAAAATGTCAGAAAGCCGTCCCATACGTTAAAATACATAGGATATTCAATAACTAATAAGACTACCTCTGTTATCGAGAAACTACTAAAATTCCAATAATAATTTCTGTGAATGTGGATATCTACATTAATAAAACAAATTGATAGATCACACATACAGGCAGATATACCAGAGGGATGCATTACTAAACGCAAGCTTATTTCCTGTTATCTACCACTCGCGGACAGAAGTAGCGATAATGGAAAGTAACGTATTGCTAGTTAGGTACTAGACGTTTTACTGAAGAACAAAGTAGATATCACACCACAGTCCCTTTATAGTCTCGTGCCGGGAGATTTCTGGCTGCTTCATCAACTCAAGGTACCACTAAAGGCAACCATATAAAAAATAACACAGCAATTTATACTCCTACCTCCTGCAAGGAGTAAGGGGGAGGTTTGGAAACAACTTTCAAAAAACTTTTACATGTATTTAACACTAGAACAGGTCATTGGGTCATTTTGACCCAAAAGCTATTTTATGTCCAATTTTGTCAAAATGTTATTTACAATACATAAAATCATTTAATAGTTTCGATTTGAACCCAAATTTAAATATTTCGATACCAAAGAACCATTTTTATACCTTTTGCAAGAATTAACAATTTGCTGTTATTCACTTCATATTAACTATTTTTTTATTATTTACTATATATTTATAAATTACTATATATTAGGTTCAAGTTCTTCTGTTACTTAAAAAATACGTTACATGTTATTTTTACATTCAAAATTCAAAATAAAATTATAATCGTGCATATTCTAAACAAGTCCATATTCTAAACTTTTACCTTAATATGCGATATCCAGTTATCCTTAAATTCCACTAATATGTGATATTTCTTTCATATTCAATAACGTTTTCAAAGGCTCTGGAATTATTTTATATTTAATAAAAGATTCTATGCATTGAGCTCCTATTTTGGAGATTTAACAAACCAATATCTGTTAAAAATTGTTCTTAGACATCATCTTTAAAAGCAGTCCTTAAGCTACATTTAATAGTGGTGATACCTTATTTATATTCCCTCTTCATTCATTTTTAATCCTCAAATTATTATAACTAACTTTTGACGCTTTTTGAACTTCACCATACTGAATTAGATTTTAACTTTTTATCCCTGCAGGAATATCATGCATAGCGCCATTCTTGAGTGTGCACATGCGAGCCCTTGGCTTGACTTTATGGCACATGGTATGGGTACACGTTGCCTCCGGACTTGTCTCCATTTTGGTGCCTCTGTTGATTGGATCCATTGCGGAAAGAAAATCTTCAACACCAAGAAGATATCTGTACAAACTCTGTTTTTCAGTATCTCTTATGATTGCCACTTTCGGATATACTGCACTCCTAGCTGTACCAAGAGTCCAAAGACTACCTAGACAACCACTGATAGACTTTGATTGTTCCTCTCCAATAAATGCTGTTATAAATCTAGAAAAATGTGGAAATTGGGAAACTTGTTCCGATGTAGCTGCAGCATGGTCATCGAAGACTTACTTCAGGTAAGCTAATTACAGAATATTTTTGTTTAATCTATTAATGCCCAAGTTATTACTGCTAATAAATATTGATGAATATCTTAATATCAGAGTAATTATTAACCACAGAGGGTAAAACAGATAAGAACTTTAGAAAATTTTGAATATTATAGCCTGTTCTCATTAGGATCAGCTATCATTTTTGATATCAAAGGATATCCATTATAGGGTAAAGAAATATTTCGTGAAAGATTTATTTAGTATTATATTTAAACAAACTGTAGTAAAGGAATGCTTTATAATAGATAAATGTATTTCTCACTTCAGTAGCTGTACCAGCCGAAAAAGTAAATTTATGTGCGAATTTTGAAAAGTCATAAACTAATGATAAAAATGTCAAAATTGTGAATAATAGGAGCTATTCGAAAGTTTGGTAGATTGATTATAGCATTGCAATTTACATTTGTTGATGAAAAAGTAGCTAGTTCCGAGAAAATATAAAAACTCTAAACTATCTTTAAACTGTCTCTAAATAAGAGCACAACACGATGATTAAATAGGTAGAGCTCTGAGCTTCGGTACCAGGTTCGTAGCACACTGACTGGAAGTTTGCAGTCGTTTGAAAAGTACCGGTATCATTAGCCCTTGTATAGAAAATAATAGTCCGGAGCTCTCCAAATTAATTTGCCCTGGCCGTTATTTGGCCACGTGGTACTTCAGATTTTCAATTGCATCCAACGGCTCTTTATGCAGTTATAAACATCTTGAGTAATGTTGACTAAAGCTTAGGTGTTTGAGTTCCAAACACAATTAAGTACCCTAAAAATGGGCACTAGATTTTAATGGGTTAAGGAAAAGGTGGACTTTGTACTTATAGGTATCGAAGTATATCTAAATCAATAATACAAATTTCTTTACATTTCTTCAGAAAGTAACAAATTTTTAAATAAGTTTTTTTTTTTTAAATCTTATGTTAATTTTAAAATATTCCTTCCTTTTTTGTTTTTATTTTTCTCCAACTTTCAATATCCTGTTATTTAAAAATATATTCTGAACACATTTGTGCACGGCTTTTTTAATCGATTAAATAATTCATTTATAGAAAATGTTATAATACTAGGAATGCTTGGTAAAAATTCTGTAGAAACGTGTGAATTAAACTGAAAAAACATTCTAAATATTAACATTTTTTTCTGAAAAATAATCAATTTTGAAATTATTTTTATTAGATTGGTTTCGTTCTATTTCAGTTTAATTGTGTACAAAGTTTTAACACTCTAAGTTAATTATTTACAAAAAAATATATGCATCCATAAAACATTTAGATTAAAAAAAAACAGTTTTCTTATATTTAACAGTTTTTAAAAAATTATCAGTCCCACGTAGATAATGGTAGATGAATTCTGAGTTTAATACAGATATTTTTCTTCAAGTATTTTTTTTATTTCAAGCAAATGTGTATATAATTCTTGTATGTAAACTGAGTCAGACATGCTTCTTAAACCAGTTTTTATCTTCTTTTATTCTCCTACCATAACAACCACAGTATAAACATCAGAGCAAACAATGGGCAAGATTATATTTCCATTACTAGGAAATATACATTTAGTCTACCCCCCACACAGAAGCAAGTTTAAGCCCCAACAGCTTGCGGTCACAAACAGGAAATAGCGTGATAAGCACAATAATAGAACGAATTGTACCAAACGAAGGAACATGATTTTGGTTCATTGTTTAACTTCCTTTTACATTACAAGAACGGAAAAATAATCTGAAAACGTTATTTAAAATTCGGGATGTAAAAGTATTTAATATGCAGCTTTATCAAACATGAAATCGTAATTGTTTTAGTTTAAATAGATTTATGATTTATTATTTTATGTGAACAGGCATTTAGCAAGATATATAGGCTATATATTTCCTTCTCGTGATTTTTGTTAAAGAACTTCACACATTTATTAATGAAAGTAGATTTTAACTATTAATTACCGTGGATAAAATTTCTTAGCTTAGTATAATTTGACGTGTAATTTAAATCTTAAATTCCCCAAATGATTAATTAACATAAGATATATTTCCAAAATTCTATATGTAAGATAACATACCAATTATTTTATTATATTTTTACCGTACGATAAAATGTACACTTTATGGCGCTTGATTATTCAGACATATCACACAATTAAATAATCGATATATGTCTATGAATTTTGAGGCGTTTCAGATTATCTCGCAGATTTAATGTTACTGAAAGGCTGTTAACTGTTTTGAAACTTTCATTTCTACTATTTAGGAAAAAATAAAGCATAAAAAACTTAAACTGAATATTTTTACTTAGTTTCGTGTCAATTAACATTACATCCTCCCCCATTTCAAACATAGATAAAAGAATGTGTGTCCTTTAATAATTATTTCTGAAAACTAATCTATCATATCTTTCAAAGGATGTTTATGAATCCTAAAAACGGAAAAAATCAAATTTATTATACTATAAAATTTTAAAGTGCTATGCTGTTTAAATAACTTAATCTTCACTGCTTTTGTGTATTTAAATGACTTGAATTTTTCAATGAAACATATGTTGAATATAATAATTGACATGAGTGTCTTTGAAGTTCCATATTGTTAAAGATAATAGTGGGTTTATTTAATTCACAGCAACGGGAGAGAAGACAAGTTGTTTCACTAGATAAAGAAAGGTTACTTCTGAAGTCGATTTATCTTCATGCCTTACAACTGACATGTTTTGAGTCGCGTCACCGTCTTTAGAAAGAGACACTGTATATTACTTTTTAAATGAAAAAATTTGAATTAACAAGAAAGGAGTCTTGTAGGTTATAAATCGTTTCATGAACTAACTGTAGAAACCTAATTTCAATAAAACTAGATAGGTCGAATTGTATGCCGAATTAAAAACGAGATATGTTATATGAAATCTTTTATATTTTTTATGTTATCACCGTCTTTAGAAAGAGACACTATATATTACTTTTTAAATGAAGGAATTTGAATTAACAAGGAAGGAGTCTTTACGTTAGAAATCGTTTCATAAGTTAACTTTAGAAACTTTTATTTCAATAAAATTAGTCAAATTGTATGCCGAATTAAAAACTAGATATGCTATATGAAATCTTTTATATTTTTTAGGTTGTCTCACTGCCGATATAAAAGTAAACATTCTGATGACGCCCAGCCTTATGCTCCTAATTCTCCGAACCCGCTTCATTTGTGCTTCCGATCTGTAACGAATACAACAAACATGTGTTTGATATATGACCCTCATTTCAGAGAAAATTCCGTCATGGAATTCATCTCTGATCTCAGTTCGTGGCAATATACTGAGTACATCAATGTATCAGCAAAGGAATTTTCCTTCTCTGACCTCAATGTTGCCCCATCCAGTCTCAGTGTTTGCAATTTCGTACCTGCTAACACCGGCACTGTCATTAAAGTTCACAACCGCACCCATGACTCCGTATTTTGCCGACGCTCGCCTACTGAAGATATTTTGGGGATCAAGTGTTTGTTATCATTACATTCGGAAGGGAAAAAACCTATTTGCTATGATGTAGTGGGAGATCTATCGTTCACCTTTTGGATATACCTAGGACTACGAAGTGCTGCAGATGGCTTCTTTATCACAGCTCTATGCCTCTTGGAAGGAATTACTCTCCGCACTATTCAAGGTATGATTTAATATTTATTTCTAGCTTTGTTGGTGTAACCAGAATCCACCCTAGCATTTTTCCGCCATAAGCAAAAGTAAAAACTACCGCTATTTAAGCTTGAAAAAAACCTGTAAAATAAAACAAACCGTGTTAACAAAAAAATAGCATAAAATTGAATAAAGAAAATAATACTAATACACATTTACGGAAAATTATTTTCTCAAAAAGTAAAATTTATATTTCTAACGAACAAACCTGAAATCTAAAACTAGTATCTAGAGTTTTTAGAAATTATTTAAATATACGTTTAAAAGAATAAACTAAATTAGTACAATAATATAAAAGTTAAAACAAACCTTTTAAAGTTTCGTTTCTGAAAAGTTGTGTATAACTTCTTTCAAATCTAATTTATTGCTAAATTCATGTTCTGTAGTCAACATCGCTAACCCATTGAAACGATTTTTAGTAAATATGGTTCTTAAATAATTTTTTTTTATTTAATTTTACTACAAATTTGTTTTTAGATACAAATAATCGAACAATATTTTTGCGAGATGTGTTTATTTATTTATTTATTTATTTTGAGCTTTAATTCAGACGTTTTCTGCATCTCCTAAATTTTACTACAGTAAATAATTGCCAATCTTGCGTAGAGTAGCTTTGCGTGTATCAAATACTATATAAAATGAATGCCGCTTTAATTTATCTTCTTTCTTTTATAACTAAAATCTCTGTTAAATATTCTAATACTATTCTCATGCATTCTAACTAGTAATCCTTTATATTGCTGAATTTTCTAATGAGACGATCTATTAGTGGTTTCGGCATAAATGTATTTACCTATAAAGTGTTATTATAAAGCGTTTCTATAAATTATTAACTTGAACTTATAAAACTTTGAACTCACATAAACTAAAAAATAACTATATTAATCACTTTAAGTTTAAAAATCAAATAATTTGTTTTTAAAAAAACTCAAATTTTTTGTTAATTTTTAAAATGTTTCTTCCTTTTAACTTCCCAAATTTTCTTTTACTTCTTGTCACTTAAAATATATTTGAACCTATCTCGGTATTATTTGCTCCACTGATTGAAAAGATGGTTTATTGGAAATATTTTAAGGCTATATATTGAATTTTAATGATGAATTCAGAATTTTGTAAGTGCAAATTTAATATATATATATATATATATATATATATATATATATATATATATATATATATATATATGTGTGTGTGTGTGTGTGTGTGTGTGTGTGTGTGTATACATACATATATGTATATATATATATATATATATGTATGTATGTATGTATATATATATATATATATATGTATATATATATATATATATATATGTATGTATATGTATATATATATATATATAATTACAATTACACACACACACATATATATACATAAACAAGCAAACAAATGTACATGTCCATACATACACATATAAATACGTACAAAATCCTAACAAGATCAATAATACTTATCAATTTACAGACCCAGTGGTTTTACAATTAAAATCTTTGAAATTAATAACGATGACACCTATATGACATGCCGAACAATGACCGATTGGTTAGGGTGCTGGCCGGAGTTCGTAGATTCGAAACCCACAGTGGCATGGATGTTCATAGCCGTTCGGAATCGGTTTTAAGCTGTAAGTCACGGTCTCATTAACCCTCGTGTTGCAAAAAGTAGACCGTAGCACTCCAAACCAAACCAAACCTATTTGACATAGCTACGTACAAACAGAAAGAATTATACCATCTTCGAATTTACTGAAATGCATTTACAAAATTATTTTCACATATAGATCAAAAAGGTAGTTTATATGCAATACCTTATTTAGAACATCTTAAACCATTTTAACTTTATTTAGAATACAAGGCAACAACACATTTTGCACATTAATTTAACAATTAATATTAATTTAAAAATTAATATTAATTTAGTGCAATTGCATTTACTTTTCATAATATTAGGACCCCACATAAACAAAGGAATATTCAATACTTAATTCATAATAAAAGTACGATCTTTATGTAGTAAGTTTATTTAGCTGTTGTCTATCGCCCACTAAAATTTAGTGAAAGAACTAAAATTTTGTATATCCATGTACAATTGTATGTGTATGTGTGCTTTGGTATATTCTCGTTTGAAAGCCTTGAATGTATTGCATTATCAGACTTCAATTACTTTGATTTGAGATTCATACAGTAAGAGAGATAATTAGCTTGAAATACGTAAATTCTGCAACTAAACTGTAGTGCATATAATTGAATAGGAAATGATATATTAGTTTGAAGCAAATGTCTGTTATATTTTTAAATCAAATTCGAGCCCGTTTACGTCAAACTTCTTGCCTTCTACTGAAATTATTCTGGCTATGCAAATATCTATTAGTAGATAGTTATGGATGCCCATATATATGAAAGAATGTCGATAATCAGTCACTCCTTACTTTTTGAAGTCAAATTATTAACTATTAAATTAATATATCCAGCTGATTGCTTTAGATTACAGTTTTCTGTTATGTAATTTCCTAAAGTGAGCTTTAAATATTATTATCTAAATTACACAGCATACAGAGTTTTCTTATATACATTTATGTATACTATACATTAATTACTGGATACTTAGCTTGAGAGACATTTTTTTCGACTTTCAATAAAAGTATAAGGATTGCTTTAAAATTTATTCACAATTTCCAACAGAGAAAGATTCATGATTATATATTTAGGGACCGTATAAAAATATAAAAATTTGGACTTTGTTTAAAGTGCTCCCTCCCCCCCCCTCCAAAAAAAAGTAGAAAATGTAAGTAGAAAAATTAGAAATTAATTATTACTTTTAAGAAATCTTGAAATTGGCAGAATTTCTGTATACCTTTTCTGAAAAAAAAGAACATTTAAATTACTTTGAAATAGATCACTACGTTTTAAAAGGCAGCCCATATTTTTCGAACTGTTTTTATCTCATTTCATTAAAATTTCGCTAAGAATGCAGACAAAATTGTCGTAAAAGAGAAAATACATTTTACTAAAAGGAAAAAAGTATTCAGTAAGATACGAGCTATGAAATTAAGTTAGTTTTAATCACGGATGCATTGAAGTTAATTTTCATTCTTTAATTAGATGGCCGAATATATAAAGCAACTTGCATAAAAAATGTAGTTGAATATCTTTACAGACATCAAACATATAAATTTAGCGAGGTTATTTTTTGTAATTTCATGTTTTTCACAAAATAAATTATATGTATCTCAGTTCTTTGCAGCAATTGCACCAATTTTTCATCATCAACATAAAATGTCTCATACACTTAAAATGGTAAAATTTTTTACTATAAAAATATTTAATTTCTAGTGTAATTAAAGTACGTTATCCTGACACTTAAGTGCACTTTATGGAAGTCCCAATTTTTTCTAGGTACTTTAATGAAGTTACTAAACCACTAGTTCCAAAATTATCTATATCATTAGTATTTTTATCTTTTGTTTTGGATATTGTTTATTAAATCGTTTGTCATAAATAGGACATTTGATTTAATTTTTTATAATTTAACGAGTTACACGTTTCGAAATATAGTGGAACAAAAAAGCAAATGTTAAAAGGCTGTATACATTTAAGTAATTGTTTTAAATACATTGTATTTAGAATAAGGGAAATTTGATAGCCAGTTATATTCTAAATAAAATTAAGACAGTTTATTAACTTGAAATCCATTAGAAGCATTTCGAAAGAATATTCTTGAATAAATAAAATTTGATGAAAATTTCTACTTTCATTTCAAGCTTTTTATAGTAGATTTAAGTCTTATATAAACTCTTATTAGTAAAAAATACAAGACCAAGAAAGAATAACACGATTGAACTGAAATACTATTTCAGCAAATACTAAGCATAGTGTCTTAAATATGCGAAATGTAATGTAAAGAGGGCAATATTTAAACAACTTTTGAAGTATGGACTGAGGACAATCATCGGACTTCGTGAAGGAGAATTTTCTTATCGACCAATAGTAACTCGTATGCAGCATAAGAACTGCACAGAGATACGAGAGTAAACAATAGGTGGACGAGTACCGTACAACTCTGAAATATGTTAGCGAACGCAGAATAGGTGACTACAACGCTCGATTATATCGTTGGTTCGGATGGGGCTACACGTATAACACTGTCTGCTCCATAAATTTGCCGACGTGTGCTTCTCCATGGACTGCATGCAAGAAGTCCTTAATACAGAATTTCCCTCACGACAGCCATCGATGGCTGCGGCTGCAATGGGCTCAGGATCATAGAGGCTGGTTTGCAGATGTTCAAAGGGTGTATTTTATCTGTCCAATATTGCTTTTATTTGTAACACAAAGATGATCGCATGTCAGAAGCTATGCCGATGAGCAAAATCTTCCGGAATGCGTCATTGAACTTCATACTGGACAAACATCCGAAGTTATGGTCTGAGGTAGAATTTCTTATCATGGACGATCTCAGCTGCTACAAATTGTGAGTAATCTTAACAGCAACATGTACATCAGTGAAGCATTGGAACCCGAAATCGTTTCTTTCTTTTAAGGCCTTCCTGGAGCTGACTTTCAACAGGACATTGTGCTCACACATGTTGCAAGGATTGTTCAAAATTTCTTTTCAGTAGAACACATAAGCTTCTTCCGTGGCCTGCTTATTCTCCTTCATGTCCCTTATTGAACATGCGTGGGATTTTGTTGGTAGGCTTGTCTCTCGTCTTCGGTCACGTTCAACAGATGAGCTTTAGGCACGCATACAAACAATATGGAATGCTCTTTCCCAAGCAGACATGTAAAATCTGTTTGATTCCATGCCACTCGTATACAGCAGTTATTTGAGCGTAGGGTGGATGCACTAAATACTGATCTCAAACACTTAATATTGTTTTATTTTATATATTTTCTTAGAAAATGTAATATTTATATGTATCAAGACAAGTCATGTGTGTATTAAATTTAATTCCGATATATTACGTCATGATACTTCACTTTTTACAAACAGGAATTTATGTCAGGTAATATGCACCTATTAAGAATACACACTTAAAAGTCTAATACTTATAAACTGAGATTTAACATCTTTTCTCATTTTAGAAATAGATATTCTTTATTTAAGATTTAATATATAATATTAAGAAAAAATTCAACAGAATTCATATTCGAAAATATATATAAAGACATTGGTAAGGTATTGAAACCAAAAAATAAATCACTAAAAATATTTTATATTTTTTTACATTGTTTCCTCACATTGTCTCGAGAATTATCTCAAAAGAAATTTTTTTTAGGCTTTCAGAGAACATGAAAAGAAATTTTAAACATTGAAAACTCCTCGAGGGATAAAAATATCTATAACAAATAAAAGAGCGATACCGTATCCACCAAAATATTTATTCTGAAAATAAAGTGAGACTTAAAAGCATAATACAGTTAAAGTTATTTAATAAAAACTTACCTTACGTAACTGTTTTAAAATTTTTTTTGTTGTTAAAGTAACCGATCACGTTCACAGCCAATTTTTTTTAAATAAGGACAAGTGAAAAAATTGTTTAAAGTTATAATAAAATAGTTATAAAACGGGAAAAATACTAAAATAAATCGTAACATTCGAAAACTCGCATGTCCTACCCATATTTCACCCACATCCATACACTAGGTAAAAGATGATTGCAAAATGTATTAATTTGTATTAGGTATATAATTCGAGCTTTAAATTTACTTATTCGTATAAATAATTTTTTCCTTTATACACATCCATAATTTGTAAAGTTTTTAGGCGTAATTTAGTATACTAAGTTTTTGAGGGGTTCAGATCGACAATATCTACTTTATTCCACTTGGAAAGCATTCATTTTTCCCGTTTTCAGAGCTCCATTTTTTCTTAATCCTGGAGCTCCATTTGTTTTTTATTCTGAAGTGTATAAGCCAAATGTAAATGCTGACACTTTATTTTTAATCTAGTATTGCAAACACAAGCGATAAATTTCGTAAAGAGAATACATGGCATCATAGCTAAACGATGGTTGAATAGGTAGAGTACTGTTTTGGGAAACCGGGGTTCATGGGTTTCGAATCCCCCTGCTGACATGGATGTTTGTAGCCATTCGGAATCGGCTTTAAGCATTAGGCTTTGGTCTCATCATCCTTCGTGTAGCAAAACAGTAGACAGTAGCGTTCCAAACAAAACCGAACCATGTCAGCATAACTCAATTGAAAATAAAATAATTCGTTACTTATTCTGTGTCATTTAAAGAGAGTCTGTTTTTTTTTCCTCCAAATAAAATATATGGCTAGAATTTAGTTACTGCGTATGCCAATCATTTGAATATTTTATTTAAAACTGAATGACGGTGCTGTGAAATAAAAAGTAGCAAAGAATCAATGCAACAAATATGCCCCTTTAAAATCTGTGGACTACACAGTTGTTAAAGTTCATCATTATTAAAAGTCAGGGAAATTTTATAAATCAAAACATCACGTATAATTTTAATGAAAAAGAATCAGAAGTAAAATATTTAACAAAACAACTTTTGAAGATGATCTCAATCATAATAGCAAGCGAATATAACTAGAAAACCCAATGCAATATTTTTTACAAAATAAAATTAAAATATTTCTATATTTTTATTTCAAGTAAAATTCAATAGATTTATATCGTATTAAAATTTTCTTTAAATAAAATAGTAGTATATTATATTCTTTGTTACTTTCAAAAATATGGCCAATATGTATTTTTTACTAAAACCTCTCCTTTACTTTAAGCCCCCCCCCCAATATTTTTCTTCGCCGGGATCTCAATAACTGTTAATATGCATTTGGTCTTGATTGCTTTTATAGGTGACTTGCCGAAGATATCTATACTGTAGAAATATTATGCATGTAACTTTTTTCCCTAAAATTTGGCAAAATAAAAATATAGTACCTTTGTATTTCCCTGTATGAAATAAAGGAAGAATTACAATCTCGAAAACTTTCGATCTTCAAATTTCAACGGAAGTATGACCGTACAGTTATAGCAATGTCTGAATTCATTTTGACTTTTTAAAGCGTTACGTGTATGTAAGGAAATTTTTAACTTCGAAACTTTATCTAATTTGACAGTCCCTGAATGTGTTTACTAGTTCCATCGTGACATCTGTACGTATATACCTATATCACATAACCCAACGATTACCCGTAAGATGTAAAATTTTGTACTCATTTTTGTTGTAACATCTAGTTGCTCATCTCCCTTTTTTATTGCAATACGCACTCTATATAACGAAGAATCTCAGTATAACATACATTAATGCAACCTCTATACAATTCATCGTAAAAATATCCAGATATCGACGTAAAAAGAAGAACCTAAAAAAGGTCAACTGTCTGGGTTTTTAGTAAAAAATTTTTTATGTTTCTAAAATATTGGTGACGAACTATGACGGTATAGTAGAAAGCTGTTCTTCGGTACCGGAGTTCGCGAGTTAGAATCCCGCCGAGGGCATGGGTGTCCCTAGCTGTTCGGAAGCAGTAGGTCCCGGTTTCATTAGCCCTAGTGAACAGAACTGTAGACCGTAGCGCTCCAAAACAAACCGAACCAAACCAAAATATTGGTATTCTTTTTCCACCCATCCCCCCTCACTTTCTAAGTGATAGCAATGAATAAGTGACCAACGGTTCTATTGTTTTAAAAATAATGAACAAAATTTGAACCACTTCGCAAAAACGCTACCATTACTGCTCTATAGGAATCTTTTCTTTTATAAGTTTAGAAACATTCAGAATTTTTTATAAAAGGACTCACACTCATAGAAGGGTTACTCACAGTAGTCTTTCTTCTTACAAAACCGATGCCTGTGGACTGTAATTAATCTTAATATTTACTTTAATATCTTTTAAAATATTAAAAAATACATTTTGTGGTCTTTAGAGGGTTCACGGTGCTTACAGAAATAGTGCAGAGTATTGCAAACTGAC
This sequence comes from Pardosa pseudoannulata, assembly GCA_032207245.1. Classification (NCBI taxonomy): domain Eukaryota; kingdom Metazoa; phylum Arthropoda; class Arachnida; order Araneae; family Lycosidae; genus Pardosa; species Pardosa pseudoannulata. Next base: position 85,408,860 of record CM063502.1, on the reverse strand, counting down.
ATTTTTTTAAATAGTCCTTAAGTTAGAATACCGTTATGGATGTCAGTAGTTGAAGCTATTCGGAAACTGGTGAATCCAGTATGGTGAGAACTGAATGGTGGCCGGATGGGTGTGAGTAACACATAGGATGGACTGAATGTAAGGGGATATTTAAAAGTTTATATTTGAGTTTCAGAGAAATGACAGAGCTAGTTCAGACTTTTGAAAGCGATACTTTTGCCAATAGTCCATAGATTAAAATCTATAGACTATTGGCATATCGCTATTAAAGTGAGTATTTATAGCTATTCGGAAGAGGCTTTAAGCAGGCAAACCCAGCCTCGTAAGAGCTGGGCAGTAGCCGAATGAGTGTGAGAACCATATAGGATATACCGTATATGAGGGGATATTAAAAATTGTACATTCTGGGGGTTTTAGAGGGTTGTCGGTATTTGAATACTGCAAACTCACTCTTATTCCAATAGTCCATGGATTTGAATGCCGTTAATGACTTAGTTATTTAGATCTGTTCGGAAAAGTTTGTAAAAAGGAGATGATAAGAACTGGTCAAGAGCCGGATGGGTGTGAGTACCAAATGGGATGGGGCCGGATATAAGGGTTACCTCGAGTTCGAATAGCACTACTTCCATGGACGTTCGAACTGGGGGGGGGGGGTTAAGCCGAATCGGCTTTAATCAGCAGAACCCGTTTTAATTAGCTCTCGTGTAGTTAAACGTTTATAGTATCTCCAATCCAATTAACCATCGTGTAGCAAAATTTCAAGATAACGCTTTATACGAATCCAAAAAAGGTGATAACGCATCGCAAAACGATTATATTTAAGTTTAATGTTTTAGTTCAACTCATACATAAAAAAATGAAACAATAAGAAATAGTAAAACTTTTTTTTTAATTGTGAAAGTTGTCAGTTATTCTCGTTTATGGTAGTCAGTGTAGTTAAAAAATACAATTTTAACTGTAAATTAAAAATGCAAAAATAACATTAAAACAGGAATTTTAAAAATTAAAATTTATCTTTATAACATAGTTTAGATTTTTAAAAACCTTTTAATAATACATTAACATTACTACCTTAACACTTAATTTTCTTGGTGTAAAGCAAGAATGTAATTTAAAATTTTCCTACATCCCTATTAAAATAATTCATGTATAAAACTAATTAATAAAGTTTTATTTCAAAGTTTTCGTCTTAATTTTCTTATTCAATAAAATGAAAGTTTAAATGAAATTTTTTTAGTCTCGAAAATTCCTACTACTGTGGATTACGGTGATTAGTAATGAGCGTCAAACATGCATTGCAAAATGTACTCTGAAATTTAATCAGCTTTTGCATGTTTGAGGTGCGTAGATTAAAGATGCGTCACAATTGCTTTGTGTGTTTTTTGAGGGCTTAGATAGTTTTTTTACATAAAAGGTGAAATAGGAAAATCATTTCATCTGTTTAAAATTTTCAATTTAGTAAAATTCTTTCGTGACTGTACTTTGTAGCATTGCTATAAAATTGACATACTCTTTAAAATAAAATAAGAGAATCCACGAGAGACATAGTCTTAAGACTGCAGTGAAATTTCAAAATTATTTTCAGGGCCGTATCAGAAGAAATATTTCAAGGTGGAGGAAGGTTCAAGTTTTATTTTTCTGTGTGATGATTTATTTTTATTTACAATTCATATTATAAACACCCTGAAAAATTTATAAGTAATAGCAGCAGGAAACAATGGTTGAACAGAAGGCGAATAAGAATACAGGACCCATTAAAAAGGTTTTCAGGAAATTCCTTTATTTTTGGTTTTAAATATTATTTTTCTTGAAAGAAATACCCATACAATTAAGGCTTTTTCCTTAAACAAGTTATGCGAATTTATGACTGATAACATAGGCGGTGTGCATTTAAATTCAAAGAGAAATATCTGAGCATTTATAAATATCAATGAAATTTAATTTTTAATGAACATTATATCTTATGTACATAGCGGGTTCGAAGCTCCAGCCGGCCTAAGATCCACTGTGTTAGTTAAAGGTGATTGGGGCACGTAAAATATGGTCGTGGTCACAATGTCCTCTGGTTTCTCAAAAAATACCTCTGGGAGTGATAGGCGAATCCTGGGGTCTTCTGCTTGGTCCCTGCTTCTAAATTAAGAGGACTCAACAGAAGTAATGTTACTCACGTCCGTAGCATACCTTAATCTACACGTGCTCCTCGCATGTTGCTAAATGGGTAACAGCTTCGCAGCGTTGTATTGGCATAAATGCATATAGTGCCTGTATTGCCAGCTGCGTTAGGAAAAAATATCTTTTGCACACATAGCTATACATAAGTCCAAAAACTTTTTGGATTAGTGGAGCGCAGTCCTTTGCTATGGTCTTGAGAATGTTGTACGATTTTCAATAAATTTGCATGGAATTTTAATATGTTATTAGTAAAGTATTTATGTAAAAATAGTTATTAACTGCTTTAAAAGTCGCTTCATAGAAAATGGTTCATGTGGTTTTATGCATAATATGGTCACTTTTATTTATAAAGCGCTTAATAAACTTTTGCCAAAAAGTTAGATGTTATCTTAATCTTTCACGAAAAATATTAAAGGAAAATCGTAATATTAAGGAATATATTTTTCTTGTAAAATATATTGTTCTTGGAAATATATATTCTTGGAAATATATGTAAATATATGTAAAATATATATTCTTGTAAATATATGTTTTAAATACTGAATTTTCAAACTATTCTTTTTATAAGCATAATCTTTTAAACTAGTTTTTATAGAATAATAAAACGAAAGAGATATTACAGCCTGTAGTGTTTTAAATGCCCAGGAATATACAAAATATTTTATTATTAAAATATAGTATAGTGGTGTTATTTGTAATAATTTGACTGCTCGTTTCGTAAAACTTATAATCATTATAGTATGTTGTAAATAAATAAACTCTTTTGATGTTTAAATTTAATTATTATATTTTACACTTAAATGAGTCAGAAATATCGGAATTTTTGTCAAATTTCCCCCAAATAAACGTCTACTGACATCTCAGCTTTTGAAACTTTGGAGAAATGATGGAGTTTTATCACAAACATAATAGATTTTAATGCTTTATTTTGTTAAAGATCTTGCTTTCGTTGTGTTTTAGGAGGCTTTTACTTATCTATAATAAAAACTTATTTTACTTACTACTCCTTTTCTTGGTGCTTTTATTTTAAATAGAGAAAAATCAACGACATTCTTATATGCAAAATTTATTCTTTGGTCAAAGACGTTAAATGCTACTCTATAGCAACACATTTTGAGCAAATCGCAAAATTTGGAGCTGCATCTGACAGATAAAGATGCATTAAATCCTGTTTATATTATATTCTAGACTGCAAAAAACCTTAACCGTCACATTAAAAAGACTTAAATTCAATATTTTTAACGTATTTGTTCAAAGAAGTAGTCTAAAATTATATTTATGCTCTGTAATTCTTTCGTAAACTGAATCTTCTTTTCATAAATTATTTTTATTACTCTAGCTAAGTACTTTTCATAGTTTTTAAACTCATAATTTTACGAATCGGGAAATAAAAGAGAAATTTATCAATTCAATAGTAAGGAAAAGCATTTACAAGTAAAATTTGTATTATTACAAAGAACAGATAACATTAGAAAATTTATAAAACTCTGAATTTTTTTAAAAATTGTTACTGTTTATAAACTGATAATCATTTTTATTTATGCAATTATGAAAGGTGTAAAGGTAAAAAGAACGCACAATTAAATTGAAGGTAGTCATCCTTACATAATTTCTGTTACCTTTTATAATGAAAATTAAAAGTAAAAACATATTTTATACAAAAAAGAGCTGAAATGTAATACCTGAAAAGGAAACCGAGCCGTCAGCAAGAAAGACGTAAATTTTACTACCAAACCATCAACAAGTTTGGGAAAGAGTAAGGAAGGATAAAACTGGTCCAATAATTTATAGAATTTTTAAATAAATGGTTAATATTAGTAGAATAAATATAAATTTGTAACTGGACTGGAAAATTCATTTTGTTTCTTCTAGCGTCTCGTTTTTATTTCAAATTGCTTTTATAGAATACTGAAAAAAATGCACACCACAAAAATTACATAGATAATTTCTCTATATAAATTACACGAAACTTTAGTTGAATTCAATTTATATAGAGAAATCATCAATGTAGTTTTTGTGGTATGCATTTTTTTCAGTATTCTATAAAAGCAATTTGAAATAAAAAAAACTAGACGCTAAAAGAAAGAAAAAATTGCATGAAACTTTAGTAGAATTTATGATTCCGATTATTTTAATTAATTATACTCACGTATATTGTACGGATGTCCCTGGCCACAAAAATATTTTTATGTTTTCTATCCATAAACTCTCTACTCTTTAGTTTTTGCGCTATAAACTCACGAATCCACTCTTCTATCTCTTTACTCTGTTATTTGCTTATTTTCTCTCGTTGTCATTTTTGTGCTTACTGATAAAAATCTCTGAATTGAAGGGCTTGGCCCAAATGGTCCAGTTGCTCCATCGCTTTCAAATCCTTAGTGGAATTCGACACCCAGTTATGTTTCCCTACAAATCTAAACTATACCGTAAAAATAATTATTTAATAAAATGCATTACGAGTATTTTTAGAAAATGGAATGGAACAATTAAGTTTTTATTAACGTGTTTTCTATTTTAACCAAAAAAAATTTCAATTGTCGGTTTTATATAGTTTATATAACACGTTATTTATGTTCATATTAAAGCAACAGTTGAAAGTTAAATGATTTTAAAATTGAGATTTATTGCTCCATATTCTCTTAAACGTGACAAAAAACTTTTAAACATATGCGTGTTAGTTTATGAATTTGAGTTCTGTAAAATATAATCTAATCTTATAAAACTTCTTTCATTATTAAGTATAAATTATTCTTCTCATTAAAACCTAATGTAGTCTAAAAAGTTAATGTAACTTCTGATTTCTTTGATTTTAAATTATATATCATTTTCAAATATATATTACATTTCTTGTATACTTCTACACTATAGACATTATACTACAGACAGAATTGAAATTTTAAATAACACATATATGGTTATAAAACTCTGTAGGATTAATTTTTGATGTATGAATCTTATTAAATGAAATTCTTTGTATGACGCAATAGAAATATTAATGTATAATACTTTTCATTTTAAGAATTAATTTGGATATCTACACGCAAGTGCATTGTGTTAAAAATCTATTAGTTATTCAAGCTTATTCAGGCATTCTATGTTTAAATATCATATTTTTTATATTTATATTTTCCTCGTTATAATTATCAGCTTGATGTATATCAATATTAACATTAATTAGTGATATAAATATGAATTTTATTAACTGAAATTTAAGCCAAATTTGAGGGAAGTTATCAGTACTTTTTACTATAGTACTTTTTACACAATGGTTGGTGTTTTTGTTTTGGGGCTCTATATGGAAATACTTTTGCAGAAAGATGGCTAACCATTTTTTACGCTAAATTATATTGTGCAAGATTGTGATTGTTATAAAATTTTATATAGTTTATAAAATCAGAATCGAGATCCTTCAAGTACATATAGCTATTATCATATATATATATATATATATATATATATATATATATATATATATATATATATATATATATATATGTGTGTGTGTGTGTGTGTGTGTGTGAGCCTGTTTTAACCATATTAGATAACTGAGCATTTCATGTCATAATAAAACCGACTTAGTGTTTCTCTCACATCTACATAGTCTCATTTAATGACATTGATATAGAAATTAATTCTTAGCTATGGTACTTTGATAAAACTTGCAATGAAAACTGTAAAGATGATCGAATGTGTAGTGTAGCGTAAGGCATAAGAATGCTGTGCGTATTTCGATATGGAAATAAAAATTTCTGGTTACGACTACTTTATAATTATTGTGATTAGCGACGAACTCCTGAATATGTTACATCTAAAGTCGGTAGGATATGACTAGCGGTAAAACCCCTTCAAATATAAGGGTTTATAAAATTTGTGCTTGTGTTTTCTATTTCGGCGTTCGCTATGAGTTTTAACAGTTTCGTAAAGTGCTACATTCGACCAACGTTAGTTAACACTAGATTGCCCGAGATTTCTTGTATACCTATATTGCCCAAAAACAGTCAAAATGACTGCATTGTGAAAAAATAAAAAATGTGTAAAGAAATTTGTTTAAAACTAATTTTTAATATTATATAATAAAGGAGGGCGGAAGTAACTACAATTATTCATAAACCCATTTATATGTTATAGAAAAAGTAACCAAATTCTAAGAAATTGTGTCATTATATTTCATAATTGTTTTTCTAATTGAAATTAAAAAACAGTCAAAATGACTGCCTTGGGCAATTTAGTGTTAATATCATATCACAGATAAGAAAAAAATTCTAATATTCTTGCAATTTTGCTCAATTTTGATGGCGTATATTGTTATACATTAAGTTTTGGTTTTGATTATGAAATCTAATTGTGTTATTTGATTATATAACTGAATTATAATTGAGTAATTTTGATTGTTCTGCTTCTTATTAAATATAATTAAATATTTTATATATTTTGGTGTTACGAAAATCAGATTAAAATGAATAACGATAGAGAAGCAGTGAACTTGGAGAATTCCTTGAAGCCCTCATTGAACTAGGGAGGTGACTGTGATATCAACGTAGTCCAATTTAATAACATAGATATAGAAATTAATTCTTGGCTAAGGTACTTTGATAAAATTTTCAATGAAAACTGAAAAGATGATGGAATGTGTAGTGTGGCGTAAGGCCTATGAAGACTGTACGTATTTCGATATGGAACTAAAAATTTCTTGTTACGACTACTTTGTGATTATTGTGATTGCCGACGAACTCCTGAATATGTTACACACGCACACACACACACACACACACACACACACATATATATATATATATATATATATATATGTGTGTGTGTGTGTGTGTGTGTGTTTCTGTAGTATAAAGTAAAAATGACAAATAAAAAAAACTTTGATATTTCCTTTTAAGTAAATAGACTTTACTTGAAATTTCCACATTACACTTTACTTGATAAATCTCATTTAAACTGCATTTTGCCTTAATCTCTTAAACGTCCTTGGGCATTTTGTAGTATATGCATAAAGCATTTTCATTAACGCATAATCAGAGAGAACATAAAGCAGATGCGTAAAGCCCATTGAGCTCTTTTCGGGAAGAGTTCATTTAAAACTTCCGACAATAAATTACATCATAAATGTAATAAATTACTCCCCTAACAAATTACCTATAAAATTCTCTTTACTCATACCTGTCGTCCACATGATGAACTACAATGAAAAAATAATCTACTTTTTCTACGCTAACAAAGTAAAAGCATTAAAAAAATATCAAAGGACAAACATTGATATTTCCTTTTAGTTCCAGAAGGGATAATTTTTCTTTCGGTAACAGATGTTTAAAAAAGAATAAATATTCATAAGCACACAATGCATTCTAAATAGCTGATCTCATTCAGAAAGTTAATAAGTTATTTATCATAACAGTCACGTCATATTTTATGGCAGTAAATTCCCTTTCTTTGTATTGGAGGGTAAATTGTTCTAAGCACGCTTCCAAGACAATACTTAAATGCATTATTTTAATGTACAAACCTGTAGTTTAATGGTATTATAATAATTTCTATTTCCTCTATCTGCCTATATAATTTATGGTATAATATATAATTAATATTTAAAAAATCATAAAATTTTTTTCATTTTCAGCATACGAGATAAATTGAATTGCATTTATTTTCCGAATTTCCATTATTATTCAGCTATTCTGCATTTATTACTACCAAGGGAGTGTTAAATAAAATTATCAAATAAATGTACAGAAAGATAGAGAGCAAAGTTAAATTCATACGAATTGCTTCAAAAATGTCAAATAAATTAACTCCCTTTTAAAACTTTCGCATAAAATATTTTCTAAGCATCATTTAAGAATAATATTATTTGTAATAAGCCATTTTGAACTTGAATGAGTTAGAATTTCTGGGGTAAATTTCGTTAATCATAATGAACATAATGAGTAATAGCTTTATATAAAGAATTCATAATAAATACTAGCTTAATAATTTCGTACATCGAATTAAGAGGCAGTTATCTGCTCGAAGCTTAAACGTTCCAGAAATGACCCGTAGTGTACGAGTAGAACTTCAAATATGTAAAAGCAAGAATAATTACCATATATTTGGTAAAATAAACGGGTGGTTCGTTCGAGAATAGCTACCGTTTCAATAAAAAAATTATCCTTAGAAGAGAGAGATTCATAAGATTTCCAGCCCATGATACATGATTTTAGTGTTTATAACTATGATAATGCAGTAATTATGGTATTATGGTATTAAGTTTGATATAATTTCTTAATTATTATTACCTGTAAAAGCACCATGTTCTAGGGCACAAAACTAGCGTGGGGCCTGCCCGCCTACTTTACTCGGACAGGTGTGTTCGGTCGTCTCTGAGGATGCATTAATTACCTCCTAAACTTTAAGGACAACAAATAATATTTTATTTAAAAAATTGAATGAAGAATTAAAGTATAGCAAAATAACATCATTCTGGGGCTCGGAGCCTGTCTTAACCATATTAGTTAACAGAGCATTTAATGTCATAATAAAACCGACGTAGTGTTTCTCTCACATCAAACAGAGAGATATCTTCCAGTCGCAGGCTCTATGTCGGCTCCTCAAATTCAACTGGTCGTCTATCCTCTCTCCCTTCTTCGTGGGGTCAGCTTCTCGAAACTTGATCCCTTCCTAAAAGAGAAGTCCTCTCTTTCAAATGCACTGCCGGCTTGTAAAAAAAGCGACACATCCGAAAAACTTTATATGCCTCCCTTAGCCGACCGGCTCTACTTTTCCTTAAGGAACGCAGGGTGAAAGGGGTCAATGGGGTCAGATATAGTCATGGGTGTACATCTGCGAAACACAGGTCGTGGGGTCCAAAATCTTTTACATTAGCCTATTTAATTTATGATATAAAATACAAGTAATGTTTAAAAGCTGCGAAATTTCATTACTGGCTGTATTTGAGCTGGTCAACAACCAAATATATATGGTTCTACTACTACCTTTCGGTACTCAAGTACCTCACTTCAGAGACCAACTGAGGCAGGGATTATATTAGCTGTTCGAAATCTACTTTAAGCAGTAAGATGCCATTGTAACTAGCCCCCGTGTTCATTATTTTAACCTTACGCTAAAGATTTACCATAGATGACCCAATGTACCAAATCTACTATTGACTGCACGGCGCGAGGTTTTTTGTGCCCGCGTGTGTTTGAAAAGAAGCTATAAGCAGCCTTTCAGAAAAACACTATGATTTATCATATATATGTAATAATAAAATTCTATTAAAGTAAAATCCTGACTTAAATGTTTTCTGTTTTCCATTGAAAATCTAGATTCCCTATTAAGAAATTCTAAAACACATTTTTCATAATAATGGCGGGGGACGCCAATTTCCTGGCACCGCAATCGCAGCCCCGTTGATTCATTTTTCCCGCGCATTGTGATGTACTATAACTTCTGGAATAAACTAGAAGTAATTAAAGTGAAGTGATTGGTTAATGGAATGACATCATTACTGGAGCCACACTCCTTCCAGTAGTTAATAAAAAGGTCTAGCACACATATTTCGAGGCCTTTCCTTTGAAAACATGATGTAATATATCATCAAATATTTTCTATGCTTTGGGTTATTTTCCCTACGGGGATTTGTGTGTTATCTGATGTTCTAAATAAAAGATGTTTTTGTAAGTCTGCATCAATCTATTCGGCTACTACAGTCTACGGTATTTTTTAAATTATGTGGATATTATTGTAAGTTATTATTATAAGTAAGTATATATATATAATTTCATATACAAAATTAGGTGTGGCAATAAAATTCTCTGGCTGTATTTGAGCTGGACAAAGGTCGAATGGATATGGTTCTACGTTTTGGTACTTAAATACCTCACTTTGAGATCAACTGAGGCATGGATTCTTTTAATAGTTTGACATTTACTTTAAGCAGTAAGATGCCAGTTTATAATCCCCGATGTTGATTATTTTACCTCTACGCTTACCTTAGTAGTCCAAATGTACCAAATCTACTATTGACGGTATACAGTCCCGGTGATATGTATATTGCGTGTGTTTGTGCGCTTGTAGAAGTTATGTTTAAAAGAATATTGTGATTTATCATTATATATTTAAAATTTCTCATACGAAATTAGATGGGGAAATAAAAATTTATCATTATGCATAAAAAATATATAAAAAAGAGGCTCCCTGAGCTTTACATTTTGTAAATACATCGCGTAGTTAGTTGATACTTATCGACTGCGCAATATTATTTTTAATATAATTTTCATTGCCAACCAATTCGACTTCTTTTGACTCATGTTTAATCGCAATAGTTTTGTATTTTGAAAACATCAATTGTCTATATAGATACAATATTTTAAAAAAAATATTGGATTTGATCAAATTGTGATTTGAATCGATTTTGTGTTACAGCGTCTATGTGAGCCGAACATTTTTGCACATGCCACATGACGCCCATAGCAGTATACAAGGCAAAAATAATTTACATATTTTTTAAAACAAATCCTCTTACTATTTAGATATTCTGCATTTCTTAGTACAAACTTAGCTTTGAGTAGTCAAATAAAATCATCGAATAAATCCAAATAATTATAAATTTTGTATTTAAATTCATACCAAATGCACTGAAATGTCAAATAAATTATCCCTGTCTTAAAACTTTTACATAAAATTTGTTTTTAAAGAATATTTCCCCTTGATATTATTTTTAATAATCCATACTGATCTAAGAGTAATTAACAGTTCTGAAGTAAACTCTCGTAGCCTTAATTAAATAAACAGCAGCGTGGGTGGCTAACGCAGTGAATCGAGATACTGGTGAATTCTCAGCTCGAAGCTTATTTTCTTTATAAAAAAAAAAAGACGCATTGTGTAGGTGTGAGACTTTAAAGCGATAATGTTAACACTTTGTGTTTGGGATAAAAGAGAATGGTTATTTATTTGAGAGTCGCTTCAGTTGCCAGTAAGGTAAAAGTCTGGTTAAGTCTGCAGGGCTACGGTCTCTAGTTTTGCAACAGGAGCTACTTCCTAACACCTAAGGACACGAACTACTGCTACGAACATCCATGCTTGGTTTGGTACTCCGATACCGGATAGCAGTGCCCTACCCATTGGGCCATTGTTCGGACTAATAAGATATATATTAAGTGAGTCTTTTATAGGGTGTTTCGTTCACACATGGCAGGAGATAGACTCGCGTTGGCAACTAAATTTCTAGGGTTGACCGATGGAATAAACAGTATTAAAAAATTACTAATTAAAGATTTAGAAAAATAGAGAGGATTTTAATGAAACTGGTGATAATATGCATATAAACATATGTATATGTACTTATTATATCTATTAAATTTAAGGAGTTCTAGTACTGGCATAATAGTTAGTTTCTATGTATTAGGATAAGTTATGCACCTACTTACATATTTACATGTAAAAAACATATGTATATATATATATATATATATATATATATATATATATATATATATATATATATATATACATTATATAAGTAAATGTGTATATCATTATATATGTATATATATTCATATATAAGTAGGTATATATACTTTTTATCCCTATTAAATTTATGGAGGTCTAGAACAGGCTTAATAGTTAGCTTCTATGTATTAGGAGAAGATATGCACGTACTAGGATTCCAAATTGATAGGGAGAGGTTAAATACTACCCTTGCCCGACTAATAGCCACAATCTACCTTGCAGTGATCATACATAATTGTAGGCTGCATATCTGTAGTTTAATGATAATATAATAATTTCCATTTACTGTGCCTATTAAACTTATAGTATGCTGTATAATTAATATTTTCTTAAAAACGTGAAATTTCATCAGGGACTATTCGAGATAAATGGAACTGCATTTGTTTTCGAAATTCCTTTAATAATTCAAATATTCTCCTTTAATTACTCCCAAAAGAGTGTGAGAGAGTTAGAATTTAAAAAAAAACAGCATGACATAAATTTAAATAATAAAAAGACGCTAACTAGATTTATTCGAAATATACTGACATATCAAATAAATCATCCTCAATTAAAAACTTTCACATAAATTTTAATTCTAGACAATGTATAGATTAACATTCTTTGTAACAACCTAATATCGACTTAAATAAATTGAAAATTGCGAAGTAAAATCCCTGAATCTTAAAACGAAAACCAGCGTGGGTAGATTTTTATCGTATAATTTATCTGCTATTTAAATTGTATTATGCGGTATAACTCATATTTTAGAAATCGGGATATTTCATCATTCGGTATATACGAAGAAAACGGGATAGTATTTGTTTTCAAAATTACCTTCATTATTTAAACAGTTTGTTTTATTAGTACCAATGACGTTTTAGATATTTAAATAAAATCACCAAATAATACAATTTAAAAAATAGAAAAGAGTCAACTTATAATAATCATACCAAATACAATAAAACGGTATATAAATTATCCCCCAATCTTACGATTTTCTCATAAAATTTCATTTCGAAAGACTATTTTGGCTATATTTATTTATAATAAACCATTCAAAATATATTTGAACTAACAGCTTTGATTAATCTTATGTAAATAAAAATCAGCGTTGTTAGCTTAGTGAAAAGATGCATATAGTTAGGGTTGAGGGCTCTGCTTAAAGATAAGTCACTCCGATATAAACTAATTAAGTAGGTGTGTAACTTAAAATAGATGAAGAGGAAAGTCATCATGCGAAGTACAGGGCAGACTATAGGGGTGACTCTTGCGGCAGTCACTACCTTTTTGAATATGCTTCAAATTTAAAAGAGTCATTTATAGAGTATAACACTAACTGCTTTAATATGTAACTTGTAGTCTTATAGTTATAATATAGTTTCCTTCCTTTATGAAGTTATATACTATGTATAATTGATGTTTAAAAATCTTTAAATCACTGTTTGTATCTATCTATACAAGTGCATGTATATATATATATATATATATATATATATATATATATATATATATATATATATATATATATATATATATATATATATATATATATATATATATATATATATATATATATATATATATATATATATATATATATATATATATATATATATATATATATATATATATATATATATATATATATATATATATATATATATATATATATATATATATATATATATATATATATATATATATATATATATATATATATACAGCATATAATGTATAATAATATGTATTATGTATGTTGTTTATGCCGAAATATAAATGGAATTTAAGGAGTGTTTTGTCTAAGAAACTCTTGTCAAAATTTTCCCTGAACTTTATACACAAATTTTAAGGATACAGTTTCACAGAAAGTTATGTAAAAATTTTAATGAACACCTTTTCACTAACTTTTAAATTTGTGAATACTTCATTATAAATTGCTTTTTAAACTAATTCTGATTTTTCAGCATATGAAAACGATCTAAACAGGTACTGTAAATGATTCACAATCGTATGCTCACATGTTGGCAGTTCCTTTATAGTAGTCTTCTCCGCAGTGCAGAGAACAGGTGGAAGCTTACACGATCAGCCCCTCTGCCTCCAAGCGAGTAACACATAATGGAATAAATAGCACTTCACAACTAACACTAATTCAACCTTTTTTTCATTGTACAGTCAGCAAAACGTAATAGAAAGCTATTTTTATTACATTATAGCACTTTTTCATTAAACTGGTGAAAGCAAAAGGAATTCCCGTAGGAAATGCTTATATATTATGCTTATATATTATAGCTCCCTGAAAACTCTGGGACTTAGCGAACAGGTGGCAATATGCGCGGCTTATTCTAGCACCATAATATAGAAGATAGGCGGAATGTAGTGCATCTGTTTAACAGAGTTTGAGTTGAAATCATTGGGGAGAGATAGGGAGTACAAAATTAAAAAATAACTAAATAAGACAGATAGACAAGTAAAAAGTTTAAAATTTGCTAGATTATTAGGAAAGGGGCGCTTTCACAATTTGCAATAGATCTTTGCCTCTGTTTTGTAGCCATCCGCCTTAACCAGTAGATACTGTACTAATTGGCCTCGTTTTGTTAAAGAGAGAAGATAAGGTTCCAAATTCATGAAATCTACCTTTCACTGTACACGAAGCATAAATGATTATTCCTATTAGTTTTTCTGAATACTTCTTATTTTTAAAATATACTGCATTTATTACCACCACGGAAGTGTTAAGAAGTGACAACGAATCCCCAATTAAATGAAAAAGATTATGTATATTAATTAAATTCATACTTAATGTACTGAAATGCTAAATAAATTGCATAAAATTAATTTTGAAAGAGTGTTTTACTTTTATATTATTTAAAATAATCTGATTTGGACTAAAATGAATTAAGAGTTCTGGAGTAAATTTTCTTAATCTTGATTAAATGAACAGCAGCGTGGGCAGCTTAGAAATTTAATGCATTGATTTAGGAATAAGTTCCTTACATGAAGTTCAGCCATTCCATTAAAGATGCATTGTGTAGGCGTGGAACTTCATAACCAATTTAATATACGTTTTGTTGAAATTATTTCGTTTTATAAAGAGCAGATTGCAATGAAAATAGCTGGAGCAATATTAGATATTATAATAGTCGTATATACAAGACTTCAACATTTTACTTTTAATCTATTTTGAATCATGCATCACAGCGTTAATAGCGCTATATTGAAATTTTGCGTTATACACAATAGGGTTGTAATAAAAAGAACAGCACTATACAACTAAGTATAGTGCTGTCTGTAATAACTAGTGTATACAACTAAACACTATAATAGTTCAAAATACAAAATTTTAACCTACTACGGCTAATCGTTTTTTAATTACACGCTATACATACGAACGTACAGGCGTAAACAGAATTAGTTCATAGCCAGTACAATTGTCATAACCAATTCAGGAGTGATCAGAATTAATATTTAAAGCCTCAAAATTAAAATTTCCTTATACATACAGACAGACAGACGTGATACTGAATTCATCAGGCATCAAAATTCATTCAGGTATGGATAAAATAAATATTTCAGTTGAGATTTGAACACTTTAAAATTTATCGAGATTACTTCTTTTACTGTGTACAAGGAAATAAAAAATCATAATGGGACGTTTTTGGTAGGGGAAATGGATTATTCGTTCAGAAGCTCTATCCTTACAATAAAAATACAATAAAAATACAATAAAAATAGTAGCAATACAATAAAAATAGTAGACTCCTTTATAGGATGTACAGATGACTTTTTTTTACTGGAAATTTGTAATTAAAGATGAAATATTAATATATATCCAAGTTAATATAGTAATTTTAGTTAAGTATAAAAAGAAAAGTGTTTGCCTCATTGAATATAATAAACATTCATAATACTTTGATGTTCTAGAGTAGATTAATTCATTTTGATAAAAGATGATGCTTTTAAAATTAAGTATGATTTTATTAATTAGTTCATTATATCAGAAATTTTTTACATTAATTGTATGCTAAGACCTACAATTTACTTCACGAATGATTGTTAGATAGAGCCTACTTGTTTAAACCCCACTACTTACATGGATGTTCTTAGCCGTTCTGAATGTTCTCTTATTAAGTCCGCCCCTTCCTAATTAGCCCTCATGTTGCAAAAGAAATTGACTGTAGTGGCCCAAACCAAACCAAATTAATCCAACCATAGGATTCAAATGAAGTTGTTTAATTCATAAAGTTATAAATTAGTATTAGTTTAAACGTAAAAGGTGCATACTGTAGAAAATTATGTTTCACTAACATTCTTTTTAACGGGTGGTTACAAAAAAGAGTGATTCTTTATTCTCGAACTCCTACTCTTTTCAAATGACATCAAAATTGCTTCTTTTAATTGCATAAAGTTGGCATTGCTATGTGTTATATCTAAAGCGAATGGGCTATTCCCTGGATTACACACCAACGATATTGGAAGGTATTGTAGTCAAAAGTAAACCATGATTTTCATCATTCTCTACGATATAGTTTGTGTTTACTTCCTTTTGCTTCACCAGTAGTGTGTCATTCCTACATTCATTAATATTTTCATTATCTTGAATTCTTTTTTTAATATTTCGCTCTTTTATTCAATATAATGACTTCCAACCCAAATATTCAGGATTTCCACCAAAATAAATTATTTATACATTCATAAGATATTGATAAATTATTGTAGAATTTCTTACCCTTCAAATGGCATCAAAATTACTTCTTTAACACAACATACTACTCACAGATTAATACATAAATCCAAAACAAAGGTGTTAAAAGCTCTGTAGAAAACGTACCCACAGATTTGAAAGGAACTGTAAATCTAAAAGTAAGCCAAGCTTGTCACTGTTCATCTTGATATCGTCTTTAGGTCACTTTGCTTTCCAGGGTCATCATCTCTACCTTTATTAATAATTTTAGATTCTTGAAATCTATTTTAATATTTCTATAATCACCTCCAACCCATATATTCAAGAATCCACAAAAATTTATTTATGCATCCGCAAGAAACTGATATTAATTACTATAGAGTCCCTTGTTTTATGTGATAGTACCTTTCCCTTTCAAAAGGCATTAAAATTACTTCTTTAACAATGTACCTTTTTGCGACTCTAATACACTAAATTCAAAACAAATGAATTTAAATCTCTATAGAGAACACAACTACAGTTTTGATAGAAACAGTAAATCTAAAAGTAAACCAAGCTTAGCACTCTTCAACACTTTATCGTCTTTATGTCAGTTTACTTACCCGGTGCGTCATTTCTACCTTCATTAATACGTTTATATTCTTGAATTACAATAAAACAAACACAAACTACAAACACAAACACACACACACACACACACACATTTAAAGTTTACTTACCCGGTGCGTCATTTCTACCTTCATTAATACGTTTATATTCTTGAATTACCTTTTAAAATATTCCTTCTTATATTCCCTTTAAGGACAAATTATTGACAAATCTCCAATGATATAATCAGGATATCCACCAAAAAGTATTCATTAATACCTCCGTAAGAAATTGATATAAATTATCTGAGAGATCCTGCTTTTTAAAATGGTCTCAAAATTTCTTCCTTTACAGTATATACTGCTGGCACTCCAATATTCTAAATCCAGAACAAAGAAGTTAAAAGTTCTCTAGATAGCACACCCACAATATTGGAAGAAACTGTAAATATAAAAGTAAGCCAACCTTGTCACTGTACAACACGATATCGTCTTTATGTCAGTTTCCTTCCCCAGTGCGTCATCTCTACCTCCATTAATCATTTCAGATTCCACTGAATGCCATTTTAATCTTTCCCTTGTTTTTTCTATTCACTGGAATGATTTCCTGGCATGTATTTAG
This sequence comes from Pardosa pseudoannulata, assembly GCA_032207245.1. Classification (NCBI taxonomy): domain Eukaryota; kingdom Metazoa; phylum Arthropoda; class Arachnida; order Araneae; family Lycosidae; genus Pardosa; species Pardosa pseudoannulata. The sequence continues at coordinate 85,391,324 of CM063502.1, read as the reverse complement.
GATATCCGCCTAAAAAAGTACTTATTTATTCATCCGTGAGAAAATTATATGAATTATTAAGTCAATATCACTGCAAATTCGAAGTCAGACAAACAGAAACTAATCGGATTTTTAAATTAAAAATAACATAAAATTTCATACAGCGGATAACGGGTTACTTTTAAAAGTATTTCAAGTTATTTTTATACAATGCACTTTGAGGAAAGAAAAGTATTTTTTCTATAAATGAAATTTACAGGATACCCGCCCAGCTTGGGGGACAGTTTCTGCTATCAGACTCTCATTCAGATACAACTACTACAAGTATCACATATATTTCATCTCTTGAAATCAGCATTAAGCAGTTCCCCCTGGTCAGAATATTAGTAATCATTATTAGTAAAATGACATTAAATACATATATATTCAATTGAGCATAAATATAATTTTATAAGTATATATCTAAGTAAATGAATGCACATTTATGCCCCTCCCCTCCAGCTGAATTGATCCAGTAGGCTTTTATTATATGCAATTTTATAGAGTTACTAGCTAGGTAAGACCTCCTGAGAGATCTCCTTAATGTTTACGATGACCATACTTTTATGTTGTTCTCAAGAATATGTGTAAAATAATAGTGATAAGGAATGCTAATCCCCACACATTTTACATAAAAATGTTTTTAAAAATACATCACTTGATCTTTAAAGTTTTTAATCAAGAAACTTTATCATTCTTGCAAACAAGCAACATATTTCATTTATTGTTATATTAAAAGTAGATAAAAGCACACTGTCAAAAGATATTAGACAAGATATTGCTTTGGTGACGGATAATATAAATGTAAATCTAACATGATTAGGGTACAAATTTAAGAAAAATTAATTCACAAATATTTCTTAATCGAGATACTTCTTCAGTACAGAGACAAGACTCAGTGATCACAACATACTGAGCAATGTTTCCATACTGAAGCTATAACTCAAATATTAATTCGCAAAAGCTGTTTACTATTAATTTTTACTTAACTTTATGCCTTAATCATGTTTATTTTGATTTGACATACTGAAAAATCTAATAGACATTTGGGCTAATACAATGAATCAACGTATAACATGCACGAAAAAAATCTGACTTATCCAGTCAGATTTTTTTACGCCGTTTTTAAGTTTAACGCCGTTTAGTACGCCGTTTTTAAGTTTAAGGTGACTGTATATGAGCCATATTAGACCAACCATAAAAAAATCTATCCTGGTTAAGAACCAAACTGAAACAAACTTACTGGCAAATAGTTGATTCATAGCCACAATTGATATACTTCTTCAATATACTGAAGTTGTAGCTTGAATGTAGATATTAAACAACTGTTTACTATTAACATATCCTTAATTTTGTGCCTTAATCCCACAACTTTAAACGCTAAAAATATTTAATAAAAATATGTGAATAAGAGAGACCAACATATAAAACACACAAAAATAGCTGAGTAATTAGTGACGTTGTTCTGAAGTTTAAGGTGACTCTGGACCTGACATATTAGATTCCTTTAGCTCAATGTTAATTTATGAGGAAAATATTTTTAAAGGTTTGGTTTGGTTTGGAGTGCTACGGTCTACTTTTTGCAACACGAGGGCTAATGAGACCGGGACCTACAGTTTAAAGCCGAATCCGAACGGCTACGAACATCCATGCCACTGTGGGATTCGAACCCACAAACTCCGGTACCGAAGGCCAGCACCCTAACCAATCGGCCATCGTTCGGCAATATTTTTAAAGATAAGACTTATAAAAACATTTTTTCCATATGACACAATTCTGTATGGCATTGTTTTTGCTTTAATTAAATTATCTTTATTCTCTTTATTATATTGGGATATATTCATATATGTGATGTTCAAAACAAGTATGCCAAAATTCTTCACACATTTACAATTAAGCATGTTTTCTAGCTGTTTTTTAAAAGTTGAAACGGACACAATCCTAGAAAATTTTTCATTCTATTACGTGGTCACGTTTGTTTAAAAAAAATTCATTGCAAGCCATCCATCGGTATAAATATTTTCCTTATATGTTAACATTGATCTAAAGTAATCCAAAATAGCTCCTACCACTTTAACCAGTATGCTGTTTTTACCATAATATTACTCTATATGGTATTTTGGGCAACCTGTTTTTGACGTAATATTACGTATACTACTTTTCCTGAAAATACACTTTCAGCCTTTTAAATTTCAAAATAATAAAAACAGGGAGAGATAAAAAAAAAAGCAAATAGCTTTAAAGCGGGTAAGGAGTTAAAATTGGTTTTGTTTTGTTTTGAACTCTACGGTCTATTTATTTATTTATTTATTTATTTATTTAGTTTGCTATACAAGGGCTGGTGAAACCATGATCTATTTCTTAAAGAAAATTCCAAATGGCTATATACATCCATGTCAGCTGTAGTTCTTGCAAACTTATAGTTTAAGGTCTATCGTAATACAGTTTCATAGCAGTTCACCCATTATCTGAAAGTCGCGATAAGAAAATACAGCAAGAAAAAAATTTCATGGTTAAAAAAAGTGAATGATTGAACAAGGATTTGTGGAGCAGCTGAAACTTATTGTAGCTATTTCTTTGTCTTATAGTTCACTCTTGCACTGGTCTGCCAATAAGTTTCTTGCATTTTCGTAAAAGTTTCTTAAGCTTTGTGTAGCTGCCTCTTTATTTAGAAAGATTTGTTCATTTTAGTCGTTGGGTTCTTTTTTATTTAATATTTCTGCAAAGCATTTTATTTAGTTTTCAAAAAACTGTATAGTAAAATATCGCCCTAGAAATATTGTCATGTAAAGGAACTTTAACAGCAATTCAATAACAACAAAATCTTTAAGACATTTTTTGAATAAAGAATATTTATTCGATTTAAAGATAAAATAGGAGCATGTACTGGTTTAAACCTAATGAAAATCATTCTTGTTATTTTGTAAGATTGGCTAATAATTCGTATTTCAGATAATTAAATTATATACTAATAAAACTATATATGAAAATGTTATCATTATGGTACCAAAAGAAAAACCAAAATATATTCTCAATAATTTGAATGATATTCCCTTCAATTCCATTTATTACCAGACAAGTACTCTGATAATTGAAACTATTTCTTTGTTTTCGCACTATCGACTTATATTTAATTATACATTTGCTTTCATTTCGTTCTCAATTTTTTAAATGTTAAGAATTGTTATTTAATAGCAAATAGGATTTTAGCTAATATTTCTGCAATCATCGTGAATAGCGAGTTAATGTTAATTTCACCATATGTTCTAGGAAGAATGGAGTACTAAAATATTCCATTCTCAGAATAAGGGTCATAAAAAAAATCTCGTAATATTATTCTGAAGGCATAAACCGCCTATCTTTGGATATAAAACATTATCTTCATTCTTGATGTGACACTAAAGTTATGTTAGTCTCATTACGGAAGCACACACGCTATAAATAATAACGTCTAAAGCATTATTTTTATAATCCTACTTTGCAAAAATATTTTTACATTTTTCCGACTAAGATAATGCACACAAATTGTTAAATATAGTGTTGTTTAAAGTAATTTTATCTCTGAAAGTTAAATTAATATAAATAATATATTTCTTTATAATTAAACATAAACCAGTTGCTAGTATGAAATGAAATTGCTATTTAACTTACAGTTATATAAAGCAACGCAATGTATCTTATGATACTGGACAAGATATTCATTTTAGTTTGTTTGCTTTATTATACTTTATTCTGTAATACTCTTTCATAATATAATATTTTGATATTAAGTAATGAATAATATTTAATTTATCACTATGTAAACATATCTGTTGAGAATTTTCTACCTCAGGGCATTTTTAGCTGGGTTGTTTGGATTTAATTAGGCTATAATAAAATACGGTTTTAGATCCAATTTTGAACATTCACGAAGAACATGATTAATACACTTTAAAATCTGTACCCCAGTGCGTAATTAAGTTCAGAACAAGTAAATGAAGTTTGTAAATATTCCGATGCACAATGCGTTATAGTGGAAAATTACGAGGAAATTATACGTGAGTAACTCTGACGTAATTGACAAAATTTTAATATTATTAATGAGGTCGTGAGATAAAAGAATGTATCAAATGAAAATTACAGTTAAAAAAGCTTTAACTTTTTTAATTATTATTACACTGTAGAGGTTTTGAAATATTAGAGAAATATATTTCCTGTAAAAATTAGAATCTCAGTTAAGTAGATCGATTGGCGATATATTTGGAGGACGTTTCATAGGATTCCCTAAGAATTTCTATTTATCAGGCCAATTTCTATTTGCATTAAAATATTTAAAATAAAACCTTCCTACCATACTAAAACACATTCTAAAGTTATCTTCCGTTTACAATCAAAAATGTTTAAACAATGTTAAAAAAAACCTTCCCAAAAATAACAATAAATATAAGAATAAAAATGAAAGAAATTAAATATAAAAATGAATAACACAAACAGAAAATATAAGCAAAATGATCTTTAGAAAAAGAAATACGTTAGAGAATAAACAAAAATATGTTGATTTATCCTTCGTTACCACTTAAAAGTAGTTAAAATCAAACTGTAAGCTAACGTTAAGTTATTAAAGTAGCTGATGAAATACTAGGAAAGGTTAATAGTAACTTGTCACTAAATCCAGACTTCGCCCATGTAAGATAAAATTATAAATTTGTAGGGGGAGGGGTATCTCTTTAGCCATTTTACTAGCCTCTGTGTGCGTAACTTTCAATTAGGGAAATTAAGATTATCCCAAATGAAAGTTTATTGGAATAAAACACTAACAGTAATTTATACCTTCCAAACGGAAAAGATCGTGCATTTTACATCCGTGTCACCAATGTTTATACAAACGGTTAAGTGGTATAAGAACGATTTGCATGGTGTCTCAGAGACTTTAAATTTTTTATGTTTTCTTTCCAATGGCAAACAACAATTATCATATAATATACATCAGGAAGATGAAATACAAAAAAGATAAATGTAAGTTTTTTTATTCTGTGCCTTTCCTTTCCATACCTCTGAACAAGGGAAGCTCCACGAAAGGATCTGCTGTACTGGATATGGTAACGATTCATAATAAAATGATCCCCCCAAAAGGTACAAAAGGGGCTCGGGTAGACACTAATTTTAAAAGGGTGACCAGCCAGGTAGTCGTGATGTGTGTAGAGCCTAAAAATTGCAACTGTCTCGTGGTGGGGCCAGTCAGGTAATTTGATTCAAACTTCTCTAATTCTTAGGAGCAGCTCAAGTCTTCGATTCTTCATTGTGTCTAGATAAAATTCAATAAAAATTTTCATATTTCCAGAATTTATGGGATTTTATTTCCAATGTCTTTAATATTTTAATAGAAATTTAAAGCTGTTCAAGATACAATATGTAGCTCGGTACTATTGCCTGTACCATGTAACATGACTCGAAATTGGGTTACAATCGGTTCGGTAGTCTTTTTGGTTAGTTCGAACAAGCATAGAACATCTGTTCTTTTTAAATATCTTATTATTCATCAATAATTTTAATCAATAATACTTCATCAATAGTTTTCTCGGTTATCCCGAAACACATGAAATTTCTTTTAAATAGTATATAATTTTTTAATGAAATGTAGGTATTCAATATAGCACAAATTCTGCTGACTGTTATGGAAAATATAAACTGTAAGCGAAACACGCAAACATTTTCCGACCTGAAATTACACTCAGCCACCTTCTTGCAAAGTGGGCATTATACAACTGATCCATCAACGTACATACAAACAATTATAGAAGTAGAATAACAGCATTAGCATCGTAAAACGAATGTATTTTATTTTAATATTTTTAATGGAAGTTAATGCTTCTTAAGCAATATGTAGCTTTCGGTTGTACCTAAAAATGTGCCGCAATAATTTTACGAATGGCTTAGCAGTTATTTCGGTTATAACGGACAAATATTTAACATTTTTTCTCTATGTATATAATACCTTGGTTTCTGAACTTTTTAAGCTCACGGAACTCTTTTTAGCGCAAACCAAGTGATACACTATATAAATGCGTAACAAATTACAGATTTTACTTTCATACTTCTAACAAATATAAACAATTTGTATGATGCTTTTTATAAATATGAATAAAACTTTTGATATCTAAAGAAACAACTATTGAAATTGTACATTGTGATTAAAATTAGAAAAATATTAGTTTTAAATAATAATGATGAGAGGGATTAACCTGCTATATTCATATGAAATAATTTGCTTGCTGTTATGCTTGCGAGTATAAAAACAGATGGCGTTGTCAGAAAATGGGAAAGGAGTTCCATATACTCCATATATGGAAAACAAGGGAGTGGTACAGATAGAATGGAATCCAAGTAACATCTGTGAGTTACATTTTTGCTGTGTTTCCGACTCTCTAGGGGATAGGAAAAAATAAAATAAGTGAATGATATAAAAAGGCCAACTAATTTATTTATTCCTATTTAACTTTCATAAAAACAAAAATGAGTCACATTTATTTTACTTTATAATAAATTTTACAAATACATCAATATGTTCACCATACATCGGGCTCATCCATATTATTATTATTTAAAAATAATATTTTTATAATTTAAATCGCAAAGTACAATTATCTATGCACCCCAAAATTTATTTATCATGGGCCCTCTTTAAGTTCGCAGGAACCACTTTGGGAATGGCTGATATAATAATAGTGATTACGAAGATGTAGCTAATTTAAAATATTATACCTCAAATAAAATTGACTGATATCCATATTGTATAAAAATCTCTCTAAATGAATTTGTTCATACTTTTTCTGTAAATAATAGAAAGTTATAAATTATCATATAATAATTTTGAAAGAAAATGATGTTATTGAACAAAATTTTCAATCATAATAACCAAATTATCAAAGCCAAGACCCACCTAAAAGATAGGCTTAAATCTAAAAAAAAATTTCTCAACGCCATTACCTAAGTATAGTTTCATTTATACTGATAATCTTGCTTGAAAAATACTCTGAAGATACCTGTTTGGATATTGTTTTCATTTCCACTTGAAGGGTTTTACGTTAGTTAAAATTACTGCACCTACCGTTGAATATGTTTGGATCTAATACTAATAAATAACAGAAGCCAACAGCTTGAAATTATAAGTTTAAAAATTATTATTTCTATAAAAAGTTTTCTATCCTTACACTTTTCAGAAAAAAATGGAAATCTGGATTTATAAAATTTTATAACAAATGAAGGATTAAATTTTTTAATACGTAATATTTTTAATTTTTACAATAAATATCTCTACTTTAGGAGAAAAGTACTCTATGTCAATTTTTAAAAGCTGAGGTTTATGCATATTTGTATATGACTCGTCCTATAATGTTAGAAAAGTATTACATCAATTATCTAAAACTTAAAATGATTCTTAGCGAATTGGAAAAAGCACTATGAACTAACATGGTTAAGGTAATGATCCTCTTTTGGACATAAAACTTCTTATTTTTACTATTTGCATATGTTTACAGGCGTTATGGTTTCCTTATTATCTCAGAGTAGTTTTTAAAGCTTTTTCTTAAAACGGTCCATTCAAACAAACCTGTAAAATATCTTTAAGCTCTCCTGTAAAATATTAAAATTGTGCCATAGGACTCTTTACTTCCGATGTACAGATATTGAAATAGAACGTACTGAGTGATACATGTATACCTGTATTTGTAGGCAAGCATACATATACATAAATATGTGTGAAATATTTACTTATAATCTAGTGGTAGAGATAAATACTGGTATTAATTATTTAGATTATTTAAATTAAAATAATGTACGAGTTTCACGAGAACACTAAATTTAATTGTTCAAAACCCTATAAAAATTCTGTGATTCAATTTTAGGATAATTTTAATGTGTCAAATCATTGCATGATAGCTTACATAATTCCTCTCATTTAATTCGGAATTTACTGATAAAATTACGTTAGAAGTGACATCGCTCTTTCCTTCTACTACAAAATCATGAGTTGGGGAAAGTTTTCCAGAACAACATTCCTCTGAATAGTTCTGCTGTTTCCCTTGTTAATAGCACTAAATTTAATGCACATCTGTGAACTGTCCGCATAGGCAATTACACATATCAATTCCCTCCTGGTGAAGAACAACGTTAATGACTGCGAAGCGAGTTGCCACTGTTAGCTTTTACGGTGTATTTAAGAATCTGGTCCTTCCTCTTTTATGTATTTCCTGAGCTCTAAATAGGAATGCTTCATTTACTTTACTTTATCAACTCGTTTTTCAAGATATATACTAAAAAAACGAATTGGGGTGATCTTCACTAATAAAAAAGTTGAAGAATATAATACAAAATGTTTGTAATGATGATTCTTAACACTGGAAAGACAGCGTTTTTAGTAACAGTCATTTTCACCGTTGCACCGTGTGGTTTTTAAATGCCTAAAAACCACAATCTATCATGATTTCTTTCCTGAAACAAGTTTTTAAGTCTATTCATTTATAAAAATTTAACATTTACATTGTATTAATTTCTTATTTGGCTCATGATTTATTTATAATATTTTTATATTGAGAAAAAAACAATGTATACATAATCTACGATAAGTACAAAATAAAGATCCCTAAATAATTTTTTTATAATTGCACAAATTTAAATCTATATCACGAAGAAAATTTAGTTTAAAAATATATACATTTTAAAACATAAATATTATAATCTAATTTACTTATATTACTCTTTGTTATATTCTCTGCAAATAGCTTTATCCCTTTGCTCGAACATGAACCACAAACTAGATTAATTAGTATTAATATTTTTATTCTGTCATTGATTGAAGGGATTTAATTTAAGTTTTCAGCTTAAGTTGATAGAGACATCATATAAACTTATAGCAACATTATAAAGATGATGTTTCAAGGAGGAAACGTCAATTTTATGAAACTCATCAGCTAAATTCAAAATGTAATAATGACGCACTATTTTGTTGTTAGTAGTTTATATATCCAAGTTTTGATAGCTGCTTGGTCGAACGGTTGGTTTCGTGTCAATTTAGAAGTTATGAGACTTCTTTTGGGAAGATGGTTGCCATTGTCTCTAGAGTTTGGACTTCTAAGACTGGGTTCACGTAATTTAGATTAAAAGACCGAGCAAAATAGCCCAGGCTTGGCCTTCCACCTCCAGAGGTATCGTTTGGGAACTTGGGTGATATTGCGACCCCAAGACTATTTTACGTTTATCAGTAAACATGAATAAACACAGAGGATCTTTGGCCGACTGGAGCTCTGATCCCGTTATTCTCTAGTTACGAGATCGCTGCCTTTGCCGATTCAGCTACCGCGGGTCTTAATATCTGATAAATCTTGAATTTTTGTTAAAAAAGCCGGCAATCCTTGGGATGTGGAATTGTGGATGTGGTTAAGTTGAATACTTCTCTATCACGTGTAATTTTGCTTACCCGGGAGGTTACTTATGCCGAAAATTCTTTACGATTTTACGATTAAAACTATATTCATGTAACAGGTCAACAATATTAAACAAATTCAATACATATCATCCTAAAGCAGACGCTTTCTGGAACAAAAATATCTGCACGTAGCCAATAGGTTTTTATTCTTAGTCCAACTTTATTTATTCTTTTACCTCAACTACTATTCAACTCCTCTTATAATTAATTACATGTAACCATCTGTTGTTCTAAAACCACGCTTTCTTCCTTATACTCCATTCCATCAAATTATATTCGATAATACACATAGAACTAAGCAATATACAAACTAGGCTTAAATATTTGTTCATGTTACATTAATAAGAAGTAAAAATAAACTATTTTAGTTAAATATTAAATATTATTTTTGAATGATAAAGAAAAGTCAATACACAAGATACCGAAGACTAAAAAGGAAAGATTTGAAAACATAAAATTCGTTTGCGGTCAAAGTGACAGCTGTCGTATTTTTAGCGTTAAAAAATATATGAGTGTTCCCATTATGTGTTTTGGTAATTCCATATTCATTTGTAGTTAAGATATGTTTTTTTTTCTATTTAGCTGGACCATATCATCGAGGTGTGTACGGCAGAACTCGAATGTGGCCATCTGCTGCCTTCATAATATTCCCGATCGTAATTGGAGTGTTGGTTGATTACTTCACCGACGTAGCTGGGGTAGCTGACTATTCTCCAGCCTTCTTCATCAGCGCAGCTTTCGAACTCACCACCTGTTTCTTAATATTTGTTTTACCATTGCATGTAGGAGGAAACACGTTTCGTTATGAAGTCTCAATAGATCCATCCGGAAGGAATTATACAGAAGAGATATCGCAAAAATACGAAGTAACGCTGGAAATGGTTGTTGTATCCATTATAGCTATATTTGCAGGAATAGCTTGGGGAGTTGCACAGGTAAGACATTCATATTTTGTTTTATTATAACTCACAACGGGTGATCCGATGTATGATGGCCACTGGCTTGATTGGTACCACGCCCGAGAATCCCCCAATTTTAATTACCGAACATATCTGTTATCTGTCGTCCTACCATGAAAAGCCATTTAAACCCTTGTTTTGTCGGCATGTTCTCTGGGTATAGAAGAAGATATTTCTAGAGCCTGTAACTATTTCTATTATACACTTTGGGATTCTAAGATAGATCATTAGTCATTATTTCGAAAATATGGATAAATTCAAAGCCTTATTTCTAAACTAGATATTTATCTGTTAGGTTACATTTTTAGCTTGTGTAGTATTTTAACGGATTCCGATTTCAAATAATGCAGATTAATTCCTACCATGAAAAGCCATTTAAACCCTTGTTTCTTTCGGCATGTTCTCTGGATATAGAAGAAGATATTTCTAGAGCCTGTAACTATTTCTATCATACACTTTGGGATTCTAAGATAGATCATTAGTCACTATTTCAAAAATATGGATAAATTCAAAGCCTTATTTCTAAACTAGATATTTATCTATTAGGTTACAGGATTAGCTTGTGTAGTATTTTAACGGATTCCGATTTCAAATAATGGAGATTAATTAAAATTCTCAAAATGTTGCTGATTTAATTTTATTTTCATTTGCACTCATTTAAGTAGCATTTTATAGATATATGAATTTTCAAAATAATTAACAATTTGATTATAATTTAAAACATTACAGCAACATTCTACGACTTTTTAATAATTTTTGCTATACTTTCCTTTTTCTTATATAAATGTAGCCAGAAATACAGTCTTATCTAGACAACTGATTCATTATTTTTTTTAAAAATTTCTACCGTAAATTCAACTAATAAAAGAAGCTGAACTGTTTTTTTTCTTAAATCTCATTGGGAACTTGCAACTCTTGTAGCCTCTCAAGAAGGCTATCTTTCGTCCTATTGAAGTATATATCGGCCTTAATAGTAAAACCATGGAAACGCCATACAGCATAATGAAGATATCCATAATCTTAGATCTTTTAGCAAAAATAATTTCAGGGGATGACAGAATAAGGTAGAAGCCTTTATGTGATATATTTTAAATAAGGTAGAAGCCTCCTGTGAATATATTTTAAATTCTAATCATCATACTCTTTATTGTGTAAATATAATGACTAAAACCTACTATGACTAATAACTAAAACCTACTATGTATAATGACTAAAACCTACTATGTATAGTATTATATATGTTTAAGTGTTTTTATTTTGAAAGAAATTTTCAAAACATTCTGGCCTATGTAATTTATTTGCTTTGAATATATCTTATAACTTTGTCATATTCATTTAAAACAATTCAAATTTTAATTTTTGTATCCTACAAAAATTCAAATTTGAATTGTTTTAAATTAGATAGGACTAATTGTACTTTTAAAAAAGATAGGACTAATTGTAAAGTTGGACTTAAAACTTATACTTATTGTAAAAGTAATTATTACTTGTAATAGAAATGTATTGTTTATGTAAAATTTTATTTTATTTAACAAAATTAGGGTCCTCCTTTGCACTATAGGGTCAACATAACAATAAACATTCCTTCTCGAATCCAGTCCAGTCCAGTTAGTGGGTTGGAATTGCACTACGCGCACGCCTATGTATGGGTTTTCACAATCAATTTTAATCAGAATATTCATGCTATAAATTAGCTCTGGTGTTTAAAAAATTTACAGAATTGTTCCCAACCATTTAATTTCTGGTAAAAATATATTACAGATATCTAACCAATAATGCACTCCTTTGTAGAATTCCTCCAACAGCTGGCAGGGGTATTTGTAGCCATTCGATATCGGCATACAAGTAACCAATCCCGTTTAATCCAAATACTTTTAACAAGATTTAATAGAAATTTTAAGATGTAAAACTATAACATTAATTTGTATATTAATGAGGAAATTAATATACAAATGTTCACTAATCTGTAAATATCGTAAAGTTTTTCTCCTTCATAATTACGATATATTGAGAGTTACCAGCTCATTGAATTTTTTTTTCATAACAAATGTCAATATTTCTGTCCTGAAAGGAAAATAAAACTTAAATGGATTTGTAACGAATTTTTCAAGAATATATATATATATATATATATATATATATATATATATATATATATATATATATATATATATATATATATATATATATATATATATATATATATATATATATATATATATATATATATATATATATATGTATATATATATATATATATATATATGTATATATATATATATATATATATATATATATATATATATATATATATATATATATATATGTATATATATATATATGTATATATATGTATATATATGTATATATATATGTATATATATACATATATATACATATATATATATATGTGTGTGTGTGTGTGTGTCTGTATGTATATATATATAAACCTATATGTATGTATATATATATATGTATATATATATGTATATATAGCTATATATATATGTACATATATATATAGAGAGAAATTATTAATATATTAAAGCACTAATCTATTAAAACATTGGTAATGTTACCCTCCTCCATAACTACGATATAGAGTTACCAGCTTATTAAAAGTTTTTTTGCAGAACAAAGGTCACCATTTCTGTCCTGAAAGAAAAATACCACTTTAATGAATTTCTAACAAATTTTTCAAGCATACAATATATATATATACATACAAGGAAATTCTTATTTGAGAATTAATTTTCATTCAATCCCCAAGCAGAAGACCGTATCAACTGAATATCATTGACAAATTTCAGGAATAATCCCAAAGATAGTTTTAAGTTCACGTAACATATTTCTCCACCTGTATATGAAGACTGGTGGTAACTAATAGCTTTGAACTGAAATGGGAGAGAATTTTAAAACTTTATGTGGTTATGAAATTTATGCTCTGATTATGAATCCCTTTCAATTTGAGCACTCAAGAGAACTGCAATACAAGCCTTGATTTCGAAAATAGTAAATAATGAATGAAACAATTTGATGTTGCATGGATAAACAAGATTTTCGTCACAGATGTTAGAATGTGCAATTATCCAGATAGAGTGGGATTATACTGGAATTGATTTATATTCCTTTGTTCGGTATTAATGTTGTCAAAATAGAGGAAATTTCATTTTCTCAACACCAACATATATTGGGCTATTTTAGAATCGTAAACCGTAAAATTATTTTGAGCTAAAATTATACGTCAGTGATTCTCTTCGATTGGCAGTTATGCTGGTTTGTTTTATGTAATGTATGAAACCAAAACTTAGAATGTAGGAAACAAATGTATGTTTTATATGTCTAAAAAGAACATTTTCAATTTGAAGTTACAGGGACATAAACCTTTTGAGCTAGAATGTTTTAAGTTAAACAGCCTACTTTCAATTCAATATAAATTAAAACTTTCTCCTCTGTTTAGCATAAAATTTTTCTCAGGTCAGTAGTCAGGGCCAAACTTTATATAAATATTTAATTTTTGATGCATGAAGCGATACATTTTTAAAAGAAACATAAAATATATACACCAGGAGAAAACAGAAATCCTCTTATCCCCAAAATAATTTTTGGAATTTAAAAATTAGAAGCTAATTTTTTACATCAAACAAAATTTAATTATTGTTTATATTCTGTGAACCTCAATTACATTGATAGAAAGAGTATTTTTTATTTTATAGCATAAAAAAGAAATTCTTTTAATTTTCAATTTCAGAACAGTTTTTACATTTTTTATAAACTATAAATAATTACATAGTTGTTAATTTTTGGTTTAAAGAATAAAACAGATAATTTACTGCAAATTGATATAAAACTTTCGTTAGTATTATATAAATTTAAAAGTTATTTTGCAAGTCAATTTTTTTCATTTGATGTATAATTTTTATAATCATACATAAGTTATACCATTTAAAATGACCAAATCTAAGTATTTTTTTTTAATGCAGAGCATTTTTAAAGAACTTATGAAAAATTGTTTCAAAAAGGAGCAAAATATTTTATTTGGGGGATGAACCAAAAAAAGGCTGATATAGTGAAAATTTTAAAATTAGAAAGATACTATGTCCCCTTATATATTTTTATGAATGACAAGAAAATACACATTAATCACATTTAATCGCTTTTCTGAAAACTTTTTGAAAAAAAATTTAGCTATACATTAAGATTTTAATTCAAGAGATTAATTTTCGTTGGCAATTAGGGTATGTTTAAAATACTTCCGTAGCATTTTATTTCCTTATCTTTCTAAAAACATTGCGAAACCTTTATGTTATTCCTTTGACACTTTTTCTGACAGTACTTTTGTTTCACAGCGTAAAAATTGCCTACTTTACCAGCATTTTGGCCATAAAGGCACTCTTACGGTGCCTAGAATTCTTTATCAAGCATAATTATTAAGCATAAAAGATTTTGTTTATTTCTCGTACCACAGCATATACACAGTCATTAAACATAGCGATTATCAGTTTTTATGTTCCAAAAACAAGAGGAAATGCTTTTCTCATTTCCCTCTAAAGTTGAACAGGTTCCTTTTAAAACAAATAATACAGTGCTGAGAGATTATTTCGTTTTAGTGAAACAGAAGAAATAAATACTAAACTGTATGTAGTTGTACTTCTGTCCATTGAGTATAAGGTTTGTTTTGCTGTTAGCATGCAATAAATTAGCTGTTTAAGAGCGTTTCATTAGCAAAAATGAAAATTTTGTTAATTATTAAGTTTAAGCTCAAATGGAATTTCAAGTACATTGTTTAGTTCTTTTTATTTTCAACGGACTATATCATATAATTATTTCGACTTTATGGCGCAGTTCACCATGACTTTGTTTTTTATTTTGAGCTTCATTAGGCCCTCTGTTTTACCTGATCTTATGTTAATCGATGTATCAAATAAGAACATTCTCTTAAATTAAACAAGAAATTGATGTTGAAGATAATTATTTTAAAACAAATATGACAATTTTGAGAGATTATCAAACAAGACTACTTTCTCGAATAATTTTTGCAGTATTAATTTTTGCTTCTAGATTACATTCAAATTGTCTTTCTAATATCAAAATATAATTAAAGTATTCTACAGTATTTGTTATATGTGCATACGCTTCATTTTTCCTCATGATAAAGTTTAACACATTCAGAACTCAAATACCCTTTTCAGTAACTAGTGACAAAATTATAGTATAAATAATAAATCGGAAATAAAAATTCGGTTACAAGTAGTGAACATTAACAAAGTAGTAAAAAATATGCAATTAGTGCTATATAATATAACATATAAAATGATATACCTCTTTTAAAAGATATGCATCAAAATGTTTATATAATATAACTAGTTTCTTAAAATGTATGTTCTGATAGCGTGTACGGACGTTACAGCAAGCAGTTGTAAATATTTTACCTGACATAAACACTTCTCGTTCTTTTACCTACTTTAATTCTCGTTAAAATCATGTATAGTTATAATCTTAATGAATTAAAGCTGCCTGAAGATACAACGTGGGAAATTAATTTCTTATTTGAATGGATTTAAGTGCTTTCATTTTCTTTTGTGTAATCATATACACTAACTTTCCATTAATCACCTAACACTAAGGACACGAGACACATTTTAGTTTTCTAGAAAGGTGTTTGGAGTACCTTTTTGAAAGTTATACTATATGAAGGACATGCTTTTTCTCATATTTTGTAATGAAGAATGGGTCACGACTGCATTTAAGAGACCATTCAAAAATTGGATTTTTGTTCAATGTGTTGTTCTGTAACCGCAAAAATCGTTATATTTTAAAAACTTAGACATCCTTACATTAAAAACTTGGGGTCACTAAAAAATTGCGTTTTTAGCGAATTTCATAACACCTTATGTTAACAGTCTGTACTTTTAAAAAAATTTCAGAATTTAATTCACTTTATATATTTCAGGAGACTATGCAGAGAAATAAAATATTATAAATATAATTTTTAGAAAGGAGTTTTGATACTTTTATCAGACACTTTACATTGCTATAATACATAAATATTGTACATATTTTCCTGAAACAAGTAGTCGGTTTGGAGAGCAAATCTTTACATTTTTTAAACATGAGGTATAATGAGACCGGGACCTACTGCTTAAGGCCGTGTACTACCTGTAACCAGCCACCCACTAGAAGTCGGGTGTAGGGTGTTGAACTACTGGTTAGGTCTGACCGTCCAGCAACAATGCGTTACGCAGGGACCAAGTCAGCATTCCGCCCATATAATTTAATATAACAAAAAAAATGTAGACAATCTAGACAAATAAGTACAACCAAGTGCGGGATACTCCGCAGGAGTCCTTCCCAGGTTAAAAGCCCGGTTGACCTAGCGTACTATATGGAACTTTCTGACATGAGAGTAGGGTTGGTGATGGAAGCAATAACTGTACAGGGCAGTTGTGATGGCCATTGATAAAGGGGTACTTCGTCCCTTACGGTGTGGTTTTCGATTAAGATCTTCATGTCCGAACGATGGCGCCTTGATTTGCGGTGAGCCAGTCAACCAGGCTCCTGGCCTTCTATATCAGTACCAGGTTTTTGATTAGGCTCTCTGTCCAGAGTTCCTTGGATGTGTCAGAGTGTTTCTTAAGATGTAAGTTGTGTGCATTACGAACGGTTATACACATTCACGCCTCAGTAGGATTCGTACCCACGAACTCCGGTACCGCATATCGGTTCTCTAACCATTTGGCCATCTCTCGTCAACTGAAGTAGACACCTATTTTAAAAATTAGTTTTTTTCCAAACCTTTTTTTACTCACTACATGTGCAATATCAAACCAAATTTAATGGAACCTACAGAAATATTGAAGACTATAGGCATACACTTAATGGCTTTATAAATCAGGCCTGGACAGCCTAAAAAATCCTATGGATCACATAGAAAGTTCATCTTATGCAGATTAACAACACTGTATGTAAATATGTATGTGTCTATAGGTGAAAATTGAAGTAAATAAATTATTATTAAAGTTTTATTTAGATATTATCAAATGTGACGGCATTATTCTATTACATTAAATTCTCAGCATCATAGGAAGCTTGTATAGAGGAGGGGGAGGGTCTGCAAGGGCATATAAATTTGAAAAACTCTAAAAACTAGACAATGCATTTATGTTATAAATTGTGGGCTTTATAATAAGAATTTACATTGTTATGAATGGTATTTTAAACAATTATTAAAAGTAAAGATAAAACCACATACAAAATGTTTTGCTTCTGCATTCACTTGACAAACCTCAGATATCATTTTTTCCATCTCGTGCCAAGAACTGTTATTCCTAACTAAACCAATTTTGATCCCAATGTGAAGTCTAAAAATATGAGTTTCATGGAAAATTATTTTAAACTAGTTTTTATTACTTGCTGTAATTACGGTTAGATAATCTGTCTTAGCGTGTTTACCGCACATTATCCGCTTTTAAGAGTAGGCCGTTGCACTCCAAACCAAACCATATTTTTACCCCAAGTATGGTCGAATGTGTAAAGCACTTATCTTTGGTACCAGAGTTTGTGGGTTCGAATCCCACTATGGCAAGGATGCTCACAGCCGTTCGGAATCATTTTTAAACATTAGACTTTATTATCCGTATCTTTCGAGTAGAAAAACAATAGATTGTAGTGCCCCAAAACCAAACTATTCTTCCGACTCAGACTTCTAACTCCGGTTAGCCTCGTGTTGCAAAAAAAGTAGACTATAACACTCCAGACCACAACAATGTAACACCATATGAATATATCTTCAAATTTCAATATCTTGATGAATATATCTTCTAGCAAAACACAGTGATCTCCGTCCTACACGCACCATTTCATAAAACTGCGCGGGAATAGCCTTCTCTGATACCGGCACGGTACATCACTTTGATACTGCATGCTATGGTTGAAAAACACCGAAATAAATAGTTGAAGTGCGACACGTTAAAGACGTTTGGCTTAAATAGTATTTTTGTACATAACAGGAAAAATTAAATTCCTTCAGATAATCTACAGACGTTAAATTTCAACCTTTAGACATGTATAAATCTTGGCTTTTCTAACTGAAATTACTGTAAATTAGAAGCCCAATATGAGGTTCAGGATAGGGAGATGATAAATAGAGAACTTGTACATTTCCATTAAGAATATATATACAAAAAAAAGTTATTGCTTTTATTGTTACGAATAGTCCATCGGACAAACCAATTTGTTTTAAAACATACCTCTTATAAGGCTTTATATTCGGGTTTTAAAGACTAATTCTATGCATAGGTTTTGCATATCTAATATAATCTGTTTCCTTGAGATACTTCCCGACAAATTCCTCTTTCAGCTTCTCGAGTAGTTGTCAGATCAGTCCATTTCAAGCTGAACATAGTTGATCCAGCAATTACGTTCAATAATCCAATATTTTGCTAATATCCTTTCAGATGCGACAGATGTGCAGCTTGCGTTCTAGTTAACTCATTTAGTCTTCTAACATTACATACATTAAGCGGATCATGTAAATGTTCAATTTTACTTTTAAACAACATTCTATTCGCAGAAACTTCAGTTGTTACTGATTGATTAAACAATTTACATGTTATCTAGGCGTGTATTAAATATTTTTAGATTCTATTAACAAGAATGAAGAATTATTTAGAATATTAAATACATGCTGAATACTTTAAGGGAAAAAATCCAGACTTTACTTTCTTTGGATTTGAAATCATATCTTCATTTTATATGTCTGATATTAATTTCATATTCTACCTTACTAAAGATTTTAAAGAGTTTTTTTTTAATATCCTTTTTTAGTTAGATACAAAAGCATTTTAATCTAAGGAAATGATTCGAAATCGATTCCTAAAAAAATATTAAATAAGATATAAAGATTTTTCAGGAAATAATTTTTGTTATTCATATCTTCTCCCTTCTAAGACCTTCTATAGTTAAAGTTACGGATAAAAAATTATGGTAAGATAGAAAAAAAAACTTTTTCACTTGCGCCACTACTTTTCAGCATTAATTATTCAAGACACTTTTTTAAAAAAATCAGACAGAAACCGGATTTAAAAAAGTATATAAGGTAATATAATTTGCATATTCTAGTACCATTTTATTGCGGTTACTTTAAAAAAAAACTAGAATTATAAAAAAAAAATCACCTCTTAATTGTGATGATTTTTCCGCTCTCCGAACTGCTTCTAAATGACATTTACTTACGCGATTTAAACTGCAAAAAATGTTTCATTTAAGACTTTAACAAAAATATTTTTTAATTTAGCGAAAAACTATAATTTAACGCTTGAACACAAATTTTCCTTGATAGTTACTCTTGAAAGAAACTGTACTTAATTCTTCACGATAGATTACATTTTAAAAAGTAAAATAACAGTAACAAAAACTTATTTTTGCTCAATTTTAGGGTTTCAAATAAGAGCTACTGAATTATTTTTCGGTGAAATTTCTTAAATATTTTCTCTTCTTTCAATCAAATTAGCATGTGTTATTGTGATTTTTTTCTGTAATCTTTGATAAAGACAAGTACATTTTTTAAATGGTCAATCTTTAACTTTTTATGGTTGAACATTTGAAGATGTCATTTTTTTCATTACGCTAATTATACTAATAGAATATCAGATCGAATACCATCATCAGACTTATAACAGGTACCTTAAAGCAGTGGTTTCTAGATTGGGTTCCAACAAGAGTTTTTAGCGTTCTTTGTTAAAATTTTCTTATACTTTAACTCATAATGTAATCTTGTGTAAGGCTAAAATTGTGTGGCAGGCAAAGACCCATCCCGGTATATAAAGTCAAAGAAGAAGGCTAAAACTGAAGTATGATAAGGAATTAAATTATGATAAGGAAATGCAGCTATTTCTTCGCCGACTAGACGCTGTACCAGATGCACGAAATTCATCATAGAACCAAATTTGATTGAATAGAACCTTAGAATCGGAGAAGCAGCAGCATTCTTCTCATTAAAATTTAATGACATTTATTTTTATTTACCCTCATGTTTTTTGTTTTTATAATTACTATTACTTGTGTTTGCGAATTTTTTTAAAGATTATTTTTATTTAATTCCAAGAAAGCTAAGAATTAAAGCAATATTTGCTTCATACAGTATCCCATTAAAATTAAAGGGAGGCTCAAACCTGATTGAGGGTTATGTTATTTTTATAATGCTTAGAGGGTTGCGCAATCTAAAAGGTTTATGAAGCACTGCCCTAAAGGATTTTAAACATTTATAATATTCTTTGAAACCATGCAATAATTACTGTCAGATCAGCCCGTCTTTTTTCCATAGAAACAGCTTTTTTCTTTTTTTTTCATAACAAAAGGAGAATAGAAAGCAAATTGCTTTCAGGTCTTTGCCGCAATTTATAAAATTAATCTCTATAAGACTTTTAGAGAAGTGTAGGAAGTATGGGGGAAAAAAGCAGTTAATTTCTTATAAATCCCCACCATATTCTTTTTTACTATTTGCTTATATAAACAAGATTCTATCATATAAACTAAATACTGGATTTGAGATATTCAGTACACTTCTGTATCAACTTAAATGTCAGAATATTATCCTTAGAAGATTGAAAACAAATTTTGTGTATTGACTCTACAAATGAGTATTTTAAACATAGAAGAAGGTGATGGAAATTGTGTATATGTAGTCTAAAATTGCTTATATTGGTGCATAATAACTTTTACATCCGAAATCTTTTGATAGATTCTATATAATTAGTCATACAAAATTTATTTTCAAATTGTCAAAAGTGAATCTTCTCAGTTTGTCATGACAGTAAGTACGCTTTTTGTTTAAACTATTTAATTCCTTATTTAAATTTTAGATTAAGTTGTTTTTTTTATGCGTGTTAAAAAGATAATATTATTTACATCAGTAAATGAAATTTATTTGAAATCTTCATTCTACCGTTGAAATGTTTGAGGCATTGTTTGTTTAATTTTAACTCTATTCATTTATTTCAATAGGTATTTGATCCACTGCTTTACCAAGATTTTGGATTTAACCACCTATTACTAGGTTCAACTGTATCGATGGGCTTTTTATGTGGATTACCTTTCTTGTTGGTATCTAAGAATCTAATACAGAATATTGGAGAAGCTCACCTAATCTCAGCGGCTTTTGCTTTTCATTCTATTCATCTAGCTGGTCTGTCTTTCGTTAAAGACTGGACTCACTGGTGGTGGGCCACTCCTTTTGAAGCAATGAAGTCTTTTACCATTCCAATAATGTGGATAACTTTAGTTGCAACAGTAGAACATGATAATACCAGCAAAGGAAAGAAAATTGTAATGCATTACGTTCTTGCCATGCTTCATTTTGCAATAGGTAAGAAATGCTATTTTTTGTACTACTAGAATTTTTCCTAAACCTAAAGCTACTAAGTAATACAAGTTTTTAGAGTATGTTCTAAAGATAAAATCACAGAGTTTGGGAAAGAAATGAAGTTTTATTTATAGATACATTTACATATTAAATAATGACATAGAATGCTCCATTTTGCAACAGGTAAGAAATGTTATTTTTTGTACTACTAGAATTTTTTCTAAACCTAAAGCTACTAAGTAATACAACTTTTTAGAGTATGTTCTAAAGATAAAATCACAGAGTTTGGGAACGAAATGAAAGTTTTATTTGTATATACATTTACATAATAAATAATGACATACAATGCTTCATTTTACAACAGGTAAGAAATGCTATTTTTTGTACTATTAGAAATTTCCCTAAATCCAAAGGTACTAAGTAATACATGTTTTTAGAGTATGTTCTAAAGATAAAACCACAGGGTTTGAGAACGGAATGAAGTTTTATTTACAGATACATTTGCATGATAAAGATTGACATAGAAACACAAACAGAATACCATCTTCTGGTATATAAGCAAACCCCATAGTACCATACCTTTTAAGGCACATCAACACATTAAATTAATCATAATTTCTGAATTTGTATTGAATATATTGTATTGAACAGTTTATAGCAATCTTTACGTTAATTCTTTTTCACTTCCTGAGGTTAGTTTTTAGATATTATTCCTACAAAAATTCGAAAGGCTTTTACTTTTAGCCTCTACCACTTATCATAAAAAGTCAAACTGTTACACATTTATCAATTAATATAAACAATGTATCATGAAACCGACAAAAATATGAACAAAGAGTGCATTTAACGAGATTTGTTCTCACTTCTTTAAGTCCGGACTAAATTGCTACTGTTGTTTGACCGAAAACGTTCTTAAAATATGATATTTATTAAATTCTCCTTATATCAGTATTTCTCAGCATACGTGCTTTGGGTAATGATTATGCGTTTTGACAAAGATCCAAGAGTTAAGTGAATTATTACCAGCCAGAGATAGTTTCACTGTGTAAAACAAAATGTGAATCAGTATTGAAACAAATGGAACATCGCAAACAACCACTAGCTGTTTCAGAAAAATACTGCATTGGAAGAGCTGTTAATAGGCGTTTGTTGCTTCATAATAAATCTTGCAACAAACGTGTTTTACATTTTATTAGTAAAAAAAATTCGTAACTTTTAGACACATAACATTGAATTTCTAATTATTTGTGTTGCGAAGTTATGCTAATCAACATATATTCTTTGGTTGGCACTGCTTAGCACTGAATATAGAACGGTCGTTATTAATAATTTTGGCATTTGTATATTAAAACTTCAAACTATGCTATAGGTATAAGCTTTAAAAAATAGTTTATGCATAGTTTTTGTAGTCATTACTAATGTGAATGACTGTAATGAATCACATCTCTTATATAATTATATAGTTGATTCGAGAATGGTTTAGATTCACAATTTGATCCGATATAAAATATCCTCTATATAATAATAGCCTAAGTCATCTGTCCGAATGTCCTTGAATTTATGAAGTGGTTGGACCTGGAATGGATAGTGGCATCTATATTGGATTTTTGATGAGTTAGGGTTAGCAAAATTCAAAGCAAGTAAAGTTTATCTTCTACTAAATTATCGATCTGATTCTAAGAAAACTGGTATAAATATGCTTTATATCATAGTGAAAAATACTGTCGTCTTTACAACGTTCGAAATCCAACCCTTCCCCTCTTTTTCGTCCGTTTAATGCCATTATATCAAGCAACATTTTAAGAGCAGGCAATTAAATTTATCAATTTATAACATAATAAATAGGTAAAAATAACATTTTTTTCTAGAATTATGATGTCATTCCTTTATTAACCATCTCATTTAATCATTTCTTATATTAAATTATTTAAATATCGTCAGCATTATTTTCATACATTTTATCACTGAACTTAGATATTAATTAAATAATTGTCTTTTATGTTTGTCTTAAATAATAGATTAGGTACATATGTAATAACTTTAAATTTATTCATCGATTATTATTTGTTGCAAGATAATTCTCAGCTAATTTGTCTGTGTGTTTGTAATAGAACTCTTCCTAAACGGTTGGACTGATATTGATGAAATTTTGAGAATGTAAATAAGTTGATTAGAGAATGGTTTAGATTCATAATTTGATCCGATAGAAAATATACCCTATAGAATAATAGCCTAAGTTATCTGTACGTCTATACTCGGATTTATGAAGAGGTTGGACCTGGAATGGATACAGGCATACATATTGGATCCTTGGTGAGTTAGGGTTAGCAAAAATTCAAAGCGGGTAAAGTTTATCTTCTACTAAACTATCTATTCTATTCTAAAATAAATTAATATAAATATGCTTCATTTCACAGAGAAAAATACTGTAGTCTTTAAAACGTTCGAAATCCCCCCTTCCCCCCTTTTCGAGCGTATAATGCCATTATTTCAAGCCCTATTGCCCTCGGTTCAGAGCAGGTGATTAAATTTATCAATTTATCAAGTAATAAATAGGTAAAAGCAACATTTTTTCTAGCATTATGAAGTCATTCCTTTAACCATCTCATTGAATCATTTCTTATTTTAAATTATTTAAATATCACCGGCATTATTTCCATACGTTTTATCACTGAACTTAGATATTAATAAATAATTTTCTTTTATATTTGGCTTAAATAATGTATTAGATACATATGTGATAATTTTAAATTTAATCATTGATTATTATTGTTGCAATGGAAATTTTATCACCGGTATTAACAACAAATTTATTTCACAACAATCTAGGAGTCTATTTCAAGGACTAATATATATCTAGCTTTTAAGTTATATATCTTTGGAAATTAAAAAGTTTGTTCGTTTGTATGTTTTTTTCTTATACATAACCACACAGTTAGCAATCGATTAATTAAATTGTGAACATTATTCATATATACCGGCAAATAATCACTGTCAGTATCAAAACCTCTGCTACCCATCCTATTGTGTAAGATAAATTAAAGTTTGCAGCTAACACATGGTCAGTAAAGATAAACAAATTATTCAGCGTGTACCAGATAATTCTCAGTCAAAAAACAAACCATTTTTTTACCTGCCTCATAAAGTACTTTACAATTCTGGAAAATTAAAATTTTACTGATCCTGTCATATGATGGGCTATATGCTAGTATTTGTATACTCATTCACTTTAAAATTTTCTCTATCACCTTTAAGACAGGTGTAATTCTTTGAAAACTTGTAAGAGGATCTTAAATAGAGAATAGATTAAAAAATGAAATAAATTCAGGTATCATTTTATTGTCATTTTTAAAAATAGTCTTTTTTTTATCAATAATTTTATCAGACTTTTTTGAATTTTCAAAATGTGCCCTTTAAAAATTAAATATAGAGTGTTTCAAAAATGTATACTGTAAGCATTGCATTTCGTTTTACTTATTGCTTAAGGATTCTGTATGATTCAGAATAAATTATCCTTGAAACTAATCTCAACTGTATTACCTATCCTAGACGAGCTGTAAATAATCCAATTTGATGGACTTTTTTTAAACATAACAAAAAATCGATTTTAATTCTTTGTATAAAAAAACCATTATTTAAATTTTCTCTATTTTAAATAATCAGGCTTTTTTTTATTTTCAAAATGTGCCCTTTAAAAATTAAATATAAAGTGTTTTAAAAATATATGCTGGAATCTCAACTGTATTACCTATCCTAGACGAGCTGTAAATAATCCAATTTGATGGACCTTTTTATAAGCATAACAAAAATCGATTTTAACTCTTTGTATAAAAAACCCATCATTTAAATTTTCTCTATTTTAAATAATCAGACTATTTTTTAATTTTCAAAATGTGCCCTTTAAAAATTAAATATAGAGTGTTTCAAAAATTTAGGCAGGAAGCATTGCATTTCGTTTTACTTATTATTGCTTAAGGATTCTGTATGATTCAGAATATATTCTCCTTGAAATTAATCTCAACTGCATTACCTATCCTAGACGAGCTGTAAATAATCCAGTCTGATGGACTTTTTTAATCATCACAAAAATCGATTTTAACTCTTTGTATAAAAAACCCATCATTTAAATTTTCTCCATTTTCAATAAAAAATATTATTTTATAATATCAATTATCTTTATATATTTTTAAAAATTGTTCTTAATGCAGTTTTTCAAATCATTTTCTATTAAATTTACCTTTTTTAGGTGATAATGCTTTTTAACAGCTTTCTCGACCTTCTTTCAGTATTCTCCTTTTGCCATTAAGGATAAAGTAGTAATCATTATCCCATTAGTTCGTTGATTCAATTAAACTGAAGCGTGTAGATACAAAGATTTTAATAAGATTATTTTTATTACAAGAGACAGTGTATTGACTCAAAGTAACTGCTTTCAGTCATAATTTAGCTCTTAAAAAGCCTAAGTGGCATTAACTTTTAAGGCCCAACTTAAATATTTTCAGTATCGGTGTTGTATACAAAATAGTGTACATTAAACACGTACGTTTATTCACTCAAGATAATTAATAAAAAATAACGTTATTACATTCACAAGTACGATTTACTTAAAACTTTAATTTTAGAAAAATTTTCAATTAGAGATGTATAATATAAAAAAATCTAGTGTCACCACTAAACACATGTCATAAATAGAGTCATTTGACGTTTTAGTTTGACAATTATCTTAAATTATCAACTATTTAAGTTTGTAAAATAATTAGTAAATGAATAAAATGAAAGAATATTTTAAGACCTAAAATTTTAGGTTCTATCGATATAAGAATCTCCAAACATGCGTTGCTTTTGTCAATTTCTGTGGGGAACATGTGTATCAAAGATGCCAATATTAATTTAGCAATTTAATTTTAAAAACTCTTAGATTATTAAATATTTATTTTTGAAAAATAATAATAACCTACATAATAATAGCATAAGTTATCTGTCCGTCTGTCCTCGAATTTATGAAGAGGTTGGACCTGAAATCATCAGGAATCAGGAAGCATCCATATTGTATTCTTATGAGATAGGGTTAGCCAACGTTCGAAATCCACCCCTTCCCCTTTTCCTAGCATTTAATGCCATTATTTCAAGCCCTATCTTCCCCGGCTAAGAGCAGAAGATTAAATTTATCAATTTATCATATAATAAATGGGTAAAAATAATATTTATTCTTCTAGCATTATGACGTCATTCCTTTAACCATCTCATTTAGTCCTTTCTTATTTTAAATTATTTAAATATCGTCTGCATTATTTTCATACGTTTTACCACTGAACTTAGATATTACGTAAATGATTTTCTTTTATATTTGGCTTAAATAATAAATTAGGTACATATGTGATGATTTAAAATTTAATATTCGATTATTTTTTATTGCAGTAAAAATTTTATCACATGTATTAACAAAAAATTCTGTCTACCTCCAGGGCGTAGTGGAAATGATAATTTCATTCCTTCACTTCCATTAATTACTGTGGCAAAAAAATTGGGAAGAACTTAACAATAATTTAGATGTAGCTAAGAAAACCTTCAACTATCTTACTAAATGAATTGAAAGTGATTCTAAACTGTATTCACAGGATTGGAAGACTTTAGATGAGTATGAAGATAAAAAAAAATTACTGAGCTTATACCAGATAATTCTCAACCAAAACACAAACCATTTTTTTTATCTGCCTTATAGGGTACTTTACAATTTTGGAATATTAAGAATTTTACTGATCCAGTCATAGGACGGTATAGATGCAAATAAATAAATAAAATGAAAACATATTTTTAAGGCCTGTAATTTGAGGGTACCTCGATTTAAAATGCTCAAAGCACGCGCTTCTTGTGTAAAAAACAATGTCATAGATTGGTTTATTAGCATTCTAATTTAGAGAATACTCTTAAATTATTAATTATTTATATTAGGAAAAAACATTAATCAAATAAAATGAAACATTAAGACTTGATTTAAGAAGTCCTAAAAAGCTATAAGAAGACGTTTGACAGGGAAGAACTCTGACCCTGACTACTTCATGACTAGTAATTATTCAAAAGTTAGCACTGGTTCTTAAAGAAGCGGGATAGATGCAAATAAATAAATAAAATGAAAACATATTTTTAAGGCCTAAAATTTGAGGGTACCTCGATTTAAAATGCTCAAAGCACGCGCTTCTTGTGTACAAAACAATGTCATAGATTGGTTTATTAGCATTCTAATTTAGAGAATACTCTTAAATTATTAATTATTCATATTAGGAAAAAACATTAATCAAATAAAATGAAACATTAAGACTTGATTTAAGAAGTCCTAAAAAGCTATAAGAAGACGTTTGACAGGGAAGAACTCTGACCCTGACTACTTCATGACTAGTAATTATTCAAAAGTTAGCACTGGTTCTTAAAGAAGCGGGATAGATGCAAATAAATAAATAAAATGAAAACATATTTTTAAGGCCTGAAATTTGAGGGTACCTCGATTTAAAATGCTCAAAGCACGCGCTTCTTGTGTACAAAACAATGTCATAGATTGGTTTATTAGCATTCTAATTTAGAGAGTACTCTTAAATTATTAATTATTTATATTAGGAAAAAACATTAATAAAATAAAATGAAACATTAAGACTTGATTTAAGAAGTCCTAAAGAGCTATAAGAAGACGTTTGACAGGGAAGAAATCTGACCCTGAATAATTCATGACTAGTAATTATTCAAAAGTTAGCACTGGTTCCTAAAGAAAGCTTTTAATCTGGCATCAAAAGTTTCTTTAAATTTTATTTTCATAAGATATCTATATTAAAAAAATGTAGTACGAACAGAATAGTAGTGATAGAATGACTAGATAATTGCAAGCTAGAAAATAGTTCATTATAATATTGAATTCATAACGAAATTTTGATTCACTAAGTAATAAAACCAAACTATTCCATCTAAAATTAAATTAATTAAGAACATCAAGTAGAACTACATTTAAAATAATTTATAACGAGTAAAGTTAAATTGAATCAATATTTTATGGGTGAATCTATAGGAGAAAAGTGATTAAAGATTCTTTTTAAACAGAAAGCTAATTTTCAAGCCAAAAGTTGGCGGAGTTGAGCAGTAGTTTCCTGCAGTAGTTTTTCTTTTTATCTACATTTTTTTCTATTGATCTCCATAGACAAATCCTGAACAAAAATTCGTGAAAGCCAAATAATTATATCTCTCTGAATTAGGTCACTCTAAAATAGTTCCTTTTTGCTACTGTCTAATTACCTTCTTTTAAATAAAACATACCAAGATAATTCCTAATTACATCGCTTCCAAATTATTTTTCAAATGTCTTGGTAAAATCAGTTTTAATTCCTATCTCCAAGGAAAGAAAATGTAAATCGGATTCCTTCGAAGAAAACTTTTTGTATTGAGGGTGAAGGTCACGAATAATATGTAAGTAATAGGAAAATTCCGTAATTTCTACTAAAAGTTTGAAAAAAAAATTGCAGAAATAGAGATCTCAGACAATAATATTAAATATATAATTTTTTGTATATTGATAAAACTATTAAAACTAATATATTCTAGGGGTAGGGAACTTTTTTACAATTAAAAACCACACTTATAATTAGGCAGTAACAAATGTAGACACATAACTTAATATATATATAATTACGACATATATTAAATTACTAAATTTTTGTATAAATTAATCAATTTATTGCATAATATATAAATAACACAAAAAACATTGAGTAATTTATTTATTATTTAACATAAAGAGTTGAAACGTAAAATACTTTTATATCTTTATAGTGATAAAAATTTGTCATTAACAGTTACATAAACAATTACTTAATTAAATATTTCTTGAAATAAAAGCAATTTTTAAATAAACTTATTACATTGTAACAAAATACAACAGAAAAAAAATAATATTCAGTTAATAGAACTATCATAATACCAATACAACTGTAAAAATATTTAAATTGTCGTAATATATATAAATAAATATTAATTAATCCTAGATCTACTTTTGATAAAGGCCTAGTGTTCCCCACCTGTGGTATATCCTTTAATTGGTAAAATAGTTCTTATAAAAGGCTGTATTCCCATCTCTCAGTTAAATATTAAGATACGTTGTGCACGCCTAATATATATGTCATAAAGTAAACATCCTTTCCGCAGATTATTATCCTTTTCACCACAATTAATCAGTGAATGCCTAGCTCAATACAAGACAGCATTTCCTGGCGGGCAGGATATGAACATTCTGCTTACTAGCCACGCTTCGCTAATCAACCCTGATATTTGATGTATAAGGACTGTTTTGCTCATAATAGAAGTTACAATGGATGTTATGCGGTTATCATTCTTCTGAATATTATCAACAAGTTAGAGATTACAGATACGGGAAATCAACAACGAAATACATTCAGATTTTACTTATGTATGTATTTATGTCTATGTGTATGTAGGCTGATTTTCTGTGAATGAACACATGAAATATAAAAACGTAATATTTGAACACAAAAAATATCGTTAATGAGTGTGTGTATCTTTTTTGATACACACGCATACATACCAGAAATAAAATGTGTTGTGCTTTTGAATGAGTCTCGCCCTTATTACATATATATATATATATATATATATATATATATATATATATATATATATATATATATATATATATATATATATATATATATATATATATATATTATATATATATATATTTATAATATATATATATATATATATATATATATTATATATATATATAGTATATATATTATATATGTATATATATATATGTTTATATTTATGTATATATATATATATATTATATATATATATATATCTATATATGTATATGTGTATATATATGTATATATATATATATATATATATATATATATATATTATAAATATATATATATATATATATGTATATATATGTATATACATATATATATATATATATATATATATTTATATATATATATATATATAATATATATATTTATATTTATATATATATATATATATATATATATATATATGACACAGATTAGGGGTTAAAGTGTGGAAGACACATTTGATTTCATGTATAATCATTTCTTTATTGTAATCCTTCTGTCCATGACTATGACATTTAGATATCCTTTGTTCTCATATTTTGCCACTACAAGCGTGGACGATGTTATCAGCCCCAGTTCCCTCTCAGAACTGTCTTTTTTAGCGTTGCTACCTAAGCAAATTCTTCTGTCTATTACCGTGTCAGCTTCTTTACTCTGTATAGTGTCGCTTGAGGGTGTGTCTTTCTCCTTTTACGTTAGTGAGTGATAACTATTTTTAATTATAACTCTCTTCATTCTTAACCCTCGTTTTTAATCCTGACACATATTATATATATATATATATATATATATATATATATATATATATATATATATGTGTGTGTGTGTGTGTGTGTGTGTGTGTGTGTGTGTGTGTGTAGAAAGAGAGAAAAGGGAGAGAGTGAGAGAGATGGGAGACGGTGATTAGTTATTACATTGAGTAAACAGCTAAAATTGAATTATAATTTTACCATCTGTAGAAACGTACATTTCTTACTAGATTGGAGAAGTAATACTCCCATGAGTTTGCCACCATTCACAGAAAAGGCTGCAGCCATTATCAAGGTGGTACTTCGTGTTAACATAATTTTGTTTCATTCAGTAATTTTTCTTTTGAATTGTATTTGTCATTTGTGGCGAAACCCTTTTAGATATCTGTAAACCCCGTTATACCCCGTTAAAGCCGAGATTCCTGGTAAGAAAATATATATATGTATATATCAACGTATAAAATATCATCATAAAGGCAAAGTTCTTAATTGTTCCGTTGATTGTGGCAGCATAACAACTCTCTGAGTAAATTATAATTTTACATAATTTTATGCTGATATGTGGAAGAAATAAAATTTCGTTATGGAATAGAGAGAGAAGAAATATATTTGTAGTCTACAAAACAAGTAATGACCTGATAATCGGAAGCAAATCAAGATAGAGACAATTTAATAACACTCCAAGTTTCTGTAGTAAATGAAAACTCTGGTTTCACTTAATAAAGATACTTTGATGAAGATCTCTTAGTTTCATGGTAGTTTGCTAGTCATCCATTTAATGAACAAAACACTGTATAAAATACACACAATAGTAGTTAAACTACTGGGTATACTTCTAGATTTGAAGCGATCCCCTTCACATTGGAAAATATGATTCTTTATCAGAAGTAGATTCTTCTACATCAAAGCTGAAATAGTCAATTTTTGTTCCCGTAAAATAAGATCCTATTTTTAAATTTCGGCAGAAAAATATTTCGGAAGTAGATATTGACAATAAACGACATCTTTACAAAATTTATCATTTTTTTTTCCAAATTGCTGCTAAAAAACAATAAGTTACAAAAAGAAAAACTATTTATAAACATAAATTAATAACAGCTTCAAAGAGAAACAAACAAAAGAAAAGCGTATTTTAAGCAGGTTTATTGAGATAAAAATTACAATAGATGAATCTACAGAGAATATGCTGAACATTCTATTTAAAATCAATGCCGCCTCAAAGTGACTTTATTCTCGGTATTGTTCCAAAAAAGTTGGCGATCATTATGTAAATATGACGAATTATATATTTGAAAAACTGCTATTCTGACAATAATTAGGATAATTAATAAACATATCTTATAAAATTGTACACTTTATTAAAATACATAATTTATAAATTATATAAGTTATAATTATATAAGTTTAAATTATATAAGTAATAAATATTATTAAATATTATTACAAAAATTATAAATATTATTAAATATTTATAAATTTAATGAAATTAATAAATATTATTAAAATTATTAAATATTATACACTTTTTAATAGATATTCTAAACTACTAACATAATAAATGTATAAAGTTTTTTTTCTGTATACCTTTATGTATTAACAAATTATCTGGTATAACAACATATCCTATAGCTGCCCAAGCTGTTACTGCATAAATACATTTGCATAGCTATTATTACATATCATTTGCATAGCTATTGCATAGATTATTTGATGTATCATTAGTTTAATCATTTATTAAAATAAATATAAGAATCTTTAATAATTAAAACATACTTTGAATTTAAATAGGAAAAAACTTCTCATTTCTTTAATACTTTTTGTAGCAACTAGACTCGATTTTCTCATTTTTTAGTTCGTGAGGGGTTTAAGTTTTACAAACTTTGTATATTTCTTTATCTTTATCAACATCTTTTGAGTGATTATTTGTTCCTTTAATATTTATCGGCAAAAGAAACACAGCGAAAAATTGAATTAATTTTTCTCTAATAAGATTTCTACTATGTGGGGTACATTTAATTTATTCCCTTACCATGTGTTGTTTACTTATTGTTATTCATGATAATCGTATCCTTTCCTGTTATTTGGGGAAAATCAGCTTATGGATATTTATACATTTTTTACCTCACAGTTTAATGCAAAGTAACAATTTTCCAACTTTTATTAAGCTTTTTCTCATGAATATTCAGAAAACTATTTTCATGAGGATAATCTCCAAATTAATACCTCTTACAAGCTGATGCAGTTTTAGCTAATCAATATTCATTCCTTCAAATTAAAAAAAAATGAATTAACTTTCAAAACCTTTAATCTAATTATCTTGATTATAGTTATGTGCCATGTAATATCTGACATTGTTTATACCAATTATTTTCAATTTAGGAAGAATGGCAGGTTCATCTTTTGCTGGCCTAATGGGGGAATATTTTTCCATGAGTCTTTCATACAGAGTAGTATCCGCTCTTTGCTTGTTTATCTCCATTACATACTTAATATTACATCACTGTTGCATGAAACCAAGGCATCGAAAAAAACTTGCAAAAAGATCAGCTTTGCATCGTAAGTATTTCTTGATATTTATGATATATATATGTTTCAAATAAATCTGTGGTAATACTTTAAAAAGATAATCCGTGTTTTAACAATTAAATAACATTAAAGTTTATTACACATCATTACTTTTATATAAACAATATAGTAACGATGTTTAAATATTTAAATTAAGTAAATCATTGGTATATAAAAAATTAAAGGACTTAGTTCAAAATATTAAAAGTTTTCGTGAATAAATGAATTTTCTCCCTTTTGTAACTATGAGCGCTAGACTTTTCGCACTTACGTGACAAGATTTTATATGTTATGTCTCAAAACTACAATGCCGGCGAAAAAAATATTCTAGCGAGAAATATTAACACATAAAATTATCATCATGTTTTTATTTATTAATCCCTATATGAAATGTAGTTTGGGAGATTAGTAATAAAATGTGACTCAAAAGTTCTATATTTGACTTTTATTGGTGACAGGTCACCTATAGAAGTCTATCTTGTAGCTTAACATGTAGCAATGCTTGTAGACTAACGTGTAGCGATGTTTGTAGCGTAGCCAATATTTCACTTAGTGGGCTTTTTTAGTGAGGTCAGATTTACTTCGCTCCGACCTGACAGAGATTTCTTTTTAATTCCTAAAAGTT
This sequence comes from Pardosa pseudoannulata, assembly GCA_032207245.1. NCBI lineage: Eukaryota > Metazoa > Arthropoda > Arachnida > Araneae > Lycosidae > Pardosa > Pardosa pseudoannulata. Next base: position 85,356,944 of record CM063502.1, on the reverse strand, counting down.
TGAGCTTAAATATCTGTGCTCTCACTGCAAACAAAATGTCAAAAGAAATTAAAAACTAAAAGAAATCTCTAGTTTTGACTCTGTTAAGGAAGTAGGAGTTTGTTATTGCTGTAGCCAGATATATCAGTATGGCGAAAGAGATAATTTATCAATTGACGTAGTAGGCGATGTCAGTGCTTCAAGGGAGGTACAGGCTCTAGTGTACCTAAGACGATTCTGCTGAGGACTGAAAAGCTTTTGAAGAGTGAAGAAATATTGAATATTTCTAACGCTGCAATTAAACTCTAAAACAAATACCTTTAGTTCCTCCAAAATATCTAAACTTAAACAGTTCGTCATCTGCTGCAGATGAATCTTGGCTTACATATTTCTCGTGTAACGAAAAAGCTTATGCTTGCACCACGAATAAAGAAGAAAAGACTCGACTTTAATAAGATGTGTAAAAACGGGACATCTGTAAAGTTCATAAAAGTTATAAGTGCCCTTTCAAGCTGGATAGGAGAAGATCAAAGATTGAGCTTCATCCTTGAACTGCCTCACGGTTCAATTCACATTTGCAGTTACTCATCCCTCTGATTTAGGAAAGTCTACACCAAATCCGATAGACACCATCGCAATATGTAACGGGTCTATGTCTAAGGACTATGCAGTTTCGCTTTAAGTAAGTAATCACGAAGATTGAAGACAGACTTAACCTCAAAAATAAATCCTCGTAATTTAAATACAAGAACAAGCAGAAGACCCCTTAGGATTATCCTGCCACAGGTATCATTTGAGATCTTGGAGGACATTATGACCATGATCATATTTCCCATCTGCTATTAATGAACACGGGGGATCTTTTGACGGCTTGAACCTCGATCCTGCTACCCACCGGTTACAGATTCCTGTCTTCACTGAGCTACCTCGGTTCGTCACAATATACATTTAAAAGTGTTAAATATCCTTGCAGTATGATGCTATGAGGTGCATATAGGGCAAGGAAGATTTGTATTTCCTCCAAAGATAATAATGCTGAAGACATATAATCTATAGATAGTTGGATAAAGATATAGATATGTTCCCTTAAAGTTAAGAGCTCGATGTCTTCCCACTACTTATACAATTTGAAAAAAAATACTGAAATATGTATCTTATTTAGGAGAAACAAAATCATTAGGGCATGTAAATTAAAAATTAATATATCCTAAGGAATAACATCTTGTACGTGAAATTAAATATTATATTTAAGTGTATTTAGATTAAACAGGCTCATGCAGCATATAAAATAGGCAATACTAAGAGGATATAGAAGATGTGTTTATTTAGTTTAATCCAGTTGTATGATAACTCGCTCTGAATATAAAACATTTTATATAATACAGACTGTTCTTTAGCGAAATTGGAATAAATTTCATTTATCATGGTGAAATGTCTTCGGAATTAAATGTCAGAATTATTTTATATCAGATCGGAATAATCTTATCTTTAGTTTTTCATTTCCTTACTTGTCGGTCCCTTTTTACTTTCTAAGTAATTTATTAGTCTTTTGGTGTTATCGTTTTCTTTAGGACAGTCTCTGAATGGATCCTGCCTCCTACTGGTTGAACGTGTGCCAGTGAATGGAATGATAGTTCCGCATCGCAGTAACAGCTAGATTCTAATTGCACATCGCAATCATCGCACAAAATTTCACACTTCATGCTTCAGAATTCAACAGCCCATCTTCGTTAAGTGTTTGTTTGTTTTTTGTGTGTGTGCGATATTTTGGGAAACTACTTGGAAATTTTTGTTTTGCGTTATTCATGATATTTATGTTTATTCATAAATTATTTCACAACTAGGCAAACTGGAAAGTAGCCATAAGGGATTACAATGCTCATAATCCCACATTCACTATTTAAGACACTTTAATGAATAATTATTATAAATGCTTAGAAGTAAAAGCAATCCATGTACATATTAAAGTAACAGCTTGAGTCCTAATTACATATTGCAATCATTGCACAAAATTTCACTGTTCATGCTTCAGAGTTCAACAGCGCATCTTTGTTAATTGTTCGTTTGTTTTGTTTGTATAAGCCATGTGTGAAATTTTTGTTAGGCTATTAATGCTGTTTATTTTTATTCATAAATTATTTCTAATAGTCACAAACTGAAAATTAGCCATATGGGGATTTCCATATTCAATTCAAGACAATTTAATGAATAATTATCATAGTAACTTACAAATAAAACAATTCATGTACATACTAAACTAAACTCATTGAAATAACAACTCTATTCCTAATTACATATTGCAATCATTTCACAAAATTTCACATTTCATACTTCAGAAATCAACAGCCCATCTTTGTTTGTGTTTATTAGTTCTGTTTGTGTAAGATATTATATTTGAGGATATGTGTGGTAAAATTTGTGTTATGCTATTCATGATGTTTATGTTTACTCCTAAATTTTTCAGAAATACACAAAATGGAAATTAGCCATACGGGGAGATTATACACGTATTTGGACATTCGATTTGTAAAATACTTGAAAAAGACCATCAAAATTACAAACTTTAAGCAAAATTGGGACATTTTCCCGAAAACTTTGTTACGTATATGTTTCACCATATAAATGCATTAATTTAGAAAAGTACATATAGTCAAAATACTAAAAGGGTTTTTTGTTAAAATACATGCTCAATTTTAAAACAAACATTTTTACAGATATTACTTAGAAATTTGGAAGATAAACATAATGCTTGAAAAACATAATGCTGCAAAAGATGAAAAAACATGAAGCTAAAAAAATTATCTTTAAGTCTCAAATCACGATTGTACGACCGGGATAAACGTGTTTTAGTCCAATAAAATAATCATTTAGTTCAAAATTTATGACTTGATTGTGTAATATAGGTCTAGATTGACTCTTTGAACTTTATAATAATAAGATGAATTATATAAAAATCGAATTAACTCGTCTTGAACTCTTAATGAGTAATTATGAAGAATCAGAAAGAATATACAATACCTATGCATAATAAATGAAACATATCCCTTTGAAGATTTCAATCACTCTTATAGATATATTAGAGAATTTGTCCCTCACAATAAGGTTCGCCGTGGTAAAAGATTCTCAAATAATGAACTTTGATAATTAAGCTACAATAAAAGTCATGGAATTGTACCAAGACTGGAAACTTAAAATTATAATACTCAACTACATGAGCTATATATAAGGGCAATTATAAAAGCAATTTGATTGGTTAGTTGCTTTTATATCACGTGAAATGAGAAAATTCCCCTCATTTTATGCCTTGATTTAGATTTATATGGATGCAAATTATTATTAGAATGCACAAAGGATGCATTTACTGTACCTTTGTGCATTCTAATAATATATAATCTAGCTAAATATTGGGATAAGATAAAAAGCTTTTATGTGTCCTACATTACTCTTCATCTAGAGAGTACTAAATATCTCGTAGTATATATTAAGTACCTAGAAAGACTTTTGTTTATAAACGACCTCATTAATCCTCTGTCATCCACGAATGTAACTACACATGGGATTATTGCTGTAAAACTATTTAAAATCTCAAGGCTAATATAACCTCAAATTCTTTATTGCTAATACTCTTGCCCTAAGGGAAAGCTTCCCTAATTATAGTTATTCCAAAGATGGAATATTCTACCAATTCATTAAGGAAATATTGATTATTGCAGGACATAAGTAAAATTAAGCTTATATTCAATATTCACAATTTTCAAAGAAGTAAACTACAGGGAATTCAGTAAAAACAGTATAGCTCTTTTAGATAACAAAGTATAGAGAGAGAGGCGAGTTGATATCCTGCAGGTTAGAAAATTGACTTTCCGTGTTACAAAACAGAACGCATTAGATGAGAGTAATAGAAATGAGCTGATAGCGTTCTTTCTTTTAAATTTGGAAGCTAAGGGAAACACTATTATATATCCCTTCAAAAACATTTAAACATTAAATTCATAAGCAAGATGGGGAAAGTCTCACTTTATTGAGGGAATTTTTGAGTATGTATTAAATTACATTTATATATTATTATATTGTATTTTAGTGTTTGTTTCAAAGTTTGACCTTAATGTTTTAATAATGGTGAAATGTTTTTTAAAATATAAATTACTAAAAACAGCACTTTCTATGGTAAACCTGTGCTAAACTTACATGATAAGTATAGGATGAAATTTGCAAACCATAACTTGGGTTAAATACTTTTTAAAATATAAATTACTAAAAACAGCACCTTCTATGGTAAACCTGTGCTAAACATACATGATAAGTATAGGAAGAAATTTACAAAACATAACTTGGGTCAAATGCTTTTTAAAATAAAAATTACTAAAAACAGCACCTTCTATGGTAAGCTTGTGCTAAACATATATGATAATTATAGGAAGAAATTTGCAAAACATAACTTGGGGTTGTGGTAAGACCACAAAAAAATCTGAACAGTTATATATTGAGGTTAATCATTTATATTAACATTTTCAATGTGTAGAAGGAAATGTATAAAGCTTCAAATAACACAGTACTTTTTTATCACATTTTGAACACATTACAGTAGTTCCTTTTAATTTATTGAAATAAAACACCCGAAATGATACTATTTATGCAGTTGAAATAAAAATAATGTAGTAATGAATGTATACATAATAGAAAAAATAGACTAATATAAGGTTAGATTCATCTACTACCATTTGTTAATGATAAATACAGATACCAGGATGTATTGCACGTTTGAAGTCTAAAATAAAGTATAGTCGCTCCTCTTGCCCTTTCCCTCTAATTTTCTACACATTCACTCGTATTTTGCCTATCCCCGTATGGCACTTACTCAAACATTTTTGTGAAATGTAATAAACATTAATGGCTGTGATATTATTTATTTTTACATATATAATCATTTTCACTGCGCCATAATATTAACAAAATCCTTATCGGTACTGTGTAAAAGATTTTAAGTACATACTTCATATTACTTATAGTTATAAAGTATTTGCTGGAATTAAAGTTTATAAAACGTAAAAAACCCATATCAATTATTTTTCACTCAAATTTAAGATGTTTTCTCTCTGAATATTTATTACAATCTCATTGAAATACATTCACGTATGTTTGATTTTATCATATTAGATTCGTGTAAATTATCATCGACAATATAAATTTAAAAATAAATCCAATTTGCATATTTTCCTAAATTTTGATTACAAAGTTTTCAGCTTTCTAGAAATAATGCAAAAATTATAACTAAATTGTAACTGAATCATATTAAAATAGCAAAAAAAAAAGCAATGATGCTTATTTGAAACTCTTAAAGTTTTTATAATACTTATTACCTCATAAATCATTGCATTTTTAATCGTAAAAATGTAAGCAAATATCTATTTATATTCTGAAAATAATATAAATTTAAGGAATTAGAATATATGGTTTATGTAAAATAACTATTGTATAAAATTTATTCATAAAAATCAGTAACATGTACATTACAAATACAACTTTTAAATTATTTTAAAATTTATTATAATTTTATATTTAATTTTTTTATGTTTCAAACTTTTTATTCATTAAAAAGGCAAGTTGCTACTGAATAAAGTGTTTTAAAACTGATTATATAATCACATCATTTTAATATTGTGGACGGTTGTTGTAAAACAATAAGAAGCAATACATATAACTTTGGAATATTATTTAAATGCATTATATAAATGCATACATAGGATTCCATTCTCTTATACCAATTTTAATTTGAAAACATCTTCATTAAGCATTATATTATTTATATTACTGCTCTAAGAGACAGTTATGTTATTTATTTAAAGCCTTTTTTATTAGTTTTGTGCCAAACTTTTTGGGTTTATTCAGGATAAGGATTTTGTTAATATGGTGCATTCAATAAATAACGGACCAGTGCATGTTACAATGAAACGGTTTTTGATATTTTGCACCAGAAACTATTTTAAAATTGCAATTGCATTTCATATTCCCACTTTGCTTCAAAAGAGAAACAACGAGGCATAATGCGATTTCTTACAGCTCAAGTATGTGGAGGAATGGAAATTCACATGCGAGAGTGTATTGTTTACGGGATTTGGTTTGGAGAGCTACAGTCTACTTTTTTTGCAACACGAATGATAATGAGACCGGAACCTACTGCTTAAAGTCGATTCCGAACGGGTACGAACATCTATGCCCCAGTGGAATTCGAACCCAAGAACTCCGGTACCGAAGAACAGCTCTCTAACCGTTTGGACATCGTTCGGCTATGTTTATGGGGAACATTGCATGTTTCTTTCCAGACTGAAGCAAGCATCCTTAAAGTTTGTCCCTGAAGACCTGTCTCCCTGCGATACTCATCTGTTTAAAGAACTCAAAAACAATTATGTAGAAGATTTCAGTTCGATGATAAAATGCAGGTGAGGATCGAAATAGGTTCTTCCAGAGACCAAGGACTTTCTATGAGATGTTTGGTTTGGTTTGGAGTGATACGGTCTACCTTTTTGCAACAGCAGGTCTAATGACACCTGGACCTGCTGCTTAAAGCGATTCAGAACTGTTACGAATATCCATGTTACAGTGGTATTCAAACCCACGAAATCTGGTTCCGAAGATCAGTGTCCTAACCATTCGACAATCGTTAGACTTTTTTTTTTAAGAAATTAATATGTCTTCCAGTTTCCCCTTGGTATAAATGTTTGACCCTCCATGGTCGATATCTTTGAATAAAACGAGCTTCTGTTGTCATAATTGTGCATGGTTCGTTATTCATTGAATGCATCTAATACATACATTTATATGTGTATTTAAACAGCAAAATTTTATATTAAGAACACATGTATGATATTAATTCTACAGTTATCTCTTTAGATAAATATAAACTAAATTACGCTAACGCATTGTTACATGCCGAACAAAAAGTAATACTCAAGACAAAATCTCAGTTTTAGGAATTCTTTCGTATCCATTACTCTGTGTTTATTTTTATTTTCAATGTATAAAATTTTAGACTCTTGCAATTATATTTTTCTGTGATTTTTCTTTTAGTTTTATAAAGTTTTGTTTGAAATTATTTTAATGATTCTTCTATTAAAATTATATTGACTTTTTGTGGCAATATTTTGAGTTATTTAAATGTAAGTATTAAATATTGTAAAATAAAGTTTTGAAAAAAATTTGTGAACCTTTTTTATTGAAAAGTTAATTGTACACACTTTTAAGAGAAACGATGATTAAGTTGGAAACCTATTACGGATATAACAGATTATAGGTGAAATTCAAGAAAATATTTTGTAATTGACTTAATTTTTAAAAGGATAAAATCTTTTCACAATTGGTTTATTACATAAGCTGCTCAATAAGTAATACGATTCATTTTATTATCCAGAAACTACTCTTCAGAATAATATTTTTGTAGAATAAGAAAAACGTTGGTTTCTGTCTTATAGAACAGTAGTAGTAATAGTGAAAGGTATATACAGTTTAATGAACAGTCACATGACCAGAGGGTCACATGACTAAACGGAAGCTTGTTCTGCGTTGCCTCTCACATGGGATCAGTTGTCACAATATAGAAAGACCACATATTACTTGTTACGTATTTAATATTTTACAAAAGAATAACGTAGATATCATACTATGACCTACATATATTCCTGATCTTGCAATGTGAGATTTCTGGCTCATCCTTCATTTCAAGAAATCACTAAAATTCAGCCGTTTCGGAAATAAAACATGTATAAAATCTGTAAAGTTCATTTTGAAACAACTCAAAACATGGATTTTCCTGTGTGTTTAAGAAGTGGAAAAAACATTGGGAAGAATGCATTGCTTTTCACGGTAATTAATTCGAAAAATACCATGTAAATAATGACTATTAATGGTGACTATTAATGACTGTTTTGTTTTCTGTTTAAATACAACCTCATTACTTACTGAGCAGCCAGCGTTTATCATATACTATTGATGAAAATGTAACTGCAGTAGAATTGTTAAAACATAGCATAGATAGGGAGTATTTTTGTTTTCATATTTTTAAAAAATAAATTTTGTCTTCATCTTTTAGTTAATTATTGTTGTTATATATGGACATTTGAATACTTTTTCAAACAACAATAATATGGTACAATTCAGGAAAAAATATATTTTATTCATTGATTTTGATTCACATTGATCTAAATATCGTGATTTTAATGTTGTTTGACGAGATCTGAAGATTTTTTCTATTAAAGTTTACGTCACATAAATTGTGCCACAGAATTTTGCAACCTCATGTATTGGGTGTACTTTTACCAATTATTTCCAATAACATCATTCCTTTAGATTCCAAGATTTATTTTTTAACTCTAACATTCAGCTCCTGCTTCCCTGTAATTGAATACCATTAGTCCCAGAGAGCAAGCTAACGCTAGAACTGCATTAAATAGTCGTTTATAACAATTAGGTTTCACTGTGTATGTTGACATATACTACTAAGTCACGTCATTACCAAACTGATCATTTAATTGCGAACTATAATCATCGGCCATAAGCTGAAAGCGATTCAAATGGAGCCACATTATTCGAGCCATTTGCGATTATTTCTTCTGTATCACTGAGAATAAGGAAAGGGTATATATAAAACATGTTCTTGAAAGTAGCCTGTCAAGAGGGAAAAATGTTGATAAGCCTTTATTTCTACTGTATCTTCTACAGATAATTATTTGTGAGCCCAAATCCTAAAGTAATAATGCAATTTTTTTTAATATTTCCAGTTCTTGAAACCACTTTTAATTATTAAAAGTAAAATACATAACCGAAATTAATTGCAAGACAGTTTATGGGAGTTTCTATTGTTATATGTCAGACTATAGGATGAATATTACGTTAATAAAGAGAGGTTGCTAAAAACATTTATACAAGAGAAGCTCATTTTTCGTTAAATCTTGATTTTCTTATTATAATTTACTCATACGTTTGGATAGGTTTCATATTACATACTAATATAATATCTATTAAGTGATTGATGAATAATTATAATTAACAGAGTTCTCTGATTAATCTTTTTTCACAAATAAATACAAAATCTTGTGAGGTTATATTTTTTCCAAAATGCATAACCGAAATTAATTGCAAGACAGTTTATGGCAGTTTCCATTGTTATATGGCAGACTATAGGATGAATATTACGTTTATACAGAGATGTTGCTAAAAACATTTATACAAGAAAAGCTCATTTTTCGTTAATTCTTGATTTTCTTATTATAATTTACTCATACATTTGGATAGATTTCATATTACATACTAATATAATATCTACTAAGTGATTGATGAATAATTCTAATTAACAGAGTTCTCTGATTAATCTTTTTTCACAAATAAAAACAAAATCTTGTGAGGTTATATTTTTTCCCAGCATTTTCTTGGTAAAAATTGCATGTAAATTCTTATTAACTCATTTCTAATATTTTATATCTATTCAATAACTTTACGTTTATTAATTCATTTCCTTAAGTTTCAATATCTATATGCTGTTTGAAAACTAGCATCTAAGGTGTTTCCTTTCTTGGGGTAATTTCAATACTTTAAAACTGATATCATTTTTATCTCGTTCTGATTTCAAATATTTCACTTTGTTCCCCTACTCCTTCCTTATTTCCTTATTTCTTTAAAGTTTTATTCCTGTCACTTTCAGGCATAAATAATGGATGATCAGAGATAAGATAACAAATCCCCTGTCATCCCATTTCTTTCAAAACTATCAGTAAAATAATTCAATAATGTATATTGCTAGAAAAATGAAAATAAAGAGCATAACTCACCTTAACATAAGAGAGAGTCACTCCAAAAGTCAAAAGTACTCAATTTCTTTATCATTAAACATACCAACACATAATACATACCTATTTCTACCATAGCTGTCAAATGACTGGACATTATGTTTTCTGATTGAATGTATGAAATATCGATATTGGGAAGGAAATAAACAAACTTTATTATAATTAAACAAAATTGTATATTGTCAACTTTTATGTATTACAAACACAAAGAATAAGAATTTTTAATTCATTACCCAGATAATTTTTTACGTGTACATTACCGGTCATTTCACCGGTTATGGTATGTTTAGGGTTAAAAATGGAAAATTCTATATATTTATGAAAAATTTATAAAATCATGTGCGTACATCTAGCACTACTTTCCGACATAGTTGTCTTCTTTTCAATGCATTTTTTTAACCGGAGAAGGAGGTTTCTTGTACTTTCGCCAACAGTCTACCGCCACCTCTTTAGCCTATTATGTGACGGTATTCTATACCTTATAATTCCCGTTTACATGTGCTAGTAAAATTACCTTCAGTTTACTTGGCTGAGAGATTTTTCCTAGAAAAGTTTGTTTACATGAGCACTGATTTTTGCCGTGTTGTGTGGCCAGAAGTCACGCGATCATACGCAGTTGCAATCACCCTCATTCCGTGCATAAATAATTTCGTGTTGGCATTTTTTTCCTTTCAACATTCTACAGTATTTGTTATGGATTAAGACCAGTCTTAGAATCTAAGAAATTTATACAAAAATCATCTTTAGTGGAAAAGCGTTTACTGTGCCCCTCCCTTGCAGTAGCAGTGGTGTCGGCCATTTTAATCTCATGCCACACAAGGTTGAACGCTGCGTTTACCCTTCTTCAAAGAAGGAATTTTTTTCGGCTCGATTTATTCCCTACACAGGGATAAGTTTTAAAAACGGAGTAACATTCACAAATTAACACTGCATTATCTTTTTACATATAAACCGGGCTATAGGAGATTGAAAACATTTTCCTCCCATAACGAATTCAGAGGGGTGAAATGAAGATGTCATAAATAAATATACCGATAGTGTCATTTCAGGTCTATACCCGAGGACATTGATTATCTCCAGAATGAGTCCAAGACGTGCTATGTGGTACTGTCTGTGTGTAGACGTGCATATTATGCAACAAACAGATTCCTTTCTTTAATCCTGTATCACTAGAAGAAAATATAATTGCATTTTGCTCAGTACGCAGCTGGCTGTATTCAGTATAAAGACATTCATTTTAACATGACTGCTACAGTAAGTTTTTAAACGACTGAGACAAACGAAAGACCTTTCTACTCAGAAGACTTTGACTTTAAATACACTAGTACCACCTTGATTAAAAAAATACCTATGAGTGTCAAAGATTCATCATTCTTACTTTCTAGAAGCTCCTCGTTTAACTTTTTTATAAATCTACTATCAAAAAATGATAACAATCTCAGATGCGTGGGAGAATATATTGATTAATGTAAGCATTCTTGTCGATTTTTTCTACATTTTTTCATTTATTAACTTGTTATGAGGAAGTCTTCAGCGACATTTGAGATAAGATTATAAACCTAAAATCATAATTTTACTGAATAAAAAATAACTCTCAAAAGTGGGCTGAAAATAAATATTAAACAAATACACAAAGCGCCATGTGTTCTCCACATTATGCATGTCCTTGAATTTCAAAGGAATTGCCGATTTTTTTGCACTCACTCCCAACTCTGCTCATTATAAAATGTTATTCAAAAAAATAGGAAGTACTTGTATGTGACTAATCATTCATCAATTCTGATCTAATCGCGATCAGCTCGCCGACCCTACAAAGAGTATTATTGCTCAACCTTTGAACGCTGCCTCTGAGCCTAACTAACTTAGAAGATATAACAAGAATAAAGGTAACAACTGTTGAGCCGAAAATTTAATAAACACGGTTTGCGAACTGTTCATGAATAGACATTCTGTTGGAACTGAACAGCGTGTCTGGCGCCAGAGACAACTGATTAGATTTTATTATTACAACAGAGAGTGCTTATTAGCAGGCACATTTAAGCTGTGTTGATAGAGTTTTCTATGAAATTAACGGAGAAAACAATTTTTTCTGTTGTGTCATTAAGCTAATTATTAGTGCGTGTTTACACTCCTGGAATCATTAGTTTGATTAACCATTAGAATCATTTTAGTGTGAAACTGATATTAGAGAGAAAAAATACAATGAATATACTTTGTCGTAACATAAATTTAATATTTAAGTTTTGATTTGAGTGAGGATTAACACCTTCAATTACATGCATTGATCATCGGTTACTTCATTTTTATACAGGTAAGAACTTGAAAATGTTTCCATTAATAATAAAAATATGATTTTTTCCTGGTTCATTAGTTAAATGTTATACAAATATTTTTATAGTAATTACTTTCCGGCGGAACAAGTATATATGTGATGCATTTTCGAAATATTTTTAGTAGAAAAATTGCTTTTGTTAAAATTGCTTTAGTAGAAAAAATTGCTAAATGTACGTTACTATTTATAACATAAACTTATGTATTTATTTACACCATGAAAATATGTATGTGATGTGTTTAAAATCTTTTCAGTAGCAATAACTGAACAACCGTCAGATAAATATTTTACTTGGTATTTACATTCCGGCAAGATAAGTATGCATATATTTTTAGTAGCGAAGAACATTTTAATAAAAAATATAGAAAGGGTTTATTATTTATTACATAATAGTATGCTTAGGATCATTCCTTTTAACAAAAAAAAATTAAATTAAAATGTAGTAAACAGGTAAATTTATTCAGTATTTTTAAACAGGAAGGACAAGTATTCATGCTATGTATTTTCGGAACATTTTTAAGAGTAAAACATTCTTTTGTGACAAAAAGTAAAAGTATGTATTTTGTTTATATCATAAAAAAAGTAAATAATGAATCTTGAGGTCTTTCTAGTAAGAAAATTAAATCTAAAAGTTATAAAATGAGTAATTTATATTTAGGCAGGACATGCATGCATTTGAAGAATTTTTAGAACATTT
>CM063502.1:85324097-85341597 GCA_032207245.1 Pardosa pseudoannulata | reverse complement strand
GAAGTCAATGAGTTAATTTTGGGGATATTACTTTGTATGTTATTTCTCAAACGCAGATAATTATCGTTGGTGGATAGAAGGTAAATAAAGAAGAGGAGCAAAGTAGAAAAATTTAACCATCAAATTGCAAATGTGATCATTTTAAACTGTGTTATAAAACGGCATTTATTAATATTTAATAACACATACTTTCATAAATAAAAAAATACTATCGTAAGCTTTAAAACTATTTTCACAGTGTTTGGAAAATGTCGATTTCAATTTCACTGTTAGCAAGATTGAAACCGTATAAAATCGACCTTAAAGGTCTAGCAAGGCTCTGTGTTGCAAAAGATTTGTAATAGCGATCCTAACCAAATCAAAAGTAACAAAAGACATAGTAAAACATTTTAATGGTTAAGTCAGCTACTACATGTCATACTATTTGTCAAGACTAGAGGAGAATAAATTCTAATCATTTTGTTTATACATATTTTGTTATGTATTTTTCCTTCGGATCTATGTTTATATGAAGAATAACAGAGCTCTTGAAAATTTTGGTAATTTTAACTCTAACTAAATTTTATTATTTACTAAATACGAATTTTAACTAAATTTTTAATCTATAAACTTAAGCTTGTTTGAACTTTGATATAACTCTCGATCCAGGAGTATTAGTCAAACATTTTGTAGCTCCTCAGTAAAGGAAACAGCTTAATTTAAATTACCTAAATGGTGTTAGGACATTTCTCTCAAAGTTTGAATAATTTTTAAAGTAGAAAGACACATCCTTTTTAACTCTCGAGCTAACTTATATGGAAATCATAGAAAAAATCGACTTAATGAACTGTTAGAGTTGTTAAAATGGTGCATATTGTGTAGAAAAAAAGTATTTTGTTTAACTCTGCCCATATTGTGTAGAAAAAAGTATTTTGTTCGGCATGATCCTACTAAGTATTATTTACTGATCCTCGTAACAGACTTGCTTGCTAGTAGGGAGAAAGATTGCAAATGTTTGCATTGCAAATGGTCTGTTGATGTTTGGGTTGCAGTAATTGCATCACTTCATTTTTATCTCATTATAATGACGAGCAAAATATTTATTTATAAAACTTATTAACATATGTGTGGGCATTTCAATTTTAAAAAAGTAAATATATAAAAAATTAGTTTGGTCTGTACTGACTTTTGTTATTGTAAACAAGTTTAAATTTTATTATATATTAATACTTTTATATTACAGAAAGAGAGAGGATATTTTGATGATAAATTTTAATATTTTACATTTTTGTAAAGGGTATTTTAACAATATTAATGCTAAATGGGCTAAAGAGACAGTCAATTATAAGCACAACGTTTTGTTTTTTGTATTCAGTTCTTTAGCAAATCTGAGACATTAACTTTAAATTTGGTACTATTAACTGTTCTTTAGAATAAAATCAACTTTGAAGTCACGTATAATACCTAGAAAGTATAAAAAATTTTAAGTCTCCTATGATGTTTAGGTGAGATAGAGTATTACAAATCATCTTTTGTTGGTAGTAAATTTTTTCTATCAAAGAAAATAAGAAAATTCGAAGATATACGTGTTTTTAAAATTTTATGCATGTAAATCAAGTAGTATATTAGACACATCAATTTGATATTATCAATTATAAAAAAAACCTCTGCTACAAGCAATTTGAACAAAATGTGGAATGCAAGTCAGTATAGCATAAAGCGAGTATTTTTTGCATGGATGGTTATTATAAAACAATATGGTTTCCATAATTTCATTACCAAAGCTTTGTAGTATCATATAAGATTATAAAATAAAAATGGGGTTTTTCATAAAATTTCGTTTAACGCTCAAGTGCGGGAAACCATGCTACCACGTAGAACAAAATTGGATGTTAATTTGACACTGGTGGATAATGTGTGTAGCATTGAAAAAGAACCTTTATATTCTTTTTATATACGTTTGTTAATGACTATGTCATTTTTAGTTTTATCTTCATTTAAGAAAAGAAATGACTAAAATGTGTAACAGACCACAAAGCGAAACTCATGCCATTATCTTTTACCGTATTCACAATATAGAAGCGTTTTATGTCAATTTGCCCATAAATTCAGTAAAATTAATTTCAAAACTTTCTATGTGAATTTTTCTGACATAAGTAATAAAATCCGGTTAAAGGTAAAAGAATCTATTTGAAATTTCGGATTTTTAAAAGCAATATACATGCCTATAAGCTCTTGTGTGTTAACGATTCCTATTTAAAAAATATTTTCCAAATGTTAGAATGCATTATTGCAAATATGTAAAAATAATTTTAACAATTTAAAAAATAAAAATGAAAATTACTTGGCGAAAAATTGTATTTACTGCACAAAAAAAATTTACATATTTTTTACAAATATTATGAATTATTTTGAACAAAAATAATATTCATATTAAGAATTTGAAGCTATTTTTATGAGAAATCAACTGCTAGTGTATCTCCTATTTTTTTTAATTTAACAAATTAAAACTTATTTCAGTATTAATCATATATTTCTGATCAAACGATGAGTAAAACCGGAGTATGAATATAAAACATATCACCATTTCATAGGAATTCTACGAGCAAATTGTGTTAATTGCAGAATTGTAACAATAATTTCATATAAGTAACTCATTTTTAATTATTCATTTTTAAATTCTTTAAAGTCAAAGAAAGAAAATAATTGCTAAATTTCTTTAACTCTAAAAATTACTGTACACAATTTAGTGTTTCAAACAAGTTCATCTAAATTGAGAAGATCATTATGATGAATCATTATGATCATTAATGATTAAAAAGACAAATGCATCATGATATACGTTCGTAATAAAAAATGACAGCCTAAAGACGAAAATTATGAAAAAAGTAACTACTAAGTATTTCTAATGTTAAATTACATTTTGAAAATAGTTAAAAATACTGGTTTCTCTTCATGACAAACAGACTTTATTTTCTTTCAAGAACTGGAGTTTGAATATTTTGAAACACGTTTTTCTTATCTAAAGAAAACAAACGAATGTCTCCTCGCGGACTAATATTTAAGTTGTTTGTAATGTTAAATAAAATATATTTGGGAAAGTTTTTCCCCTATGAGAAAAATTTTTTATGATCCATAGATGATAAACACTGTTGTCCAGTCATGACCTACTCCTCCTCAAATTCATTGCAGTAATGCTGTATTATTTCTTAATTTAATAAGCTTAATTTAATAAGTTTTTTAAGTAATAATTAATTCATTATATATACTTTTAAGCTTATCTCCTTATGCAAGATGAGTAATTAATTGCAATTATTCATGATTATATGAATAATTAAATATTCCGCTATTTAAAGGTAAAAGCAAAATTTGCAAAAAGAGAAAATAGGAACAACTTAGTAGAAGAGATAAGTCTACCATTACTTAAAAGGAATATCAATGATGGCTTTCTAAATTCTAGGACATTTAAATTCCAGTCAAGACTTCAATTCATTTTTGAAATATTGTATTAATTCTTAATTCAGTAACATAGTTTATATTTATTAATTAAAATTATTATATAATTCAATAATTATACTTTCGGCCTATCTCTGTACATAAGTTTATAAAAGTTGAATGATTAATTACAACTGTCCCCATATCAAAAATACCACATATAAAATTGTCCTCGTATAAAAAGTATAATATTCCAATACATTTTTAACTGACTAGTCAATCACTACTTTCACACATTTTAGAATATTTCGCTTAAGTTTTTTAAATGTTTTACAAACGTCAGTATATATTAAAAATAAAGATACATGCCTCAGTAATGCACTACTATGTTATAGAAAGTTGAACCAATGTAGAAAATGGAAAATGATAATGTAGTTATTTACAGGAAGTTTAGTAAGTTAAAGCTTAGAAAAAAAGAATAAAAAGAATAAAAAGAGACTAGAATATATAAAAATATATTCTCGGAAATATATAAAAACTATTCTTGGAAATGCAACATAAGTCAAGATGTTCCTTGAAAGACTTCCGATGGAAAGAAAACATTTCGTTCGTCACAAATACATGCTTTATATGTAAAAGAGTCGAACCAACACCGAGAAATGTCAAATCTTGTTCGCTCTTTTCTTACCAGTGATTTTAATATTGAAAATTTCTTTTCCAATATATATGTATATGCATACATGCATACATTTGCGTGAGTATGTATATATTTTTCTCTATATACATGTCTATGTTTATATATGTAGCTTTATGTATGTATGCCTTTATTAATCCTAAAAGTATGAAAACCTTATATATATATATATATATATATATATATATATATATACAGAGAAATTTTAATAATCGTACCCACATTATTCGTTATTTTTTCTTTTGTTTTGTTTTCACTCACTGACCGTTTGACGTCTTCCTGCCTTTATCGTTTCTAGATACCCCCATCTATCATCAAAGCATTTATGTCACGTCACTTTCCCGGAAGTATCGTCTTTTGGAGTTTAGAAAAAGAGGGTTTATCATTTTTGTTTGGTTTTATAATAATGTTTCTAGGCCGTGTGTATGCATATATATGCATATACATACATACATATATATATATATATATATATATATATATATATATATATTATATATATATATATATATATATATAATATATATACAAATTTATATATTTATACATATGTGTGTATGAAGAAACAGTTAGCATTTTACATATAACAGGTCAAACAAATGAATTTTCTGTTTTCGATTTAAATTAAATCTCATTTTAAAAGTTTTCACTCTAAATTTCTGTGTATCCATTCAAACACTTTTAAGGAAATCTAAGCAAATCCAAGGTATTCTGTATTAAAAATTTAACCCATAATTGCTTTTTATCACAATTTTTTTCACATTAAGTACATTTCCAGAAATTTTAATATTAAACATAATAAATGTATGATAATCAAATCAATCTTTAAATGTATGATATATAAAAACGTGTACGTGAACGTACGTATTGCGCAATGGGATAAAAACTTGAATATAAATATTCGAAAATCTAATATAACGAATTTCTACGTCTATTGTATTTTGATTATACTTTTAATTTTTTAGTTTATTGAAAAATTTAAATTTTATTCTGAATGATCTCACACTAAAATTCTATTTGTTTGAATATTGGCTTAGGATATATTAAAGAAAGTATTTGAGATATATTAAAGAAACCCCAGAAAATTTTATTTTTTTAAATTAAATTGAGAGTTCTATAATCTAAAAAAAATCTGAATTTTGAGGATATTATAAATAACTTTTTTAAATGAGCTTGAAATTTGTGGTAGGATAAAGAATTAAAGGTTTGTATTAAAGAAGCTTTCAAAAATTTATGAAAATCGCTTTCCCTTCCTAGCTTTTTTTAGTTTTAGATATTTATCTATTTTTTAAAATAATTGTTAAAAATATTAACTGAAATATTTTTCTATATTTAAATGATGTTTACCATAAAGTAACTATAAATAGTGTACGTCTCTTACGCACATGTATGTAAACAATCGAATTTACATAAAGTATTTTACTTCTATTTTCTATAAATAGAAAACAATTCCATAAACTTTATATTTAAAAAGGGGTTAAGTTTGTTATGATAACAACATCCTAAAGTTGAAAGGAGTAATTTTATTTGTTAGAAAGGATTTTTTTTTCCTTTTTATTTAAAATTATTCTTTCTTTAGCTTACCAATATCAGTTAAATTGCTTAAATTATTAGATGCATCAAATTTATAAAAGGAATCTTCAAATGCCATTTTGCAGTCCTTCGATAAAATTTTTATTATTCATATGAACCTAATTATTTATATATAAATTAATGATTAATTATATATAAATAAATCTAACTTTATCTAAGTATTTTAACTTAATGTAAATATATTGATTTAACTTTCTTTTAATCAGATTATTATAACGTTTTCATTATTAATTACATTTATCAACATATTCAGTTTCATCAGTTATGTCAGTGTTAAACAGCATGATTAAAAGGAAACTTTATTTTTTTTATTCTGAAATTTCAGACTGATCAGAATAATTTTATTTGGGATTTTAACAGAGTTATTTATTTTTCATCTGGATTAAGCCTCAGGTAAAAGTTTTTGTAGCTTCCTCAATTCCACATAAATGGTATATAAAAAATATATAAATGTTTGAAAAAGTCAAATCTCACTTGTTTAAACTGGAAAAAATAAAAGTTTTAGGTAGAGAATGATTCTTCAAATAGACTGACTTTAATCGAAAATACAAAACTTTTTTATTCGAAAAAGACAATACACCCGTTAGCCTTTTCACTCCATAATCGAGTCAAATTTTCACAATCCGATTATTATTTTATTTCATTCAAACGAGATTTATATCGTACATTCCCTGTTTTAAAACTTAAACTTTATCTTTTCCAATGTGGTTTTTTATATACCTTCTGGTTGACTTCAAACTGTCTCAGGTGCATTATTTTTTTCTCTGAAATATTTAGACACACATTTGTTAATGTTCCAAGTGCATTACCTTTTTCTCAATCTTTCTCCAAAAAACAGAACATTCTAGATTAATAGTTTAGATGCATAATCTTTTTATTAGTCACTCTCAACTCTTTTGACATTCTCTAGTAATTCTTCAAAAACATTACTTTTTTCTCAATCTTTCTCAAATAATCGGGCATTTTATATTAACACATTGTATGCGGGACACGTACTAGTACGTTTTCTGGCGATTGATACTTGATCGAGGGTCACGTACTAGTACGGGTTAGTATAACAACATGGTTTGTTTGTGGGTACAAAAATAACGGTATATACAGGAAAACGAAGCCAAATGTTCTTGTCTACTACATAGATTCTGGAAAAATTTAGACAAATAAAAACTAGTTTTTACATCAGTCGATGCGGAACCACAGAACGGGAAGGTTAATTTAAAAAATCAACTTTTTATTTATCCTTGCGAAAATGATATTATATATATATATATATATATATATATATATATATATATATATACAAATACATATATAATATAGAAATATACATATAAATTTAGTTATTCAGTTAAATCTCAGTAGATCGAAAATCATTTAATTTTTTAACCAACTTTTCGTAATTTATATTGAAATATATAAACAAATATATAAATAGACAAATAAACAAATATATATATATATATATATATATATATATATATATATTTATATGTAAATAGAAATATATATACATATATATAATATAAATATACATATATATATATATATAATTATATATATATATACAAATACATATATAATATAGAAATATACATATATATATATATATATATATATAAATACAAATACATATATAATATAGAAATATACATGCATATATATATATATATATATATATATTTGTTTATTTGTCAATTTGTATATTTGTTTATATATTTCAATATAAATTACGAAAAGTTGGTTAAAAAATTAAATGATTTTCGATCTACTGAGATTTAACTGAATAACTAAATTTACTCCCAAAACGCCCGCTCCCGGTACAATTTCACTGCGAAATGTGTTAATCTCCCGTGAGAATTATCTTCATAGTCTCTCTCAAATACCTGACCATTTCCTATTAATGTATCTCTCATACAACAGAGAATTTTTTTAAAGTTGTGCATTTTGTCTCATTACAGATTATGCTCTTCCTGAAATAAGGAAAACATTAATCTACTTAGAAACATTTATTTATATATGGTGTATTACTGGAACTCGATACTTATTTTTATTTTAATATAAATATTAAATATACCGTAAAAAATTAAAGTAATAAATAAATAATTAGTACATTCAGAACATTTTAAATGAATGTTTTTGGATGACTGAATTTTTATGAAAAAGTTTTGCATTTTACCAAAAATTATTTCCTTTTGTATTTTAGTGTTTTATATATTTATGTAATAGCATTGTATAGTCTTACATATAGAACACAGTTACAAACTTAATCTTTTTAAAAATAATTATTTAAGATTCTTTGTAAACTTTCTCAGATAAAATATAGCAGCTTTACGTTTTAGATCAAAATTTATTTCGGTAACGAGCATGTCATTGATTATTTTTTACTCATGCAGTTTTTACTGAACATTTAGTGGATGCTTTTATTATTAATTCTTTTATTAGCGTGACTACTTATTAATTATTCTTAAAGAAATTTTTTGCTATCTAATAAATTATTTTGGAGGAAAAAAAAGCAACACAAGTAAAGAAATAATTAGTTCTTGAAATAATTTTAAATATCTGGCATAACATAAAATTTTATAAAAATATTAATAAAAATATTATTAATTAATTTAATAGTAAAATAAATAAATACTATTTTTTTACATTTTAGTACTTTGTTTTTTAAAAAATTTTGAGAAATATTTTTAGAAATTCTTGGCTAATTTGAATTTTATCACTGTATTTATATAATTTTACCTCTCTGATATTTTACTAGTAATATAACCCTGTGAGATGAAGAAAAATGTATATTATTCCCTCAATGTTTTAATATCATATAAAAGGAGTTAACTAAGCTTGCTTTTTTAAGAATTTTCAATTTTTAAGTATTGTTTATAGTGCGGGACTCATTGTTTTCTTAATTTTGAGTCTAAATAAAATACCAAAAAGATGTAATCAAATTCTAGGAAAAAGCACATACTAAATTTTAAATATTTGTTTGTGCAAATTATCAAAGTATTTTTGGATGTATCATCTTTAACGTGAGTGGAAATTCTCAAAATCTCAGGGCTTATCAAAGTTTTATTTCTTGTTTAAATAGATGAATATCTTCACCAATCTCTCTGATAGACTGCTAGTAATGAAATCTTATACGAGCACAAATATGCTATCACCTCAATACTGCCAATAATTACATTTTTTTAAATTAGTTTTTCTTTCAGTTTAAGCACTTTGATTCTCTGTCTACAAAGTCGTTTACATTGCTCAAAGTAGGTTTTCCCAACTATGAATTGTAATAAAATGTAATTGTAATAAAATATATCACAGAAATCTGTTAAAATATTAACATTCCGGTAAAATTAATTGATTGTTCAATTTATCAAAGAATTCATTTAAATACATTGTTCTTAATGCAAATAAATACCCCATAAATTAACTCTTGTTTTACTTTTTCCCCTATTTTTCCCTATTTTGGGGTCTTATCAAATTCGTATTCTATATTTTAACCTGTATATATCTTATTAAGACTCTCTCGTATTTTAGTTTATTTTTCTCTGCTAAAGCTATTTAAATATTGTTTATATTACATAATAAGTATATATATTAAGTATTGTTTATATTACATAATAAGTATATATATTAAGTATTGTTTATATTACATAAAGCTTTCTTGATTTAATAGATAAATATCTTCACCAATCCCTCTAAGAGACTGCTAGTAATGTAATCTTATACGAGGTAAAATATGCTATCTCCTCAATACTACCAATAATTACAAATTAATTTTAAAAAAATTAGTTTTTCTTTCAGTTTAAGTGCTTTGATTCTCTGTCTACAGAGTTGTTTACATTGCAGAAAGTATCGTTTTCCCAAATATGAATTGTAATAAAATGTTGAAAATAAATTAAAAAAATCTGTTAAAACATTAACATCCCAGTAAAATTAATTTATTGTTCAAGTTATCAAAGAATTCATTTAAATACATTGTTCTTAATGCAAATAAATACCCCCTAAATTAACTCTTGTTTTTCGTTTTCCCCTACTTTTGGGACATATCAAATTCGTGTTTGATATTTTAACCTGTACATATCTAATTATGACTCTCTCACCTTTTAGTTCATTTTTTTCTGCTAAAGTTGTTGGAATGTTTAAGCATTGTTTATATTACATAAAGCTTTCTTGATTTAATAGATAAATATCTTCACCAATCTCTCTAATAGACTGCTAGTAATGTAATCTTTTACGAGGAAATATATGTTATCTCCTCAATACTACCAATAATTACAATTTTTTTTTAAATTTAGTTTTGTTTCAGTTTAAGCGCTTTGGTTCTCTATTTACAGAGTTGTTTACATTTCAGAAAATATCGTTTTCCTAACTATGAATTGTAATAAAATGTTGAAAATAAATCCCAGAAATCTGTTAAAACATTAACATCCAGGTAAAATTAATTGATTGTTCAAGTTATCAAAGAATCCATTTAAATATATTATTCTCAATGCAAATAAATACCCCTTAAATTAGCTATTGTTTTCCTTTTTCCCCTATTTTTGGAACTTATCAAATTCGTATTCTATATTTTAACCTGTATATATCTAATTACGATTCTCTCGCATTTTAGTTCATTTTTTCTGCTAAAGCTATTTAAATGTTTAAGTATTGTTTATATTACATAAAGCTTTCTTAATTTAATAGATAAATATCTTCACCAATCTCTCTGATAGAGTGCTAGTAATGTAATCTTTTACGAGGAAAAATATATTATCTCCTCAATACTACTAATAATTACAATTTTTTTAAAAATTTAGTTTTTCTTTCAGTTTAAGCGCTTTGATTCTCTGTCTACAGAGTTGTTTACATTTCAGAAAATATCGTTTTCCCAACTATGAATTGTAATAAAATGTTGAAAATAAATCACTGAAATCTGTTAAAACATTAACATCCTGGTAAAATTAATCGATTGTTCAAGTTATCAAAGAATTCATTTAAATACATTAATCTTAATGCAAATAAATACCCCTAATTTAACCCTTGTTTTCCGATCTCCCCTATTTTTGGGACTTCAAATTAAATTCGTGTTCGATATTTTAACATGTACATATCTAATTATGACTTTCTCACATTTTAGTTCCTTTTTTCTGCTAAAGCTATTTGATAGTTTAAGTATTGTTTATATTACACACACCTAAACATCTTAATAAAAGGAAAAAAACTGAATTATGTTTAAGAGTCCAGTTATAAATATCTTTTTTCAAATTATCAAAGAAATCATTTAGATACGGAACTCGTAATGCAAAGGGATATCCTCGAAATTCATTTAAAATTCCAGTACTTTTCCAGGAAAGTTTTACTACTTTGCATTACTTTTAAATTTAAAGCGAAATTTAAGATTACTTTCGAAATTGTATAAATTTCATCCAAACTCAATAAAAAACGGTTGAAAATGCCCTGAATTATAATGAGTGTTTTCAGTTTCGTTTAACTGAAGCCTCAATTGCTTATATTTAATTATATTTCCAATGTTAAAGTATGTTACACCCTTAGTTCTAGATCACTTTATTGGATTTGACGTTATTGCTGCACCACAGGAGATGGATAAACAATGCATCCGTTGGAAGTGCAGGGTATTAAAATTATAGTGAACTTTAAAAATAACCTTTGGAATTATATAAATTTGATGCAAACTAATATGCCTGAAAATAACCTACATTTTGATGAATATTTTTGTATCATTTAAATGGGTCTTAAAACATTAATGATTAATATTATTTTCAATAACTGGGGAGATTATTGAAGTACCGTTACTTTACCTCACGTTCAGATGCTCTGAATGTTCCACAGGAGAAGAACATCCATTCTATTCTATTTGTTCTTCGTTCATTTACGAACGAATCATTACGTCATCTTTGTTCATTTACGAATGAATCATTTAAGTATAAAGTGAACTTTAAAGATAAGATAACCTTTGGAATTATATAAATTTGATGCAAACAAATATGCCTCAAGATAATCTACATTATGATCAATATTTTTGTATCATTTAAATGTGTCTTAAAACATTGAGGATTAATACTATTTTCAATAACTGGGGAGATTATTGAAGTACCGTTACTTTACTTCACGTTCAGATGCTCTGAATATTCCCGAGGGGGAGAACATCCCTTCAATTTGTTCTTCGTTCATTTACGAACAAATCATTAAAGTTTAAAGTGAACTCTAAAGATAACCTTCGGAATTATGTAAATTTGATGCAAACAAATATGCCTGAAGATAACCTACATTATGATGAATATTTTTGTATTATTTAAATGGGTCTTAAAACATTGATGATTAATATTATTTTCAATAACTGGGGAGATTATTGAAGTACCGTTACTTTACCTCACGTTCAGATGCTCTGAATGTTCCCTAGGGGGAGAACATCCATTCTATTTGTTCTTCGTTCCTTTACGAATGAATCATTACGTCATCTTTGTTCATTTACGAACGAATCATTAAAGTTTAAAGTGAGCTTTAAAGATAACCCTTGCAATTATATAAATTTGATGCAAGCAAATATGCCTGAAAATAACCTACATTATGATGAATATTTTTGTATCATTTAAATGGGTCTTAAAACATTGATGATTAATATTACTTTCAGTAACTGGGGAAATTATTGAAGTATCGTTACTTTACCACATTACGAATCATTACGTCATCTTCGTTCATTTCTATTCGTTCTATTTTGACACATTCTATTTGTTAGGAAAAGAGGATTGTCTCATTAGAGGTTTTGCTCTTATTTGGATGAAACCTGAAACCGCCATTCAGCTCATCAGATCTATTTATCATGTCACTAGTTTAGTTTGGGGACCGGGACCTTGTGCTCAAAGCCGATTCCGAACGGCTACGAACATCCATGCCATCAGCGGGATTCGGAGCCGCGAATGCCAGTACCGAAGAGCAGAGCTCTATAACTCGACCATCTCTCAGCTATTCTGTCATTGAATTTGTAAACAAATAAAACTATCCTTTGTATTAAACACCGTGCTTAATTTACAAAAGGTATAATTAAAATAGAAACAGAGAAGTTTACCGTTACTTCATTTACGTTCGTGGATTTCTATTCGTTCTAATTTGACACATTCTATTTGTTAGGAAAAGAGAATTGTCTCATTAGAGGTTTTGCTCTTATGGGGATGAAACCTGAAACCCTGATTCAGCTCATCAGATCTATTTATACTGTCATTGGTTTAGTTTGGGGACCGGGACCTTTTGCTTAAAGCCGATTCCGAACGGCTATCAACATACATGCCATCAGCAGGATTACGAACCCACGATCTCCGGTACCGAAGAGCAGCACTCTATCACTCGGCCATCATTCGGCTATACTGTGATTGAATTTGTAAACAAATAAAACTATCTTTTGTATTAAAAACAGTGCTTAATTTACAAAAGGTATAATTATAATTGCAACAGAGACGTTACAACAAGATGAGGATTTTAAAGCACCTCTGGTCAAACCATTTAAGAATAATCCGTGAATTAATTTTATGTAGTTAAACTGTTTTTTTAAATAATATAAGGATTTTGTAGTTCAGAAATAATTCTCCTGGTACTTTTAAATATGATGTTTTAGATATCTTAGTGAATAAGATCTGAATTGTATCATTTTCATGTGTTATAAAAGTTATCTACAATCTAATATATTTAATGTTTAATGAATGTAGATTGATGAATAACTTGGGAAGAGATTTGAAACTAGAGTTTGTGAACTAGATTTCTATATGTGTTTGTGACTTTTCAGAACATACTATAAGGAGTAACGAGTCTTCATTTCCTTTCTCTGTAATCCTTCGAGAAACTGACTATACTATAAAAAATAATAATCAAAATTTTTATTGCAATTTTGGATTTTGATAGCATTGCAGAAAATAGTCGAATATTGTAATATTAACGATCGTTTTTTTTCCCATTGTTATGTTCCCGATTGCATTCGAGTGGGATAAATTATAGTAACATAAAGAACAACGACGCTCGAATTATCTCGAGTGTGCACAGTGCACAGTTTGGCCAGTTTAGAGCGCTCAAGTTAACTCGAGCGTGCACGTTAAGGCTTTAATTTTCAAAATTCTTTTAGTTTTAGATACTTTAAAAATTGTGACTTTACAGAATAGAAATAATATTAATTCCCTTTTCATAAAGTAAACTATATTGATAAGGGTAATATATTTTATTTTATAGCACCATAAATGCAAAAGAATTTTTAATTTTTAATTTTCAATTTTTTTAGAGTTCTTAATTTTCGAAATTCTTTTAGTTTTATATGCTTTAAGAATTGTGACTTTACAGAATAGAAAAATTATTAATTTCGTTTTGATATAAAAATTAAGGTTCTGGATTTATATGCAAAAGTTTTTAATTTATAAATAAAAAGTGAGTTTCTAATTTATATGTTTTAAAAATTAAGTTGGTTAATAAATTTTTTTAGTCTTTTTACGTATATATCTTATGTTCTTTTAAAAATATTTTATTTGAAATAGCAAAAATTATAATCTTTACAGAGTTGAGTCTTGTTAAAGAATGTGTAAAATTTTATTCTAAAACAAGAAGTACATTTTATTCTATGATAAATCAAACAAACCTCTTATAATAAAAAATTTTTGCCTAGAAATTGAATATATCTCCTTAAGAATGTTTTATTGATTTACGTTTCACTTCGTTCTATTTGTTTTTTTACTTGATCCAAAAACTAAACTATTCTAGCATATGGAAAGTATTTATTTTATATTTTACAAATTAGTTTTACCGATGTGGAATTCCACTTGCAATGTCTTTTTATGCTATTAAAAAACAAAGCAGCTTTAAAATAAGCAAAGTTTTGCACATTTTTTAAGTCTACTAAAAAGGAAATTTTAACTAACTTTGTTATCCGTGTAAAACGGGAAATATCTTTATAGACACAAGCGATCGCTGTGAATTAAGTAATCAGACTTTGTGTTCACTTGCGTAGAACACAGATTTCGTGTGAAGAGATTGATGAATAAGTAAGTCTATCAAGTGCAAATTTATATATCAGACCAGCTATCAATATCAGATACGCAGATGATGGATTTATGTTTCTCCATTTATCAAGAGTTGGTTTGGTCTTTTACTGTTTCTTATGTTAACATTTTTAGAAATATGATATTATAGTGGTACGTGCTTGTATTAGGTATTTCAGTTTAAATGTTTGCAAACAAATGCAGCCGTGTGATAAAAATAAAACATGAAAAAGATTTTTTGACCTAAAGAAATCTGATGCTCTAACTGATTATGCCTAATTTGTTTGCTTTTGTTAGATCTGTGATCTGCGTAAAAATATTCTATGTGCTAACTATTTATCAGTTTCTTTTTTTTCTGCTTGAAAGGCTTATATTATTTAATTATATTGTATGTGTTTTTACTTAGTAGGAATTATTTGCGTGAGAATTAATAGCTTAGTTGATGTTAATTATTTTCATACTCATTAATTTATGTCGAAGAAACATTTCTTTCAACTTTATTTTTATTTTGGTTAAGAATAAATGTTCATAAATATAAATTTATTTGTTTACCGCTTTGTTACTCATTGCATTGGTGTAAAGTCGTATAACATTTTACAGATTAATATGCAAAATCTTTTATATATTAGTACGATACTGAAAGATTAAACCTACGTTTAATGTTACAATGCTTTTTTCATCTATGTTGGGGATTTTATTGGTAAATTATATTTTTCCTCAAATTATATCCATTGAATTAACACAAAGATAAACTTTGGGTCTACAAAACTATTTATATGCTTAATTCATTTACTTAATCGGAAAATAAATTACAAAGAAATCCCATTGAGTCCCTAATCACGTGCTACATCCCCCATAAAATCATGAACCTTCGAAGCACTCTAGTGGTAAACTTAATCTCTCAAATTACATTGGTTAAAAGGCTGATAAAACAGAAAATCCCTCTGATTTCAACTGACAAAGTTAAATAATGGTGGTCTGAGTATAAAAGAAATTTCTTTCCACTAAGCTAATAACAAAATAATATTACTAGGTTTATAATAGAGAGAAATTTTGAAAAAAAAAACCTGAGCTATCAATCCCAGATTCTTCTCTTAAAATGATTTCTAAGATCAAGAAATAATGGTAAAATATAGATAAATCCTTAAGAAGTAAATACTTTTAAGTTTAGTCTTGGTCTGACTTTTAATAAATTTTTGCTTTATGCTTGATAAACTGAACAGTAAAGCTTAAATGCAGGTTAAAATTTTTATATTCCTCAGTACATGCAATATAAAATTTTAACAAATTATTTGATATTTTATCACTGTGTTTATTTTAAACTATTGTCAGCTACTTAAGTTTTATCAATATTTAGTTAAATAATGATATTTTTAAATAGCTCCTGTGGAAAAGTACTGAACTAAGCTATGAAGTGTCCAACTATAAATCGAGCTCTTTTTCCTCTGAAGATTGTTCTCTTCTGCTGGTATGGAGGTAAGGCTAAATTTTTATACTGTACATTACAATTAGAGGGCAAAAATTTTGTATGAAGTGCCGCAGTTGTTGTTTGATAAGAAGTGAAAATATTTAAACAAGAAAACCACTTATGTACGTAATAAACTCTTTTATTGCCTTGTAATATTTTATCAAACATTTCATGAAGCAAATATTCTCAAATGAGTGATTTTGAAGAGTAGATTTATATAAAATGTATTTTTACAGTAATTGGTAGAAATCATAATTTCACTCTAGATTTTGTTCCTTTAAATAATGATCTATATTTTTATAATAATCAGCTGAATTTTTATAGGACTTACATAAAAATGCTATTTAACCCTTAATTTGACAAAGTCTGGCCGCTACATCGTACATGTATATTTATAGCTAGTATATAACATAATTGTCAGTGTTCGCCACAGCGGACATTAATTATCTCAAAAATGGAAAATTATATATTTTTTTGTTTATGTTATAAATATCCTAATGTCTATGAGACATTTGAAAATAACAGAAATTAAAAAATATTTGAAAAAACATCTTGTCAAATTAAGGGTTAAAAATTACAGTATTTTTAATATCGGAGTAGCAAAATAGAAAGGTGTCGGATTCGAGGTATAAAAATCTATTTTAACAATATTAAATGAAAGTGAAGCTTAAAATGAATATACATATTTACTTAATTAAGTACTATTTGTGTTTGGTAAAGCATTTGTAAGTACATATAAAGCTCGCGATGAATAAAAGGAACTACTAAGGTCATTTTAGCTATGCTTATATAAATATATATATATATATATATATGCTAAAACTCATAAATCTATGTTGATAATGAACTCAAATGCTTTGTAAAATCCACCGTTTCTTAAATTAAACAATTTCATTGAAAATCTCTATGTTAGTTTCGTGAATTAAAAGAATGTTCCCATTTGCCATCTATTTTCTGTGTCTTCTGAATCCTTTGCAGTCGGAATATGTTAATAGCGTATTCGTTTACTCTAGTTTCCAGACTAATGTATCTGTTACTTTAGCCCACGAAAGGTTTTCATCTAACAACTTTGATCTCGTGACACGGTTAAATTAGAAAAATAAAACAATGCATTTTGAAAACTCATACGTATGAATCACATTCTTTAGCATCAATTTTCAATTAGAATTGGAAATTCTTCTGTTTGAGGTGTGCTTCAATTTTAGTTTTTAAATGCAGTATCCAGTGTTAAGAAGGAATCAAATGAATAACCTTTGTAAAATAGTTCTCTTTAAACAAACATTTCTTTACCAAATACTGTTCCTTAATTGATTTTATTAGAAGTCT